>VZRI01001081.1:105898-137057 GCA_013397515.1 Upupa epops
GATTGTACTGGATGATCATTCGAGGTCCCTTTTGATCGCTAATGATTCCATGATTCTATGAATCTAGGAATCTAAATAAATGTAATAAAATTTAATAAAATTTTATTAAATATTTAAATGAATATTATATCAGGAGCCTCATGACTAGAAAACCTTAATGTTAAATCTTAGTTGTCTTTATCTTCCTTAAAATTTATAGAGAGAGAGACAAATGGACCTAAAATTGTTGGTGTTTTTTTTGGAAAAGGATTGTTTTAATGAAAATTATAGGGAAAACATATTCATTTTGGAATCCCTCTAATATTGGTGAATTAAACAAGGTGCTACATTCAAAGAATTGGAGCATCATAGATATCCTCTCAGCAGCATTCACAGTCACAGAACCACAGAATCATTGAGGCTGGAAAAGACCTCTGTGATCATCAAGCCCAGCCCCTGACTTAACATCACCACATCAGTACAGGAGGGCACTAAGTGCCACATCCAGTCCTTTCTTAACCAGCTCAGAGGCTGAGTTGGGTCTCTGTGGTAGTGAATGAGGTTCTTTTTGAAAGAACTCTCTAGTTAAATGAAGACCACATCCTCTTCTAGGAGCTGTGAAACATTTTCCTAGTAGGACAGGGGGAGGAAAGGTAAAGCCCATAAGTGAACAAATGTATTTTACTTAGTTTCACTCTAAGTTTCAAGATTATTTGCCACAAGGGAAAAATATCCCACTACTGTTTCCCTATTCCAACCACAGCCAGATTCTGGGACCTATTTGTCTCGTCCTTGCAGTCTCCTACATGATATTTCTGATATGCCATCTCTCATTGTAGAAAGGGAAGGAATAATGCAGCTGACTCTATATGCCAATCCTGGTTTTCAAAAGAAAAGTGAATAGCATGGATTTAAAATACAGAGAAATATTGAAGTTGGCAAGAATGGAATGGTGACGGCTTGTGCATTGCTAAGGTTAACAGTGTTCCTGCTCCTTCGACTTTCGTGATCACAAGTAACCAGGGCTATGGCTTTAAATTCCAGCTGAGAGGTGTTCTATCCAGCTGGGAATGATGTCTTCTGCCATGCTGGGAGTCTTCCATCAGCGTTTCCATAGAGGTAAGAGTGACACCTAGTGAAACACTGATGCTTCCAACACCTTTTTTGGGGGGGATAAACATGGCTAAATGGAAAGCAACTGCAGTTCTTCCCCCATTTAACAGGGTTTAACACAGTATTCCTCAGTCTGCTATTGCTTTAGGGCTTAAATGAGCACAACTTTCCTTTGCTCTCTGTTACTTTAACACCATCAAAAAAGTGTGGGCACTTGTGTTTGCTGTGAAACTGCTTCTTTTCCTTCTTTTCTGTTCAAAGAAAATGAAGCAGCCAAACTCTGTACACAGACCAGGATGGTGACCTGTACTTTCCATGTCTCCTGAATTTCAGTATTCAAAGACACATGGATTTTGTTCTATCTTTGTTTCCGAGGTAATAAAACAACTACTTCTAACGAGTTACAACAGAGCACAGCACAACTTTATGAATTCATATTGTACACAAAGTAAATCTTCCAACTTTTAAAATCAAACACATATTTTAGTTGGAGTCCTGGGGAAACTTCCACTTAAAGTAATGACATTTATCAGGATGAAATACTAGAGCTTTCCAGGAGTCTACAGTTTGAATATCCAACAGGTTGAATATCCAACTCAGCTTGCCACAGTGCACCAGATACCAGCAGGTCAGGACTCTACATCTATTGCAAACAGAACTTGCAATCAGTGAGCAGCCTTGTGCCACAATTTAAACATCAGCTGTCGCTAAAGACAACTTTCATCCTTATTCACATCAGCTGAGGTCTGCCAGTTAGTTCTATTTAAATCAATTATACACTGATTGGGATAATTTATGGGTGGAATTTTCAAGATCCACAAGAATCAAATTGATGTTTAGATTTGTGTGGACTTTACTAAGAGTGAAGTAGGACACAGAACACCTTTTCAGATACTGATTTCCACTAAGTTGTGTGACTAGATGATCTGCACTTGTGGGACTGCATCGGGAGTATTGTGTCCAGTTCTGGGCATCTCAACTCCAAAAGGACACAGAGCTGCTGGAGGGTGTCCAGCATAGAGCAACACAGGTGATGAAGGCAGTAGAACAGCTCCCTGATGAGGAAAGGCTGAGTCCATTCCCTAGCCTCTTTACTCTCCTCTGGACCCACTCCAGCCCTTCAATCTCTTTCTTGAAGAGAAGGGCCCAGAACTGCCCCCAGGACTCAATGGGCCCCCTCACCAGTGCCCAGTACAGGGGAAGAATGTTGTCCCTAGTCCTGCTGGCCACACTATTGCTGATCCAAGCCAGGATGCCATTGGCATTTAATGCCACCTGGGCACAGTGCTGGCTTCTGCTCAGCTGGTTGTCAGCCAGTCTGCCAGGTCCCTCTCTGCCAGGCTGCTCTCCAGCCACTCATCCCTCAGTCTGTAGCTGTTGGGGGTTCTTGTGGCCTAAGTGTAGGACCCTGCACTTAGCCCTCTTCAACCTCATCTCGTTGGCCTCTGCCCATTGACCCAGCCTGTCCAGGTCTCCCTGCAGCATCCTCCTCCACATCACCTGATAGACACTTCCTCCCATCTTGGTGTCATCTGCAATGGGGGCACATTTGCTACCCCCATCCATGTAATCAGTAAAGATGTTGAATAGAACTTGGTGCTAACTCAACAGTTCCTCTTTCTGTCTCACCAGTATAGCTGAAGAGCATGGCTTACTGCTTGTACTTGCCCATGAGGTTACTCCTCATGTCTCACCTCGATGAGGCGCTTGGCCCTTCACATTGCAGTCATCATGATAGTGACAACACAATAGAAGCTGTACCTGAAATCTTTCTCAGTTGCAGTACTTAGGTAAGAGAGAGGTAGGCACTTCCATGCTATGCAGTTTTAGAACTCCAAAATCTGTTCTTGAAGGTAGAAACAACAAGCACTGTTCACCTTTTCCTTTTGAAAAAGTTAGCTCAGTATTCCTAACTTCCAGAGCATCTCATAATTGTGGACCTCTATTCAGTCTACATAATCATCTCACTGAGGTGCTTCTTCTCTTTGAAATGCTTGTTATCTGCATTATCTGATTTCCTCTAACCGTTCTGCAGTTCCCTACTCAAGTTTGCCTAAATACACATGAGGAAAGATAAATATAACATTTAAATTCTGATTTTGTGTGGGCTTTCTCTATCCCTCATTAAAAAATCATTTTAACATTCATTTATTCATCTTCCCAGGATCCTTATAGGATAGGCAAGTATTATAATCCTTTTTATAGATTAAAAACTTTGCTGCTGTCAAACAAGTTAGTCACTCGCACCAGAAGTTTTACAGATTTATGAATAGATTCTGGACACTCTGCCTTGCAACCAGGGCTTTCGCTTAACTGTGATCTTCCCTTTCCTAGTGTCAGAAACAGGACAAAGCTAGAATCATTGAATCGTTGAACGCGTGGCAATATTTCCTCAGCTGTACTGCATGTTGCTCTCTTCCACTTCAGGTTAGTGCTAGCAGCCTTTGTTTGACACTCATTATGAAGAGCTGTGCCTTTTAGGGATGATAAAAATCTGGGTGCCACAACTAAACCATTGCAATGATAGATCCCAAATATGTTGAGTAAGATTTTACCCTAAGACTCAAAGCCCACGGCGATGCAATTTCTGAGTGCTTCTTTCCCTCAGCAGACAAAATGAGAAGGAGCAGAAATGTGTGTTCAGGACCCTGTGATACCTGCTGCTTTCCACAGGATGCCAACACACTGCATCCTTTTGAGAGGCATCCTCTCTGGTTTTCCTTGGTTGTGTCCCAAATTAATGATGGATGCAACAGGTTCCTAATGGAATGAGATTACAGGTTACTATTTGTAAATGATTTATGTTCAGGAAAAGGCATTTTTAGAAGCTGGCACATGAAAAAAAGCTTAACTAAAGAGAAGTAACTGCCACATGCTGTGTGGAACATTAATTATATAGAGATGGAAGGATGGTTTTATTCCTGTTACATGGAATATGCAACTGTGTGATCCTACTCGATAGCTGCTCCATTTGCAGACAGAACAATGCAGGATAATTAAATTGCATGTGAATGAGTTATCCTGGGAAAGAAACTCATGGAATCACAGAACAATCCTGATTGGAAAGGTCCTTCTAGATCCCCGAGTCCAACCAAACCCACCCCAACAAAAAACAGTCCCTGAGAGACTGACAAACACAAACTGTCTTCAATAGGGGGGATCTTTTCTCTTTCTATAACTACCTGAAGGAAAGCTGTAGAGAGGTGGGGGTCTGGCTCTTCTCCCAGACAACTACTGTGTCCCTGTGCGACTTGGTCTGGGTGATCCTGCTGTGGCAGGGGGAATGGACTAAATGACCTTTCAAGGTCCCTTCCGATCCCTGACAATTCTATGATTCTATAATCCAACTGTTCTTGATACTTCTTGTTCCACTTAGAAGGACTAGGATGCTCACCTTCTCTAGGTCTAGGGTAAGGTCTGTTCACTCTATCAATCAGCTAGTGGGAATTGGCTGTATTCTTCTTGACTAATACTAACTGTATTAACCCTGTCTACAGAGGCAGAGAAACTGAGGCATTAAGTTCAAGAATGATCTAGATGTCAGATGTTTAGGGTTACTTTGTTGATTTTAGGTTGGACTGGATGATCTTTAAGGTCTTTTCCAGCCTCATCAGTACCGTGAGACTGTGAATCCTGTGAAGATCTGTGCTATTAGTTTTTCCAGGAACTTGCCCAAAATCTTTCCTATGTGACTTCAGCTATAGAAAGGTCTGCTCTTTCGATGTTAAATCTACCCCCAAAGAAGTGGTAAAAAAAAATGGACAACATCGATCATTATTTGTATAGCTCTTCATGCTTATCTGGGACTGCACAGTAAGCAGTTACGAGAGCCTCTGGCCAGGAAATCTTAGAGTTAAACAGCTTGAGCCTGAAACAATATGTTCAATTATGTAAATAAACACCGAGTGGCTCAAAGGGCCATGTGGTGTGAATCAGCCAAGTCTTACACACTTAAGTGGTGCTCAGGCAATTTACAGCCGTTGAGAATCTGCCCTGAGATCCCTACAGATGGGAGGCTCTGCAGAACATCTGCGTTTGCAGCTGATCTCTGAGAAAGAGACGAGAAGTCACTGGGAGAATGCTGTTCAGGCACCCAAAGAAGAACAAAAGAAATCATTCAAACCAGAGGAAGCAGAGTTCATATAACGGAGAGGAGGAATTCATGTAATCTGATTAGGAATGCATTTGCAGTCCTGCTTCGGAACGTTATATGAGCTAAAACACCACTGCTTCTCGCCAAGTGGTAGTCTATTTCAGGATGCTATAAAAGTTTATGATTCAAAGGAAAAAAAACATGATAAATGGTCATATTTTCTACAGTAGATTTAGTTTGGTTTTGTTTTCCTAGAATGTATACAAATGCGTGTCTTTAGAGGTCTGACAGCTGACACAATGCAAAGCTGGGTGCTGTCGCCGACACCCCAGCAGACTGTGCTACCATTCAGCGAGACCTGGACAGGCAGGAGAGCTGGGCAGAGAGAAATGGAGTCAGGGACAAAAAAGGGTCAGGGGAGAGTCTGGCATCTGGGCAAGAACAACCCCAGGGACCAGGATAGGTTGGGGAATAACCTGTTGGAGAGCAGTGGAGGAGAAAGGGACCTAGGAGTCCTAGTGGCCAGCAGGATGACTATGAGACAGCAATGTGCTCTTGTGGGCAACAAAATGCAGGGGGGGGATCAGAAGAGGGGTGGTTAGCAGGTTGAGAGAGGTTCGTCTCCACCTCTACTCTGCACTGGTGAGACCACATCTGGAGTAGTTTAACCAGTTCTGGGCCCCTCAGTTCAAGGACACAGAGCTGCTGGAGGGTGCCCAATGTAGACCAATGAAGATGATGAAGGAAATAGANTCTATGATTCCTAGAACAGCAGCTAATATCATCTCTTGATTGGAAGTATGGAATAGTCTTTATTATTTCACTTTGCTTCTGTGTGTAGCTTTTGATTCTGCTTTAATAACTGATGTTGCCTTTACCTACTAGCCTTCCATTATATTTTTCTCTCGTCTGACCATCCAAGAAGTGGGGACTAATAGAACACCTTTGATGGGCACCTATCCCCCAGCCAGGGCAAAATGCCCACAAGGTGCCAGGTAGAAAGCACCCTACGTGGTCACATATATCCTCCCCTGGTGTGGGTCCCTTCTTGTCCCACCGGTACTGTTCTCAATTGCCTGGTGTCTGCAGAGAAAATCCCAAGAAAGCCAACACACAAAAAAGCTGTTAAACTGTAGTGACTGCAGGCTGGATGTTAGGGAGCCCTTCCTCACTGAAAGGGTAATCAGACACTGGAATGGACTGCCTAGGGAGGTGGTGGAGTCCCCATCCCTGGAGGTGTTTAAGGACAGACTAGCTGTGGCACTTAGTGCCCTCTTGTAGCTGATGTGGTGATGTTAGGCTATAGGCTGGGCTGGATGAGATCAGAGGGCTTTTCCAGCCTAAATAATTCTGTGATTCTGTGACTCCTTACAGTGAAAGCTGTTGTACTCAGCAGCATGTGACATGTACTCAGCATCCACAGACTTGAGAAAAGGAATCTTTGCTAATTAGGAATGTAGCTGGTGAATACAAGTGTAATGCTCTTAAGCCTCCTACAAAAATTCTCTTAATTGAAAAAAACCTAAGTATTAGGAGCTTAGAAGAAAATTGAAGAGCTGATAAATAATTGACATATGGTCTGATCTGATTAAGAAAAGATTAAAGAAGCAGAATGACAAGATGAATGGTGCTAAATACCTGTAGGTAGCAAGAAAATAGTGGGAAGATGACAAGATCTTGCTGTTTTGTTCTAAAAAAGGGTCACTGAAGAAGCTGGGTACAGGCACGGGCCCTGTACAACTTAATTCCTCAGGATAAAGAAAGGTTATTCACCTTTCTTTCTGGAAGGTAAACATTTCAGACTGTCATAGAATCATAGAATCATTAGGGATTGGAAGGGACCTCGAAATATCATCCAGTCCAATCCCCCTGCCACAGCAGGATCACCCAGACCAAGTCACACAGGACCATATCCAGATGGGTTTTGAGCATCTCCAAAGAAGGAGACTCCACAAAACCCCTGGGCAGCCTGGTCCAGTGCTCCATTACCCTACCTGGGAAGAAGTTCCTGCTGATATTGATAGGGAACCTCCTCTGTTCCAGCTGGCACCCAGTGCCCCTTGTCCTATCACCAGATGCCCTTGAGAAGAGCCTGGGTTCCACTTGTCCAATCAGTAAGTTTATATTTTCCCAAACCTTCCACCCTTTGGATTTTTAAGTTTACAAGACAGGAGTTAAAATTCTACACCATTCCACATTAGGAAAACAAATAGGGAAATACCTGCTACGATAAAATCAGTTATTTTCCAGCCCATTTGGTACTAAAGTTAACAACAAATCTGTCATTCTCTTTAGCATGAGGAGTGAAGGAGTTTAAAAATACTTTTTACAAAACACAGACTTTAAGTGTAAAAATTAGAGTTTAAAGCAGCACTGTAATTTAATAATGGTTATATTCACTTTTTTAGTCAGTAATTAGATTTCTGTGAAAATCAATGACAGATTCTTAGTCAGTACTTCCAGAAGAGCCTGGCTATGTAATGGAAGAAAGAAGAACAAGAAGGCATTACAACTGCACTGAAGCATAGGCCCTCTGAGCGAGCCACGTTAGTAGTCAGCATGAATCAGATGTCATAAGAACCTAGAGGAAAAGTTCTACAACACCCTTTTTTTACTACTCATTGTTTACTGTCTGCAACTCTGTTCATAGATTCATAGATTTGTAGAAAGGTTCAGGTTGGAAGGGACCTTAAAGATCATCCAGTTCCACGCCCCCTGCCTTGAGGGGACAGCAGGGACACCCCCACTAGACCAGGGTGCTCAAGGCGCCATCCAGTCTTGAACACTTTCAGGGGGGGGACAGCCACAACCTCCCTGGGCAACCTCTTCCAGTGTCTCAGTATCCTCATCATGAAGAATGTCCTCCTGATTTTGTAGAGCAACAAAGATCATGACGGAGGTAGAACACTTCCCATATGAGGAAAGGCTGAGGGAGCTGGGTCTCTTGAGCTTGGAGAAAAGGAGGCTGAGGGGGGACCTCATTCACGTCTATCAATATGGGACGAGTGGGTGTCAGGAGGATGGAGCCAGGCTCTTCTCAAGGTCATCTGGTGATAGGACAAGTAGCAATGGGTGCCAGCTGGATCAGAGGAGATTCCATATCAATACCAGAACTTCTCCCCAAGGAGGGTCCCAGAGCACTGGACCAGGCTGCCCAGGGGGGTTGTGGAGTCTCCTTCTCTGCAGACGTTCCAGACCCACCTGGCTGTGTTCCTGTGCAACTTGATCTAGGTGATCCTGCTGTAGCAGAGGGATTGGACTAGATGATCTTTCAAGATCCCTTTTGATCCCTGATGATTCTATGGTCATCTTCGTGGCCCTCCTCTGGTCACATTCCTTTGTCCAATTTAAAGAGAGATAAAGACCACAGGTCTTTTCCTCACTCTCCAAACTTGTGGTGACACCTGGACTTGAAGATTTTAGAGGTCTTTTGCAGGCTCAGAAATTCTGTGCTTCTGTAACTTGGCAGCAGAAGCCTCTCTGCCTCTCTGTATCTCTTTCCTGTCTGTCCATCTCTGTTTCTGTGCAGCCGATGGTGTTGTTAGCATCCAAGCTAAGTCAGTCTGCTGCCGGTAAGTCCCCGATCGACCACATTAGTGTGGAGAAAGTGCTGCATGAGTGGCTGTTTAATTAGCCAGGCAAAATAAACAGATTCAGAGCTGCATGACTGGAAATGCAGTTCTTGCTTACTCTGACAAAAGTACTGCAATGAACTAAACACCAGGCAGAGAAAATTAGCGTGCCTCCGGAACAACATTCACTCCACCAACGCCAGTGAGCAGATTTAGACAGAATAGAGCTAAAGATGAGACAAGTTGTCAAAGAACTTTCAAACATAGAAGTATCCCTGCTCCTGGTCCTATACAGAACTCTCTTAACAAAGAACACTGATGTTGAATATAAAGCAGAGCTTGCTAGCATTCATTTTTCATTTGACTGTCTAACAGTACCAGAGTTAAGCTGGGGAGATGCATTTGCTTATTACATTAAAAATACAGCTGGATAAAGCAGCTCTGGGACTTACCGGTTCAGAACAGGTTTTTCAGGATAGATTTCTGATCAGATATTATTTCTTCAGCTGGGAAAAATCACTCCTTTTGAATTTCATATAAATCTCTATTTTTTATCATGGTTTTTGTCTCGCCTGTCCTTTGTGTCTTGATTACAAGGCAGTTCACTTGACCTTGCCAAAATGAACTGTTAATCAGTGTCTCTCCTTTTCATCATACTTTCCTTCAGGTCAAAGATTAAACTTACTAAACTCGTATTGAGGCAGGAGTTGTTGGAATTGGATTTTCTCTGGAGCAAGGACCTTAAAATCTGACTCAAATACCAGTCAGGGTGATTGTAAAACTGTAAGCCATTGGAGTCTAATTGTTCTTGAGTGAAAAGGAATGTATAAAAACCCCAGATTTAATTGAATATTTTGGTGGCAGTGACACAAATTGTGCAGAAGTAGGGCTGTGGGATTGTGTGATGAAAAAGAAGGGGTACCATCAAAGAGGAGTGATATAGCTTTAGGTGCTGCCGGTTATAAAAGAAAATAATGATATGTTAAATAGGATTTATGAAAATCAGATTATAAGGCTTTCAAGTTAGGCAGCTTTCCAGAGGTTCAAAGAATAGTGACCCTCCTTATATCAAAGTAATCAGCTTTTACACTTACACAGAGCTCATTTACTGACTCTTGTAGGAAATGTTCCATTCTGCTGCCCAGCTCAGCTTATTGCTTTAAAGTTAAAGAAGTAGATTAGTGGAAAATAATAGTTAGAATGTGTATTCGTTTGCCTGAGCAAACCATTCACCAGTAAGGAATAAAATGCTTTGTTGTAACAATAAAACCATGGCAGCGATGTAGAAGTGGTCACGGTCCTGATAAAACTGTGAAAAATTAAATTTACCCTTAGTAAATTTGCAGATGATGCCAAGTTGGGGGGAGTGTCAATCTGCTGGAGGGGAGGAGGATGCTGCAGAGAGATCTGGACAGGCTGGGTCAATGGGCAGAGGAAAACGGGATGAGGTTGAACAGAGCCAAGGGCAGGGTCCCACACTTTGGCCTCAAGAACTGCCAGCAGAGCTACAGATTGGGAGATGAGTGACTGGAGAGCAGCCTGGCAGAGAGGGACCTGGCAGCACTGGGTGACAACTGGCTGAACAGGAGCCAGCACTGTGCTCAGGTGGAATTAAAGGCCAATGCCATCCTGGCTTGTATCAGCAATAGTGTGGCCAGCAGGAATAGGGACATCATTCTCCTCCTGTACTGGGCACTGGGGAGGCCTCATCTCGTGTACTGTGTGCAGTTCTAGGCACCTTGCTTCAAGAAAGAGATTGTTTGGACACCACTGCTGCACAAGGTCAACAGCAACTAGACTGAACACCAGCACAGTCCTGATTTGAGCTGGGTATCCACCAAGATGACTTCTCCAGGTCCTTTTTGACCTGAAGTACTCTAACCCTGGGGTAGGATAGCCCACAGAGGATCCACAGGATAGGGCTGTGGAATGGTTTGTTTCTGTTGTACCCAAAGAGAGACAAGATAATGTCTTAAGTTCATTATTTATATGGCTGAAGTAATTAAATCAGAGATAGCCCACGGCTTATCCAAAGAGTACGCAGAGATAAACATTGTTATCAGAGTAAAGGCAGTCTTTCTGTACCCAGAAAGCAAAAGAAATTGAAGGAAAAAAACAATTCAAACTTTGCAGATCTGGAGCGCAGATGCGAAGAGCAGTGACTTCACCTGAAAGGGGCTCCTCTCTGCCCTCCCATATCTGATGCCAGAGGACATGTGCTGACTGCTCCTCTAGCTGCAGTGACAGCCAGCTTAGCTTTCATGACCAAATGCCACACATGGCTTGTTTAGTATCAAGCATGATTTCTGGTAACCATAACTACCTTCTTTGGCTACTCAGAGCTGCTGACAGCTAAGTCTACACTGAAAACTAACTTGACATCTCTTTCACTCTATTGCATCTCAGGTAGGATAAAGGAAGACCTGGACAGGCTAGAGAGCCAGGCAGAGAGAAATTTAATGAAGTACAGCTAGGGTAGAGACTTGCATCTGGGCAAGAACAACCCCATGGACCAGGATATGTTCGGGACTGATCTGTTGGATAGCTGTGTAGGAAAAAGGGACCTGGGGGTCCCAGTGAGGGTACTGGAGCTCTGGAACAAGCTGCCCAGGGAGGTTGTGGAGTCTCCTTGTCTGGAGACCTTCCAGACCTGCTTGGATGTGTTCCTCTGTGACTTGGTCTAGGTGATCCTGCTGTGGCAGGGAGATTGGACCAATCCTTAATGATTCTATCATTCCCCAAAAGACAGAAGGGAAACATCTCAAGCCCACAACCTGAGTTCTGTGGAGAGAGTTAAATCCCAAAAAAGATAAAGGTACACGTTGGTCCTACCCTTACCAAACAGAAATGGCAGCTCAATTCAGCCTGAGGTTTGTAAGAATAATACTAAGTGCTACTTTTACTCCAGAGGAGATTGAGATGACGTCTTTCCTCTGGACAACCTGGGCTTGCTCTGAGACCCAGATCTGAAATCAACTACTATGAGGAAACCAAGGCACTCTTTTTGAAGTCTCAGCCCAGTTCCTTCATCTGCAGCCTAAATTCTGAGCTCTGTCAACTGCTGAAGCAAGGGACCAAATCTGTCCTTTCAACACTGAGTGCAAACAACAGGGTGTCTGCTGTGATCATAGAATCATTAGGGATCAGAGGGGACCACGAAAGATCATCTAGTCCATTCTCCCTGCCACAGCACATAGACTAAGTCGCACAGGAACACATTCAGGTGAGTCTGGAACGTCTCCAGAGAAGGAGACTCCACAACCCCCATGGGCAGCCTGTTCCAGTGCTCCGGGACCCTCACTGGGAAAAAGTTCCTGCTGTTATTTATAGTGAATCTCTTCTGTTCCAGCTGGCACCCAGTGCCCAGTGTCCTATCACCAGATGACCTTGAGAAGAGCCTGGCTGCATCCTCCTGACACCCACCCCTCATATGAGCTGTACTGGCAGAGCCTATATCTGGTGTGCACACTGTGCAATGCCCCATCTATGACTCACGTGTGGATGCAAATGTAGACACCTCCTCGGCATTTACAACATCCCGAGAGTACACCCACAGCATAAAACACAGCTCTGTCTTAAGTGCAATCACTGGCCCCTCAAATCATCCCTTCAAAGGGGATGCTGATGATAACCTCCTGGAGTCTTAAAATAGTCCTGGTCAAGTCACAACAGGACTCAGCGGTTATGGCCCCTTCCACAGCTGATGCAAACCCCATCCTGCCAATGGCAGGGGAAACGTAAGGTATAATTATTCCACAAAAACAATAACAGTGATGACACTAAAGCTTTAAATACTCGCAGTGCTTTTCTTACTTAGATGTCTGCAGCTGTCAGTTATTCTTTCAAGATAAACACAACTCTGAAGCAGAGCTTTTAGTGGTTTAGTGAAGGTGGAGGTTTTGATGAAGCCTTAGTCAGGGCAACTCTATTAATAAGTTAGACTTTGAACTAGCACTTTGGGGGGTTTTTTGTTAGTTTTAGCATTCTAATTACATTTTTAACTTTTGTCCTTCTTCAGAGTAACTTGATGACAGATTCCTGAGTGTTTCTGAAAGACCTAAAGCTAATTAGGCTCCAGCACAAAAGTACATTCAAAGTATTTTAGGTTTTAACTAGCGTTCAGAGATTCTCTCTCATTATTCCTTCCAGACTTGTAGTGGTTCATGACATTCATTTTGATTCCCTTGAGTTTGTTTCTTCTTATACATTCTAATATTTGCTTAGCTTGTACAAATAGCTCTGGTATTTGCCTTGAAAATTCTTCATCCTAAATGAAAAAGGCCTGTGGATTCCTTATTGCACGTGAAAAGCTTTTAATGGGATTGCTACCTGGGCTAGGAAAAGGCATAGAGGTAACACAAGAGAAACCCAAACCTTTCCAGAGGTTAAAGAGACTTGTGTAGCTTGGNCTGGACCAGGCTGCCCAGGGGGGTGTGGAGTCTCCTTCCCTGGAGACGTTCCAGACCCTCCTGGATGTCTTCCTGTGTGACTTGGTCTGGGTGATCCTGCTGTGGCAGGAGGATTGGACTGGATGATCTTTCGAGGGCCCTTCCGATCCCTAATGATTCTATGCTCTCTTTGTTTGTCACCGAGGTGCTCTTTTGCAATGCTTTCTGCTTTTAGGAAAAAAACACAGATAGGCTTAAAAAGGAAATGAATTCCGTCACTGAATTTTCTGAGCAGATTAAACCAGGAAACACTGAAAGATGGGAAAAGTCTGTCACTGCAAAACATCCAGGAGAATCTGCTTGACAGCTCTTTTTTGTCTTTAATTTTTTAAGCACAGAATTAGATACTCTAAATGTTTGGGGATTTTGATATGTAGGTTCTATATATGATAACCTCCATTACTCCACCTAGCCTTTCCAGAACACAAGACTACCTGTTTCTCACAGGTGCAAGTGCCCAGGAATATGTTTCAGCTTTGTGCTTAGAGCACAGATTCCTAAACTGTTTCAGATTGGAAGGGACCTTCAANCTAAATGTTTGGGGATTTTGAAATGTAGGTTCTATATATGATAACCTCCATTACTCCACCTAGCCTTTCTGGAACACAAGACTACCTGTTTCTCACAGGTACAAGTGCCCAGGAATACGTTTCAGCACTGTGGAACTAGATGATCCTTAAGGTCCCTTCCCACTTGAACCATTCTAGAAATCTATGAAACAAACATGCTAGCAAGTTGGGGTATCCTGGGGAAGGTGTTAAACCCTTGAGGACAGATAAAAACCAGAGGAAAGCTGGGAAGAGAAATTTCAAGGTAATACTGGAAGGTTAGTTTTTATATAGATTTTATATTGAATTGGAAACCACAAAAGTCTTCCTTTCCCTCCACACATTCTGAAAGTGAGCAGAAACAGCACTGTAATGAAGACGACTGCTTGTTGCTGATGATTAACAAAATGGTGAGTTGAAGTTTACCACAGTCACAAATATTTAATGTAACATCAGGAACGCTAACAAACAGGAGAGACTTTGGAAGGGACCTAGGGAGAAGCATTCTAATTCAGGCTGCTACTGCACTTGAATTAACTATTAATTAGGTCTAGTGCTGCTGTGCGCAACCAGGGTCTCTTAACAGATCCATTACCTCCAGTGATCATCAGCCAAGAAAAGTTCACTCAAACAAGCCACTGCTTTTCCAGGAAGGTGGGGCTGGAACATCTCCAGAGAAGGAGACTCCACAACCCCCCTGGGCAACCTGCTCCAGTGCTCCATCACCCTCACTGGGAAGAAGTTCCTGCTGATATTGATAGGGAACCTCCTCTGTTCCAGCTGGCACCCAGTGCCCCTTGTCCTATCACTAGACGAGCCTGAGAAGAGCCTGGCTCCATCCTCCTGACACCCACCCCTCACAGATTTAGAGACATTCATGAGGTCACCCCTCAGCCTTCTCTTCTCCAAGCTCAAGAGATAAAGGGCACCCAGTAAATCTCAGATGGCTTACAGCTTTTAAAAGACAAAGAGTCTTCCTCCTCTTTGCTGTGTAACCAAGAGTAGTAAAAAGGGTAGTTTTCCAGCCTTAGTGGTTGCTGTAAATAGGGATTGGGAATACATAGTTCCCTAAGGAAGGAAGGGACCCCTCCCTTCTTCGCAATGTAAGCAAGGTGGTAGGAATATACATTGTGATCATGAAGTGGGTTAACTCCAGCCCATGAGAAGGTGCTGCAAGAGAAAAATGAAAGGTGAGCAAGAGAATCACAGACTGTCNCACTATGAAGAAGTTGCTTCTCATCTTAATGTGGAACCTCCACTGCTCCAGCTGACACCCAGTGCCCCTTGTCCTAGCATTGGGTGCCACTGAGCAGAGTCTGGCTCCTTCCTCCTGATCCCCACCCTTTCCATCTTGATCAACAGTCATGGGGTCACCCCTCAGGCTCCTTTTTTCCAAGCTCAAGAGCCCCAGCTCCCTCAGCCTTTCCTCATCAGGGAGATAGTCTAGTCTCTTGTATGTGGTTTTGGTATGACTTGTCCAAGTCCAACTCAGAACAAGACTACTGAGAAATATGAGATATTAGGTACAGTGACTGTTACAAGTGCTGGTAACTTCAACAAGAATACAGAAAGACAGAAGGAATTAATCTACTATCAATTCTTTCTCCATTCCATCTTGCCCAGTTGTCAACAGAACATCTCTTACAGACCTCCTGGACCAAAGCACAGAAAAATATCTGTATGAGAATTACATACTAGAGTGAGAATCAGCATATTTTCACTTGTGGCCTAACAGGCAATTGCTTATTACTGCAGTTTTTAGTCCACTTTTAATAACTGACTCTTGGCAGTACTCTATTTCAACTTCTTCCAATATCCTGCTTCCATAACGAAAGCCCTTGCTAATAATCACAATGATAATTTTCTATATTTAACTCTAATTTCTTCAAGGAACTACTGCAGCAGAGGGGATTTGAAAAGGATTTTTAGGCCAAATATAAAGGAAAAGATAAAGGATGGTCTAAAGTTTCTGGGAGATAAAAGCTACTTCAAGCTTGAGAGAGAAACAGTGATTAAAAGAATCATCACAGTAGTGGGCAGAATCAAGGGGCTTAGGGAAGTGGGTGTAGATGATACAGAATAGATCCTTAGAAAGAAAGCAAGATGAAGATTTATCCAGAAGCAGCTTGGTACAAGCTGCAAATGAGAAATTTGGCAAGGACTACAGTAAACTAGAATGTATTTAAAGATCTTTTCCATCTCAGATTTTGATAGAAAATGTGCATACACAAATACATACATGGAAAAAAAAAGAGATCATCTGCTTTGATTTTAAAATTGGTCGCTGCTTTGCATGATGCAGATCTTTGGGAGGCTTTGCAAATGAACTCCCAAAGTTTCTGCTTTTTAAAACACTATTGGTGTCTGAAATAATACAGAGACTCGTGGAATGCTTCAGGCTGGAAGGGATCTCCAGAAGTCATCTGGTCCAACCTCCCTGCACAAGCAGGGACAGCTCTACCTAGGTCAGCTTGCTCACAGCCTCAGCAAGCCTGATCTTCAATGACTCCAGGGATGGAGCTCCCCCACCTGCCCCAGCAGCCCATTCCAGCCATCAACCACCCTCCCAGTGAAGAACTTGTTCATAATCTCCAGCCTCAATCTCTCCTTTCCCAGCTTGAACCCAGTGCTCCTTGTCCTGCCCATACAAACCCTCTGGAATAGGCTTTCCCCTGCCTTCATGTAGCCCCCCTCAGGGACTAGAAGTTCAAAAGCAAATCCACCCCAGAGCCTTCTCTTGTCCAGGCGGAACAGCCCCAACTTTCTCAGCCTGTCCTCATAGGAGAGAAGCTCCATTCACCTGATCATTTTGGTGGAGGCCTCCTCCACCCTCCCTGCTGGGGGCTCCAGAACTGAACACAATACTGCAAGTGAGGCATCACCAGGGCAGAATAGGGGGGCATAAAACCTTCTCATGATATTCTGGCCACAGTTCTTCTGATGCAGCACAGGATGGGATTGGCTTTCTGCTGGCTCATGGCCAGATTTTCATCCACCAGAACCCCCAAATCTCTTCCCACAGCAGTGCTCTCTAGTAGATCCTGTCCCAGCCAGCACTGATAACACTGGTTACTCTGGCTCAGGTGCAGGACTCTGCATTTGACCTTTTTGAACCTCATTAGCTTCATCTGGGCCCACCTCTCCAGTCTATCCAGGTCTCTCTGGATGGCATCTCATCCCTCAGGCAGATCATCTGCACCCCACAGCTAGATATCATCTGCAAACTTGCTGAGGCTGCACTCAGTGCCTCTGTCAATGTCATTGATGAAGCTATTGAACCACACCTGTCCTAGTACAGACTCTAGAGGGATATCACTCATCACCTTCCTCCACCTGGACATCAACCCTTTAACCATCACTTTCTGGATGCAACAGTCCAGCCAGTTCTTTATCCACTGAATAGTCTACCCATCAACCCATAATTCTCCAGCTTAGAGATAAGGATGTTGTGGGTGAGAGTGTCAAAGTCCTTGCAGAACTCCAGAGAGGTGACATCCATAGGCTGAAAGAAAGAGAGGGAAATGTGAATTTAATCATTAAATGTGAATTTAATCAGCCACTTTCACCTTATATCATCATAATTAACAATTGCTTAGGACTGAACAAAGCTGTGCCAGCCATGAGAGCAACCCTACCTATATCTGAAATGGCAGAGACCTTCTTGGAAAAGGTGGTGTTCCTTTAGGGGATAATAGAGCTTAAGTGGGATTTAAGGTTGATTTGAGCAGTTGGCATTCAGTGTTTTGAAATGCTAAACAAGAATGGAAATTCTAACAAGGGGAATTTAATTTGGAAGCTTTTGCTTGTAGCTATACAGTCTTTTCTTACTCCTTTTTGTAGGAAATTTAGTGACAACAGTGTCTTACCATGTCTTTGGCAGAGGTTTGCTTGTATATAGTATGATGTTTATTTCAGGAACATCTACATGTGAACAAATAGCTGCAAGTACGAATGTGTTAAGGCATTTGTTGTGTAGAAAAATGCTTTGATGTTTGCAGAAAAGTGATGGAAACTAACAGCTCTATAAAAGCATGGTTAATAAATAATATTTAGGGTTTTTCCCTTCCCTTTCAAGCAGTGTCTAAGACTTCATGCTGTGCAGAATTTGTCTGGTTGGCTTCGATGGTCATACTTAGAATCATAGAAGAGTTGTGGCTGGAAGAGACCTTCAAGATCACCAAGTCCAGCCTTTTCCTAGCCCTATCAGCACCACTAATCCATATCCTTCAATGCAATATCTACCCTTCTCTTAAGCTCCTGCAGGACAGTGACTCAACCATCTCCCTGAGCAGGCTGTTCCAAACACAAAATCATAGAATCATTACGGATTAGAAGGGATCTTGAAAGATCATCTAGTCCAATCCCCCTGCCACAGCAGGATCACCTAGACCAAGTCGCACAGGAACACATCCAGGCGGGTCTGGAATGTCTCCAGAGGAGACTTGAAAACCCCCCTGGGCAGCCTGTTCCAAACTGCTCATCACCCCCTTTCTGGTCCACCCCAATGCCTAATAACCCTTTCAGCAAAGAAATTGCTCCTGACATCCAACCTGGACCTCCCCTGAGACAGCTTAAGGGCATTTCCTCTCGTCCTATCACTGGCCTCTAGGGAGAAGACACCAATCCCCACCTCCTTTCAAGTTCTTGTAAAGAGCAATAAGGTTTTCCCTCAATCTGCTCTTCTCCAGGCAAACTCTTTAACAGAACTCTCTGGTCTGGAAATGCGTCGTCATAGGTACTATGAGGAAATATTTCTCATTAAATGTTCATAAATGCTAACTCATTGATGTGCTACAGAATGTATTCCACAATGTCCTGTATTTATTAAATTTAAGGATTCCAGGGGTCTTACTTAGACTGGCCGTACGAGGATGTGGATAATACAGGATAATGACAGTCAGGAAGCTAATTCCTCTATTATATGAAAATAACTTCCAATAAAATGAAAAACCTCTCAGAGGGGACTTGGGGAGGATTTAGAGGGAAAGTAGTGTTGTAATGGTGAAAAAAGAACAGGGACCAGTGACTGTATTTCTTCTACAGAGTTTGTTTGGTGTTTTGACCTAAAGAGCTGCAGTGATGGCAAACCATCCAATTCCACAACCATGTGCAACAAATCCTTAAGGAACATCAAGTTCCTTATTAAGTAAGGAACATTAAGTACCAGCAGGGCAGATTATTGATATCCTACAAGCAGATCCTCCAGAAAGTGAGTTTAGGAGAGATAGAAAAGCAAATGGTTCCACAAATCCCACAGATGTGCTCTAAATTTCTGTGGATTTCTTACAAATTGGGTTGGTTTTTAACCACTAATCCAGCCAAGACTGCAGCTGTCTTCAGTCTAATCACCCTAACTGGACATTAGGAAATGCACAAGAGGGAACTATTCAAGTTACCTTCATTATATGAAAATATGAGGTAGTATTTTGAATGTTTAGATTTCACAGAATCACAGGATTATTGAGGCTGGAAAAGACCCCTGAGATCATCCAGCCCAGCCCATGAACTGACATCACCACAGCAGCCAGACCAGGGCACTAAGTGTCACATCTAGTCTGTCCTTAAACACTTCCAGTGATGAGGAGTCCACCACCTCCCTGGGCAGTGCAGTCCAGAGTCTGATCACCCTTTCCATGAGGAAGTGCCTTCTAACATCCAACCTGGCACAGCTTCAGGCCCTGTTGTCCTGTCACTAGCTGCCTGAGAGGAGATCCTGTCCCCTACCTGTCTACAACTTCCCTTCATGTAGTTATAGAAAGAGAGAAGGTCCCCCCTCAGACTCCTTTTCTTTAGAATAAACAACCCCAGCGCCCTGACCCTCTCCTTATCGGAGTTTCCTTTCAGTCCCCTCACCAGCCTCATTGCTCCTCTGGACCTGCTCCAGCCCCTCAATCTCTTTCTTGAAGTGAGGAGCCCAGAACTGCCCCCAGTACTCAAGGTCAGGCCTCCCCAGTAGCAGGGAAAATGATGTCCCTAGTCCTGCTGGCCACACTAGTGCTGATCCAAGCCAGAATGTCATTGGCCTTTCCTGCCACCTGGGCACCCTGCTGGCTCATGTTCAGCTGGTTGTCAACCAGTACTGCCAGGTCTGTTTCAAATGCAATTACAGTACATAGATGCAATACACCACCCAGGTATCCTTATCTCTGTTTCCTTCCAGAGTGGGAAGCCCACCAACATTTATGACAGGCTAGTGCTGCCATCTATAGCAAAGGAGACCTTGCCTTTTAGCCTGTGTTAAGCTCAAGCAGAGGACAATATATTGATTTACAAAGGAGAAGTAGAAAGCAGATCATGGCTCACTAAAAATTGTAAATCAAATCTATGTGCAACTGGAATAATTGTTTTTATATCATTCTCAGCCCTCTCACAAAAATAATCCTTGGCACTGCCGTATAAATCAGATTCCTCAAAACAGCCTTTTTTTATCCTGTGAATCCCGATGGGATGATGATAAAAATGTCGCAAATCAGCTCAAAGTTGAGCAAAACTTACTTCTTAGCTACATTTTTCAGACTGATCAGGATCTGAGTTCAGCAAACTAAGATGTTCCAGTTCGCCCAACCTTATCGATATAAAAGTGACCCCTCCCATAGCAAGTTCTCCACATAGAGAGGTGTGAGGCAACTAATAGATTTAAGGTGTTTGCTTGTTTCTCCGTGCTTTTACACTCATAGATTCACAAAATTCTTTCGTTTGGAAGAGACAGTATCACACTATCTCAGTCTCACAGTACTGATGAGGCTGGAAAAGACCTTCAAGATCATCCAGTCCAACCTAAAACCAACCGAGTAACCCTAAACATCTGACATCTAGCTCATGCCACTCAGCACTTCATCCAGCCTAACCCTGAACACCTCCAGAGATGGTGACCCAACCACCTCTGTGGGCAGCCCATTCCAAACCCAGATCACTCTGTCAGTGAAAAACCTCTTCCTAATGTCAAATCTAAAGACCTTTAAGATCAAGTGCACCCATTAACCCAGCACCTCCAGATCATCACTAACCCAAGTGCCTGCACCCCACATCTGTATATCCTTTAAATACCCTGAAAGATGGTGACTCCACCAGCAACCTGGGCACCCTGTTAAGGTGCTTAGAACAATCCTGAGATCTCTACTACTTCATGTCTATAGAAAGAAGCATGACAAGCATCTGTCAAGCATGATCCTATCTTCAAGAATGTAATAACCTCAGTAATATTTCTAGATTTTCTATTTGTTTGTGGTTTCTCAAAATCATCTGCTGCAATATTACCTTGATGCCTTCCTGCTCTGCTTATTTTCTGCCCTTCTGCCTTGACTTAGCCTGAACAAAAACCAACTCTTCAATGAAAGGTGATTTTTTTAAAAGCAAAGGAGCTTTACATTGCTATAGCTCATGAATAATTTGCCTTATTTTCTGTGATGCTATGATTTTCTACATTCATTTCCTTGGATTACAGCTGTTCTGAATTTCTACCCTACATTCTGAGCCATCGTGTCACCCTGGCACGAGGTTCACATAGAGCTGTTTACTCTGGAAACAGCACAGTGAGCCACAACACAATCCAGCCAACACCCAGCCCATAAAACTGGAGCCCATAAACCATTTATTACAGGGTTCTTCTTGTGATCTGAAGAAAGTAGTTAAAGGAAGCAGCAGGTCTTGTCCAACAAGACAATTCCAAAATCGAAGTACCTGCTTGTATACCTAAGAATTTTTTTGAATCTCCTGCAGTGGTGGGAATGAAGTGAGGGATGCCATAGCAACAGGAGCACAGAAAGCTCTTTCTGAGGAAGGAGAACTTCAAAGCACTTATGAAAATGTAAGAAATTAAGTAATTGACTCTTTTAATTAGGGTATCCAGTGATAGTGTTCTGAATCCTTAGGATGAAATCAGTAGGTCCTGATAATTCCATTGTCTTCCTGTATAATTATAAAGCAAGAGAATGGTGAAGTTGGTGTTGCTGAGTAAGTAAACAAGGCACATCAGCTGAGCAGTAACTGCCATCTCAATAGATTTTTAAGCCTCAAGGTTGTCATCAGTTATAAGAAGTACCATAATGGAATGTTTTGGAAAACCTGGGAAGGCAAGATGCTCAATCTAACCCTTAATTGTGAAAGAAAAAGCATGTTGATGGTGTATCACTACAGTGTTCTGTACATGTTTACGTAGGAATAGAGAGATACTTAAGTTTCCAAGCTTGTGCACTACAACATTCTCCTTACTCACACTATCAGAGAATTATGAGGCTGGAAAAGCCCTCTGAGCTCATCCAGCCCAGCCCAGGACCTGACAGCACCACAGCAGCCAGAGCAGGGCACTAAGGGCCACAGCCAGGCTGTCCTTAAACACCTCCAGGGATGGGGACTCCACTACCTCCCTGGACAGTCCAGTCCAGGCTCTGAGCACCCTTTCCATGAGGAAAGGCTTCCTAACATCCAACCTAACCCTCCCCTGGCAGCTTCAGGCCCTGCCCTTTCATCCTGTCATTAGTTGCCTGGGAGAAGATCCTGTCTACAACTTCCCTTCAGGTAGTTACAGAGAGGGATGAGGTCCCCCCTGAGTCTCCTCTTCTCCAGGCTAAACAACCCCAGCTCCCTCAGCCTCTTCTCATCAAACTTACCATCCAGTTCCTTCACCAGGCTCATTGGTCTCCTCTGGACACCAACTGGATGGAGCACCATTCACAACCACTCTCTGGCCCAGTCATCCAGCCAGTTTTTAACCCAGCAGAGGGTGCACCCATCCAAGCCATGGGCCACCAGCTTTTCCTGGATGATGCTGTGTGAGAGCACATTGAAGGCTTTGCTGAAGTCTAGGTAGACACAATTGACAGCCATCCCCTCAGATGCCTTACTATCATTAGGTAAAAGTGCAGAAGTATAAGGAATGTTATCTTTAGGTAAAGGTGTTAGAGGTGCTGCATTCCTTCATGTAAATACTCATTATACTTCCTCTAAAATAAATAGAGAGGGATGGGAAACTTCAGTCCATCCATGTTTATGTCTCTGAGATGGGAGGAGATCTATCTGTTCCAACAAACTACCTTTGCAGAGATTGAGATGCCTACAGTTTATGACTATGAGACTATATTTGGTGGTATTTATTTCATATCTATGGGCTCAGATGGGTTATCAGCTACATCAGTCTGATGGAAATGAACATTAATTTATTAATTCATGAGGAATAAAGACCATGACAGAGCTGCTAGAGAGTGTCCAGCGTAGAACAAAAAAGATGATGAAGGAAGTAGAGCACCTCCCTGATGAGGAAAGGCTGAGGGAGCTGGGGCTCTTGAGCTGGGAGAAGAGGAGGCTGGGGGGGACCTCATTCATGTCTCTAAATCTGTGAGGGTGGGTGTCAGGAGGATGGAGCCAGGCTCTGCTCAAGGGCATCTGGGGACAGGACAAGGGGCAATGGGTGCCAGCTGGAACAGAGGAGGTTCCATATCAATATCAGAAGGAACCTCTTCCCAGGGAGGGTAGTGGAGCATTGGAACAGGCTGCCCAAGGGGATTGGACTAGATCTTTCGAGGTCCTTTCCATCCCTAATGATTCTATGACTCTATAACTTTGTCTTCACAACGAAATTAATGACGCACCTCTGAGAAATGAGGTGTTATTCATCTCCTGAATGGAGTGATGCCATGAATAACAGCACTAGCGCTTTTCACCACATTAATGGGAGAAAGCTGGGATGTTGTCTTTATTTATGTTGTTTCTTTTTTCCCCCTTCAGCCGAGGTGTTATTCAAGGTCTTTATATTTTCTCTTGCGGCAGCTGCCCACACAGTTACATGAGGTGAAAAGGTGTTAATTTACTAACAATGAGATGTGAATTTCCAATCAGTGCTACATTCTGGTGAAATAGGAGGCAATATGACAACATGAAGGCAATGGCTTTATACTGAAGAGAAAAAGAAAGGATACAAAGCTAAATTTATCTGAATTAGACTCAGGCCTGCAGAGATTTGAGTAGCTTCTGTTGAGTGGTCCTCCTTTATCAGTGCCTGTGTTCAATATTAACAAGTGCTTTTCACTCCTCAGGGTGAAAGCCTTCAAAATACATAGAATCATTAGGGATTGGAAGGGACTTCAAAAGGTCATCCAGACCAGTCCCCCTGCCACAGCAGGATCACCTAAACCAAGTTGCACAGGAAGAGATCCAGGCAGGTCTGGACCGTCTCCAGAGAAGGAGAATCCACAACCCCCTTAGGCAGCCTGTTCCAATGCTCTGTTACCCTCACTGGGAAGAAGTTCCTTCATCTCAAATGCTGTGTAGAGCTAGGAGGAGTTTTAACAGAGGACAGCTATAATCTGGAGTTTTTTATGCATTAGTATCAAACAGAATTATTTACTCCACGTTTCATAAAATTAACATTTCTATGCCATTTCCATTCCTTCTAGGGCTGAATCTTCAGCTAAAATCCCCTCCACTAGCTCCTTGTAGAAAAGCTAATTTCACTACGGTTTTGAAACTGCACTAGATATAGCTTATTAAAATTAAATAGAGACTCCAAATCAGTCCAACTTAACAAGAGCAGCCCTTCACCATGAAACAGATGAGTGACTTCAGACACCGCATGCTCGTATGTATTACTGTGGGTCTTGTCTTGCAAAACACGTTTAAGAACAATACTAGTGGTCAGCATTTCATGGAATCATAGAATCATCAAGGATGGGAAGGGACCTCGAAAGATCATCCAGTCCAATCCCCCTGCCACAGCAGGATCACCCAGACCAAGTCCAGGCGGGTTTCAAATGTCTCCAGAGAAGGAAACCCCACAGACCCCCGGGCAACCCCCTCCACTGCCCCATCACCCTCACTGGGAAGAAGATACAGAATTTCTCCTTTCATAAAGTGCTCTACTCTCTGCTAAGATGCAGGATGCCTGCATTTCCTAGGCTCTTTTATCCTTGCCAAACTAGGTTTCACAATGCTTGTACAAAGGTATAAGATGGAATGATATAAAATATTCTGCATTCTAAGACTGAAGACATGAATTGTGGTTATACTTACAAGCACAGATAGGTCTATTAATCACTCGATGCCATGTCCCCGTCTGGCCTGAGTAACAATATTGTTTGTTTAGTAGAGAAGAAACAGGAACGTGAGGCAAAGTTGTCTCACACTGCAGGATCCACAGTGTTATTCTGATCATAATGAGAAAATAACTGCTCGGTAAGTATTAATCACAAAATGCTAGGGAAAAGAAGGGATCATTCAGTCCAATCCCCCTGCCACAGCAGGATCTCCTAGATCCAGTCACACAAGAACAGGCCAGGCAGGTTTCAAACGTCTCCAGAGAAGAAGATTCTGCTACTTGCCTGGGCAGCCCCTTGCAGGGCTCTGGCATCCTCACCAGGAAGAAGGTTCTTCTCATCTTGATGTGGAACCTCCTCCACTCCAGCTGACACCCAATGCCCCTTGTCCTAGCATTGGGTGCCCCTGAGCAGAGCCTGGTTCCTTCATCCTGACCCCTGCTTTTTCCCTATTGAACAAAAGTCATGGGGTCCTCCCTCAGACTCCTTTTTTCCAAGCTCAAGAGCCCCAGCTCCCTCAGCCTTTTCTCATCAGGGAGATGCTCCCATCCCTTCATCATCTTTGTGTCTCTATGCTAGACACTCTCAACAGCTTTGTGTCCTTCTGAAACTGAGATACCCAACCCTGGACACAAGATTCCAGATGTGGCCTCACCAGGGCAGAGTAGAGGGGAAGGAGAGTCTCTCCCAATCTACCAACCACCCTTCTTCTACCCCCCACCCCCAGGATGCTATATATCATTCTGAAACCTTACAGATGCAAGCGTTCCTCTCTGTAAGCCACCCAAAGAAGTAATACCTGTGTCTGATGGAACATAAGGAGTCAGAAACTGCTCAAACCAGCTTTGCTGTGGTGCAAAGGATAAAAGATCGATGTCTGCAGAGCTGGTACCTCTGCGGGGAGACGTTATTTTTAAATAAAGTCCATTTTCTCAATGGAATCTTGATTTGGAAACTCTCTCAAGTTACAACTCCTGTGTGGAATGCTCTACACTATATTTAATTCTCGAAACATCCCAGACAACCAAGAATGTTCCTGACCCAGCAAAACTTATTTTTGATGGCTGGGTAATTGCAGTCTGTCCTCACCAAACAGCGTAGACTTGAGCATTGAAAGGACAACCACACAGGCATATAAATCTCTATAAATGAATATTTAAAGAGGAAATTCAACTAAAATATGTGTAAAATTCCTGGTTTGAATTCCTCAACTTCATTCAGAGGTGTCAAAGTATTATAAAAATCATTAAGCTTAGACTTTTGTTCACCAGTGTTTACTTATTTTAACCCAATGTTCCCATTAAAATCTATTCAACTCTAGCACATTTGTGTCTTCTTCACTAAATTTGAGTCTGAATTCCTTGTAGGCTTTGCCTGCAGCATCTGGTTGACCCTACCTACATTCAGGTAGTCAAATAAGGCATCTACATGTGAAGCATACAGTTTATGACTCCTTATCTAGTCAAAGAAGACACACATGTCTATACGGGTTGATACTCTCCTTCCATTCACTGATAACGACTATCTCATTAACTTAGGCAGATTATTTAGATGTGGAAAGTTAAGTGGGATGAAAAGGAGTGCGTGGAAATCAATTGACACAGCGTGCTTTTATATATTTTCTCTTCCTTCCTCTCTGATTTTCCCTGCTCCATCATTTATGAGCTGGCAATGTTTGCTTGCAGCCCAGAAAGCCAACTGCATCCTGGGCTGCACCAAGAAAAGCGTGACTAGTAGGGCGAGGGAGATGATCCTCCCACTCTGTTCTGCTCTTGTGAGACCCCATCTGCAGTCCTGCATCCAGTTCTGGAGCCCCCAACACAGGAAGGACATTTTGTTGTTGGAACGTGTTCAGAGGAGAGCCACGAGGATGAGTAGAGGGCTGGAGCACCTCTGCTACAGGGACAGGCTGAGAGAGTTGGGGCTGTTCAGCCTAGAGGAAAGAAGATTCCAGGGAGATCATATAGTGGCCTTCCAGTCCCTGAAGGGGGCTCCAGGAAAGCTGGGAAGGGGCTGTTTCCAAGGACTGGGAGTGGTAGGAGCAGGGGGAATGGTTTCCAGCTGGAAGAGGGGAGGTTGAGACTGGAAGTCAGGAGGAAGTTCTTCACCAGAAGGGTTCTGAGACACTGGACCAGGTTGCCCAGGGAGGTTGTGGCTGCCCCCCAGCTCCCTGGCAGTGTTCAAGGCCAGGNGTGGTGTCTTAAAAGTTCTGCAAACTTGGTTTTATGTTTTCACATCAACAGAGAGTGAAAACAAAGTGAGCTGGGGTTGTACATCCTGGAGAACAGGAGACACAGGGGGGACTTTATCACTCTCTATAACTCCCTGAAGGGAAGATGTAGACAGGTGGGAGTCAGGCTCTTCTCCCAGGCAATTAGTGATAGGATGAGAGGGCACGGCCTGAAGCTGCACCAGGGGAGGGTTAGGTTGGATGTTAGGAAGCCCTTCCTCATGGAGAGGGTGCTCAGAGCCTGGAACTGACTGCTAGGGAGGTGGTGGAGTCCCCATCCCTGGAGGTGTTTAAGGACAGACTGGACGTGGCAGTCAGTGCCCTGGTCTGGCTGATGTGGTGATATCAGATCACTGGCTGGGCTGGATGATCTTAGAGGTCTTTTTCAGCTTGAAAAATTCTGTGATGAATAAAATAAGGCAAAGGTAATAAAATAAGGCAGAAGTGTGACAGATTTTGGGAGTTTTCTTAATAAAAATGAGAGTGCCACTACCCAATAGGCAGATATTCTATGAGGAACAATTACTTTAGTATGTAAAGCCAGTTTCAAAAGCAATGGCTTGTAAAGGCTTCTTATGGTTTCATATTTGAGAGGAAAAAAAATTGCTAAATAACTTTGATAAATAAGAGAGTGGTTTTGCTTTAGAAGAGCCAGAAATAACAACTCGATGAATGGTCATGACCATTTCTTGTGCCTAGGCTAGGGCAGGGCGCTTGCCACAGTACATTTTATAAACCAGCTCTGAAACAATCAACTCAAACCACCACAGACTTTTTAGGAGATGCTGTGGAACTTACTGGAAATATGCTTGTGTTGAATTGTGAAACCCTTCTTTTGTGGGCAGTCCGTGGTCCGTTGCTGCTCGAATTACATCTTCCTTGATCATCACAATCCTTACAGGCTTTTATTAGGTGGGTTTGCTTTGTTGCTACTTTGCTAGGAGATGGAATGAATCAAGGGAAAGGAGAGCTGAAGGGCAGAAAGCATCTGTAAAAGCAACTGCCTTAGCTCAGGGAAGTGAAACTTGCTAAGGGCAGAAGAAACAGGGAGCAAAGGTGCCTGATGAGACCCCACATGAATGATACCACTGCTGTGCACTGAGCCGAGAGCTGCTGTTCCAGCTCCTTCCCATCCATCATCCCTTTTCCCCCACGCTGAAAACTTCAGTAGAATTTATTCAGAGGGTGTCAACAATGCCTTTTCTGCTTTCTGAACTACAGACTCTACCCCACAGACCCTCACAGCTAAGCTCACTGGTCTCTCCAAGGAACACTATCTGTGCTTAATCAAAGCACAGAGACTCCATTCACTGTATTGCTACAGTCTGTGCATCACCTCCCTCCTCTCTCTTCCTAGCCCAGTGCTAGACACTTGGTGTCTCCAGATCCATTCCCCTTGTCCTAGGTTTCTGCCAAAAGACTTTCATATTAAGATGTAAAGTAGCTGTAAGTAAAAGTCAAGACCCTACGGGGACACATCTGCTGCAGAACAGAAACGGGTCACCCAAACCGTTCATACAACAGTATTCTTGCTCTCTAAAAAGCCAACTTGTAAGGAGCTGAATAAAGCAAAGGCTCAAAACTTTTCAAATCATGAGCTAGGAAACTGGTGGAAGGTCAGCATGGGGTCAGGATGGCAGAACAGGCTGGCATGGTACGATTGTGACAAATGCTTGCTACAGGCTGCCTAATCAAGAGAAGGAAGCAGATGCTACCTCAGAGGCAGCCTAAATACCGGGGCAAGCACAGTCATTCAGCTGATGACTGAGAATATGTGAGCTATAGATGTGTCAAAGGATAAAGAGGAAGGCAACGGTGCTTGACTTCTCTGATTCATTCAGTGACAGCTGTTAGATTCAAGGAGGAGGGAGATGCAAGAAATAAGCATTTATTTATTCTTTCCACAGTCTCCTGTGGCAAAAAACTAGAGTAGTGACAGCGTTCACCCACACTGAACAGCTCAGAAATGCCAATTTATTATCAAAAAAACCCCAAACTCAGTGTTCTGTTAACATGGAAACCTTTCATAGCACAACAAAAGTAAAATCATCTACCTCCAGGGTCTTGCTGGCTAGATAGCATGACACATATGATGGCACATTACCACAGGCTTCATTTATTCCAACTCGAAGGTCAGGGCTGTATATATTTTTGCAGAGCTGCAAGCAGAGAACTCACACTGATGCTCTTCAGGCTGATGTGACCCACTGTATTAGAATTCTCTGTAAGTGAACCCAGCATTTCTTGGTGAAAGGCTACAGTTCTTCCTGAATGTAGATGTTACACCTACATGAATGACTCTCCCACCTCTGTATTCTCTTCCTGGAATTAAAGCTGCTAGAGGAGGTGGCACTAATCAAATGCCATCAGTGCAAGGTCAATTAGAATTCTCTCACTCAGGTTCTGCAGAGGCAGAGGTGGACAGTCACATGGCTTTAGCATTCAGTAGTTCTTTCCCTTGGTATAGTTTAGATCATCAAAGTTCCACTTGCACTGTGACTCTGTAAACTCTTATGGTCTTCCACCAAAATCATTCCTTGTTTATTTGATAGAATCATAGAATCATTAGGGATCAGAATGAAAGTCGAAACATCATCTAGTTCAATCCCCCTGCCACAGCAGGACCACCTAGACCAAGTCACACAGGAACACAGCCAGACGGGGCTGGAACGTCTCCAGAGAAGGAGACTCCACAACCCCCTTGGGCAGCCTGTTTCAGTGCTCCGGTACCCTCCCTGGGAAGAAGTTCCTGCTGATACTGATAGGGAACCTCCTCTGTTCCAGCTGGCACCCAGTGCCCCTTGTCCTATCACCAGGTGACCTTGAGCAGAGCCTGGCTCCATCCTCCTGACACCCACCCCTCACAGATTTAAAGACATGATTACAAGGAACTTCGTCACAGTGAGGGTAACATATGATGATGACTAGATGATCTTTTGAGGTCCCTTCTGAACCCTAATGATTCTGTGATTCTGTGATTGTGACTCTTTGAAATCCCTTTGTAGGGCTGATTGTTTCTCTCCATTATTCTTAGAGAGGAGAAACAAGGACTGTCTCCTGTTAGTTATGTAGCTCTACTCTTCAGCACAACTCTGTCCATGGCTCTGTAGTTTTCTGTATTCATTATTCCACCGTTTGCTCTGTGGCAGTATAGATTCATTAAAGGTTTGAGAAACAGGCTATCAAAATGTCAAGCACCCTCACGGCACTGATTCATGTCTGCTCAGCATTCAGGAGGTAGCTCTAGCAAACCTTCTGTGAACTTTTAATTGCAGCTGGTACAAACCTAGTGCTCTCCTCGTCTGTCTACAAACAGCTTTTGATTCTGTCCTGTGATGCATTTGAAAGCTAGATGAATCTTTTCTTTCTATAGCAAATCAACACTCTTCTTACCATTTCCCTCACTGGCTCAAAGTGCTGCCAATACCCTGGAGGATCAATTAAAAACTATTCCACTTCTGCAACCAAAGAAAAACCATCTGAGCTCTTTCTTCATTGGAAAAATACCCAACAACCAACTCTAATTTATCTCAGTCCTCCTTTCTGCATTAACAAAAGCCTTGAACCAAGAGAATTCTAGTTCAATCCTCTTAGTAAACTCAAAGTAGTCCATGTGAAGTCACAGTATGGCCATCTGTTGGTCCACAAGTCTAAACTGATGCCCCAGAGCTGGTTTGCTGTAAGCCTAAGCCTTGACTGGATCTGGACTCAATACACAAGCAACAGAATTGCTCTGTGTGTGACTACATGACATTCCAGCAGTGGTGGATGTCAGTAAAAGCCCATGTCTCTAATCCCTTAGCATGGGTTCTTCTTCAAATCCTCAGAGTATGGCACCAGCTACTTCTGTATTTTATGATGGAAAATCATCTGTTTCATAGAATCATAGAATCGTTAGGGATTGGAAGAGCCCTTGAAAGATCATCTAGTTCAATTCCCCTGCCACAGCAGCATCACCCAGACCAAGTCGCACAGGCACACAGATAGGCAGGTGCAGAACATCTCCAGAGGAGACTCCACAACCCCCCTGGGCAGCCTGGTCCAGTGCTCTGTTACCATCATTGGGAAGAAGAACTTCTGATACTGATATGGAACCCCCTCTGTTCCAGCTGGCACCCATTGCCCCTTGTCCTATCACGAGATGACCTT
>VZRI01001081.1:137268-157096 GCA_013397515.1 Upupa epops
GCTGGGGGATCGAGCATCATCACCCACTTTGTGTCATCAGCAAACTTGCTGACAGTGCACGCTACTCCCTCATCCAAGCCATCAGACTCGGATGGCATGATCCTTTCTATCCAGCTCTGTTACACACAGATTAGCACTCTCACCTCTGTATAGCAGCAACTCAACACGTGTGCTTGTCTCAGGTGGGTAGCTGTGTCACTGTACCCTCAGACTCCATCTTTGAACACCCATTGCTCTCAGACCTCTTACATACAAAGTATTCATGTTAGCAATGGGCTTCATATAGCCCATTAACTTTCTCTGAGCATGAGTGCAGGAGCTCTGTGACTGCAGTTTACTTGCAGACACGTCTTCTCATATCTCTGACTCACAATCTCTAATGTTCCATCTGTGGAGACTTCATAGGCTGCTGGATCCAGATGCTTCCATTCTGCTGCTGCTTCACTACTGCAGACCACAGACTGACCTGTCATCTCAAACCACCAGAACTCTATTCATGTTGATACCCAGTCATGAAGTCTGGCAGCTAAGAGGGGACCTTTTCTTTTGCTTCCAGGAAGAACAGAACAGAAAGTTGAAGGGCAGAGAAAGGTGACTCATTAAACTGGCACAGTATGAATCTCTGAAGGTGATGATTCAGTCATCTAATGAGCTGGTTAGTAGGGTCATGTCAACGTAACACTGCTTCCAATCCTGCTTCTTACTCCTTTCTTGTCTTGGTTTGAGTTAGAACAGAACTAATTCTATTCAGCAATTTTACTTTACAGCTCAGTCTCTTAGTAACTGCGCTTGTTGATGTCAAGAGCAAATTAGTTCAGACAGTGTCTGCTTCTACAACTGATATCTTGATGTCTACAGTTACTACCAAGGACTGGGATGCAGAAAGGTTCTTGCTTATACTCACACCTATGGAGACCAAGGTCCCTGCTAAATACTATCCATACTACTGGCCTTTAAGAACTGGCTCAAGAAAATAAGGTCCTGTGCATCAAATATTGTAGGATGGTGATTTTTAAACACAGCTGATCAACATTGCCTCAAGGAATGAGCAAATCATCCGTGGACATGTCTATTTACTGGAAATTCGGAAACCATGGAGGCTCATGAGACACATATGGAACTTGTGTTAAGAGTGTAAACATCCCTGGGTGAAGCTGCCATCCAGAAAGGATAAACGAAGGGTTTAATTATCCTCTGCAATGAGCAAGCAGATGACTAAAAATAGCTGCTGAAGTACTCTAACCCATGTAAAAGGCAGCTGGCTCACCAGAAAAGGCTTCTGTGGTGGATGCCCAGGGAAACTTTGGAAACAGACTGCTAGTAATGGAAAATAGAAAAAACACAAGGAAAGTAGAGGTTTTTCAGACTTAAAACAGGGTCTCCACAAAATCTATAGCGGATACTAGAGCATTTAGGAAAATAAATTACCTCTATGTAGAGGAGAAGCTCAGAGCTATCTATACAACTGCTTCACAGGTCTATTTATACTATAAAATAATGAGTTACAATAATTAGCAGGGATGAGAGCAAGTGTGTCATAATTGGCTGACAGGGATCCCAGTTGTATCTGGTGATCAAGTCTCCTGTGTCCAACTGACAGACTAGAACCAGCTCTCGGGTTCTGAACTTATCTTTCAGCACAGTAGCATCCTCTTTCCACTTCGATGAGTGTCTTAAAATACTGACAACCTGCAGCAATTGCATGCTGGTTGAAAAAACATCAGGTCCATGAGAAACGAGGGTGTACAAGAAGATTCTCTCATGGAGGGACAGCAATTGAAGCGCTTACAGCTCTTTCAGCTGGAAGAGAAAAATCACAGTGAGGCCCTGGAATTAAAAGAGAAGAGGAAATCAGCCCAAACCTTGTGTTTCTGAAGCCAATATCCAACTCTGCTCTGAGAAAAGCTATGAAGACTGACTTCTAATAGATAATTTGCTGGAAAATAGTACACTTCCTCTGCACTGGAAAATATTCTTTAAAGGTAAGTCATTTTTACTTTGCAATGGTACAGAGTCAGCCTCCTGTTTCTCAAATGAAGTGGGAATACAGAGACCAAAGCTCTAATTGCACAGTTTCTCTTCCTATGACTCTACCTTTCATTTTGTTAGTATGCAAACAGAAATTCAAGTGTAAATCTGAGCATCATCGGAGGGAGTTCATAAAGCTCTGTGCAGTCAGCACTGCTGTTTTGTAGAGGGTTTCCCACATGTAAAATGTTTGGTGTGAAATGCAAGGCTTGGCAAGTGTCCTCTTGGACTCACTTATTTCAGACACATGCTAACAAGAAAGAGACTTCTGTGAGGAAGAAAATGAACTGGAAATGTAACTTCAGTAATAAAAGTCTTAAATATTCTTCCTACAAGAATTTCCTTCTGCTTTTCAGGTTATAGAATCATTAGGGATAAGAACAGACCTTGAAAGATCATCCAGTCCAATCCTACTGACACAGCAGGATCACCCAGACCAAGTTGCACAGGAACACAGCCAAGCGGGTCTGGAACGTCTCCAGAGAAGGAGACTCCACAACCCCCCTGGGCAGCCTGGTCCAGTGCTCTGCTACCATCACTGGGAAGAAGATCTTCTGATACTGATATGGAACCCCCTGTGATCCAGCTGGCACCCACTGCCCCTTGTCCTATTCCCAGATGACCTTGAGAAGAGCCTGGCTCCATCCTCCTGACACCCACTCCTCACAGATTTATAGACATGAATGAGGTCTCCTCTCAGCCTCCTGTTCTCCAAGATCCAGCTCCCTCAGCCTCTCCTCATACCCTATCCCCAATCCCCCCAATCTTCTCCAACAACCTGTATTAATTTGGTGTGGCACGATCTTCAAAGCCATTTTCTGACAGTGGAAAGAAACTTGATGCAGGTATTTTAAACTCTAGCTTGATTAACTAGGACCTTTGGATTCCTCTTTTGATTGCCTACAGGTACACGACCCGTTCCAATTAACTACTACAGATGATAAAAATAATCAGCTCATTATCTAGCAGCCACAGGTGCCATGGCACTCTCATTTAGTCAACTAAAAGAAAAGTCATGCAGAAACGAGAAACTTTAGAGAAGTTTCAAACATACACAAATGACTAGAATGAGATTAAACCCCAGCTCTGCTAAACCTTTGGTAGATAAATTTATGAAGCCTCAGCACTGTGATCTCCTTGAGATGAGACCAGAATACAAAAAGACGTGCTAATGCATTTCTATCATCAGCAATAAAGCCTAGAACAAAAAGCTCTACAGCTGAAAGTAGATCCAGACTGGAGAGCTTGGCTTTTGACAGTCCTGTGCCATCTCAATGTAAGGAGAGGTCTGTTATTTCTGCTATTATTAGAAATCATTTAAAACACATTTATACAAACCCTATTTTTAAACTCAAAACCAAATCTGCCAGAGGTTGCAGCCTAGTTCTTTACCTATTTCCATTGAACATGGATAGGCTTGGAAAACATTAGGAATGTCCCTCTCTATCAGAGAAGGGAAACTAGAAGGTCACGCATTGCCCTCTCAGACGGTGGGGATCAGGCTATTACAGAACAGCAAAAGAAAACCATTTGGCTACAGAAAATTCTGGATATGTCAAACCATTTTGTTGTTTTGTTGAATGAATCAGTTCTGAAAACATGGGAGAAAAGGTGGAGAAGGGTTTATTAGGTGTCAAGAACTTTAGGAACTAAGAAAAATCAATTTAGTTCGACAACACAACATTTTTTGGAAAAATTGCTGATAAAGAAAAATGTCAGCTGTTCTTAAAGCCTTTCATGCAGCAGAAAAAAAAGGGGATGAATTAGGAATCCATTCATTAATGGCTTGGATGAGGGAGTAGTGTGCACTGTCAGCAAGTTTGCTGATGACACCAAGCTGGGTGGTGTCGCAGACCCCCCAGCAGACTGTGCTGCCATTCAGGGAGGCCTGGACAGGCTGGAGAGCTGGGCAGAGAGAGATGGAGTGAGGGACAGCAAGGGGCAGGGGAGAGTCTGGCATCTGGGCAAGATAGTACAGACACCCAAGCGACTAGGAGTTCAGCATATCAATTTTTTTTAGCTTGAAGGCAGCTGCTGTTTTCAGGACCTCTTTTAGAGGTAGGAATAAGGATGGCAAACTGTGTATGTGGATTTGTGTTGACTTCACAAGAAACCTTAGTCTGCAGAAAATACTAGACATCTCTATAGAGAGTGCTCTTGGACTGGAGACAAATATTTTGATTCTTATTTTAAATGCACACTTGAGTCATGGCCTGCTGCCTTAACACATCAAGTACAACAATTTCATGTCATAGCACTCTGCTAACCTTCCTCTGAAACATGATGTGCTCGTTTTCATGTTCTTCACAGAAATCTGTCAAGATAGACGTTTCAGCAGTGTTACAGAAAGCCATCTCTCATCATAGAAGAAGGATATATGAGCACCTGCTCTTCCATGTTGGAAGAGTCTCAGAGGCAAGAAGAGAGGCTCTCATGTGGATCCAAGGATCGTTCAACGTGGCCTGATGCTGTCTGAGCGAACACTTTAGTCTGTTGCCTAAAACAGATGCAGGTCAGGTTCTCTGGGCCAGCAAGTGCAGAAAAGACGGTTGAACTACCATCTGTGCTTAAAGAGCAAGCAGGGTGCTCCAGCCTTTCGAGGGAAACACTGATGGGTAGGAACACATGCAGCATTACAAGGCCTTCCAGTCACTTCAGTTGTGCCTTCTGTTTGATTGCTTTCTTAATTCCTTCTCCAAGGCACTTAGCTTTGTTCTGTTGTGTTACAAGGCTTCTCATCTTATTTCATAGAATCATTAGGGATCGGAAAAGACCTTGAAAGGTCATCTAGTCCAATCATAGAATCACAGAATCATAGAATCATAGAATCATAGAATCATAGAATCATAGAATCCAATCCCTCTGCCACAGGATCACCTAGACCAAGTCTCATTATTTCTCTTTTTATTTTTTTAAGATTTCTTAACATTGATTTTGATCTTGAGGTAAAAAGAGATCCATCATCTTATCCTAATTTTAAAGAGTATTCCTCTAGGCAAACAGCAATCCAAATGGAAATCTCCTAAACTGGCTCTGAGCAGTGAATGAATGAATGAATTTTAGCTATAAAATATTATGAAATAATGGAAAGATTTATAGCAATTTAATCTAAAAATTAGCTGGTTTATTTGGCCAATAGAGCAGTCTTCATCTGTGTGGGAATGTATTTAAAAGATTAAATGCTAAAAACTAAATACCATCTCTTCTTAACTCTTTTTTTTCAATATGCTATGCAGTAATTTCTGGGTACATCTGTTCTAATTCATCACCTTGGTGAAGACACCCTGTATTTCAAAGCATGATTTAAAGAAGTGTGTTCTTAGAGATGTAAAAATGCACTTTCAATCTGCTTTATTTTAATACATTATCAGAGGGTTTCTTTAGAGACAACTCACACCAAACGGTGGTTTCAGGAGGTATATTCATTAGTTTGCCAGTGGATTTTTCAGTCCTCTTTCCTCACTAGAGACACTTCCATGGATTAAAAGCAGACGTTACCCTGCCCGACTCCATCTCTTCCCCGAATCTCTCCTATAGATACATTAATACATGCAGCAACCTCTCTCTTATTGCCTGTAATCAAAGAAGGGATGTAATTTCATAAACGATGTATTATGACTCAGCTACTGCAGCAACTGGGACAACATTAAGTTGTTTTCTCTCTAGAGGGAAGACATCTCTTTGATAATTAGGCAAGGCAACAGAGAAAGTTGATGAAAGCAAGTTCCAGCTCAATCTCCCTGGATTTGAAATAACATGGATGAGATATAAATCTCGTATGAAGTGATAGAGTTCCCGTTACTTAAATGACATCCTGATTAACTCAGCCTAAGAACTAAGCTTGATGTGTTTTGGGTTATTGTAATTTATCTAACAAAATTCTTAGCTACCTGATATCATGGACTGAGTGGTTGGGACAGGGAAAGAAGATAAAACATAAACAGTCAGGCAGTTTATTTCCCAAAGCAGTCAGAGGTCCTCCTCATGGAGTTAGTGAATTAATAAGAGAGGAATAGAATCACAGAATCATAGAATCATTAGCAATTGGAAGCGACATTGGAAGACCATCCAGTCCAATCCCCCTGCCACAGCAGGATCACCCAGACCAAGTCACACAGGAACACAGCCAGGAGGGTCTGGAATGTCACCAGAGAAGGAGACTCCACAACCCCCCTGGGCAGCCTGTTCCAGTGCTCTGGTACCCTCCCTGGGAAGAAGGTCCTGCTGATATTGATAGGGAACCTCCTCTGTTCCAGGTGGAGTGGAACAGTGCCCTTTGTCCTATCCCCAGATGACTGGCTCCATCCTGCTGACACCCACCGCTTGCTGCATCATCCCTTCAGCTGCAATTCTACAGCAAACTGGACAATTTGCTAATCTCTAAAAGGTCTGTATGAGCTTGATTACCTACAGAAGTATTAAGACTTATGAGGATAACATGAAGTCCTCATGAAGCTTACGTAGCCTCACAAAATAGGTGGCCAAGCACCTCCTTTTTCTGACCCTTTGTCTTCATCTCATCAGACAATTGACTAACAGTAGGTTTTCTCCTGCATTTAAGAGCAGGAGCCTCTATTTTACTGAGCCTAAAAGGGAGCAACCTCAGCCCCAGAGGAGTACTGCATGTTGTGCACACTTTGCCGAAGTCAGTGGCACATTACACCATCTCTATGAAGTCTTTATGGGTCTATAGACACACATTCATCACGGTACTTCATATTCAGGATGGATTTATGCTCTTAAGCTTTCTTTTTCTATAAAAGCAATGACATCAAATATTCAGTGTGTGGAATGAAAAGAAAAAAACTTGTCTAAAGGACTTGTTATGCATTTTTTGTGGAGTCTTTTGGGGTCTGTACTGTAACTCGGTCCTGGCCCAGTCATGCATAGATAATTCAGTTTCCTCAAGATGATGCCAATAGAAATAGAAGACTTTTTTAGAAGAAACAAAGAATATAAGACATTTTGTACTTTAAGCACTTTAATCTTCCTCTGTCACTATTGTTCATGGATTCATAGATTCCTAGAATGGTTCAGGTTTGAAGGGACTTTAAAGATCATCTATATCCAACGCCCCTGCCATGAGCAGGGACACCCCCATACTAGACCAGGGTGCTCAAGGCCCCAGCCAATCTGGCCTTGAACACTTCCAGAGAGGGGGGCAGCCACAACCTCCCTGGGCAACCTGGTCCAGGGTCTCAGCACCCTCATCATGAAGAATTTCCTCCTGAATTCCAGTCTGCAGCTCCCTTCTTCCAGCCCAGTCTATGACCTAATGTCACCACAACTTAGACCAAGGCACTAAGGACAACGGCCAGGCTGTCCTTAAACACCTTGAGAGGTGGGGACTCCACCGCCTACCTGGGCAGTCCATTCCAGTGTCTGATCACCCATTCCATGAGGAAGGGCTTCCTAACATCCAACGTAGCCCTCCCCTGCTCTCTTGTCCTATAGCTCTACTTGCCTGGGAGAAGAGCCAGATACCCACCCATCTACAACTTCCCTTCAGGTAGCTGTAGAGAGTGACAAGGTCCCACCTGAGTCACCCCTTCTCCAGGCTAAACAACCCCAGCTCCCTCAGCCTCTCCTCATCAGACTTTCTCTCCAGTCACTTCACCATGTTCATTGCTCTCTGGACCTGCTCCAGCACCTCCATATCTTTCTTGAAGCGACTGCCCTCAGTACTTGGGGTGAGTAGGAGTATGAAGAAGATGACGACTTTATTGTCCAGCACCATTATCAGGAAATAAGAAATAATTCCTGTAGCCTTGCTGCTTCATTAGTGTAGGATAAAGAGAAACTGATGGGCCTGTGAATGGCACCCCTAGCAACACCCCGTTAGGTTCATGTACCAAAGGAGGCATACATCTGTTAAGTGCAGGAAAAACATCAGTGATTTACAGTGGGCTGTGCTGAGATGTGCAGTGTCAATGCCAAGCTGATCTTTATGTACCTTCAGCTGTCATCTCAAATACGTATTACACCAAGTCCACAATAAATTCCTGGTTTAGAGAGTACGTATTTCCCATGGCAATAAGAAACGCTGTTCATCAAGCTTAAGAAATGTTATCCTCATAAATAAAGAACTAAACTTCTCATCCTGTTGAATGTATTTGCAAGTATTTGCATGGCACTTTGAAATCTGTAGGTACTGGTTGTCTGGAGAACATAAATAGATGGTAGATGAGAAGCTCAAGATGAGCTAGCATGACCAAGCATATATGAGACCGTGACCACCAGATCAAGGGAGGTGATTCTCACCCTCTCCTCTCCTCTTGTAAGACATCACCTGGAGTACTACATCCAGTCCTGGAATCCCCATTGTAAGATGGACATGGAACTGTTGGAGTGAATCCAAAGGAGGGCCACGAGGATAATTAGAGGGCTGGAGCATCTCTCCTATGAGAACAGGCTGAGGGGTTTGGGGCTGTTCAGCCTGGAAAACACAAGGCTCCAGGGGAACCTTATAGCAACATTTCATTACCTGGAGGGGGCTGCAGGAAACTGTAGAAGGATTTTTCTATGAGAGGCTCTAGTGATAGGAGAAGGGGGAATGGTTTCAAGCTAAAAGATAGCAGAAGATCAGATCTTAGAAAGAAATTCCTCACTATGAGGGTGCTGATGCATTGGAACATGTTGCAGAGGCAAGTTGTGGATGCCTGGAAGTGTTCAAGGCAAGCTCAGACAGAGTTCTGTCTGGGCAACCTGGTCTAGTGAGAGATTTTCTCCGAGGTCCTTTCCAACCTAAACCAATTACAATTTAAACCAATTTATTTGTTAAACTATCAATTCAAAATCTTATCAAAGATTTGCATTCTCTCCAGTCTCTTACCTGTGAGAGTATTTTAGAGCAATCTGGTTTACTCTGCTCTAAAACAGAAAACAAAAGAAGAAGAAAGGGGATGAGAAGTAGCTCCTTTCTATCAAAGAGTTTTTCACACAGTGAGTTTCCTCTGAACGAGGACTTTCCCATGTTTTCCAGTGTTGGTAGGACATTGTCTCCTTGTTAATAAATTTTCCTTCTCCCATCCATACCAATAAATTAAAAAATGGAACTTTCCTTGGCTCCGTAGATAAAATGGAAATCATGCACAGCTCTCATCTAACAACTGCAGTTTCTCTTGTCAAAAGATTAAACTTTTACAAGTGCTCAAAATACAGATTTCATTATAAAATTATGAATAGTTTTCTAAGTTAGGATAATTTACTTTCACTTCTCTAACTGAGCAGAAAATCAGTTAAACAAGAAAGCGTGCAGTTCCCAATCAGGACAGCTTCTAAATGAAGATATCATGCCCTTGTGGGGCCTCACCTTGGGTACTCTGTTCAGTTCCGTGCAGCCACTGAACCTCTTCTTCCCTGAGCCAGAATCCTGAGTTGCAGCTAGTTGTCTGTTCCCCCTGCCATGTGAATTTCCGTTATAACTCTGTCTTTCCTCCTTTGTGTTCTTTTCTTCATCTTTCCTTCTCCCCTGATCCACTCCTCTGGGGCTGGGATACTTTTTGCCCCCTCTCCCCATATTTTCTCTTAATTTTTTTCTTTCTCCCTCATAGAATCATTAGGGTTTGGAAGGGACCTCGAAAGATCATCCAGTCCAATCCCCCTGCCACAGCAGGATCACCCAGACCAAGTCACAAAGAACACATCCAGGTGGCTCTTGAACATCTCCAGAGAAGGAGACTCCCATTAGGGTGGAGTTGGAGATGGAGAGGTTGCTTTTGCCTTAGGTTTCTCAGAGGACCCGTTGTCCGCAGACTAATGTGTGTGTTCACGACCTCTGAACTCCAGGTGGTGCTGTAGGTTTTGGTTTGTATTTTCCTAACTTCTTATAACTGCTCCTTGGGAATAAAACTTGGTACCATTTTTCTAGGCTACACATTTCTTCTTGGGTTGGGGTGGAGTGGAGAGGGTGAGACTTGTGGTTTGGAAACTGCATCAATCAGAACAAGCCCTTATAAACCAAGGGGCTCACTGGAACTAAAATTTCTAGGCATAAATCCCCAAGGACACCCTATGGATTGTGTTTAGAGAGTACTAATTTGACCAGAATGTCAATTTTTGTAGTGATTGTGTTGCTCACAATTTGACCAAAGTGTTTCTCTAGGCAGATTTCACTCCTAGATAAAACTAAAATGAAATTAGGAGGGATCCAGAGGGGCAATATTTTTCCTTCTTATACAATCACAGAATCATTAGGGATACATGCTGATCTACATCACACAAGGTGATGTTTGTATCATCCTTTTATTTGGCTTCTGGGATACTGCATAAATAAATGAATGTATTTGTCTGTTATCGTGAGAGGAAGAGCTTTAGAAACCACTGAAACCTGATGTGATACAAGATCTTTATTGGAAAACAGGCGGTGATTCTTCATCCCACCACACAAAGTTAGGGGTGGTATTCTTGGCGGCTGCTTTTGTCTCTGGAAGTTCACAAGGCTGAAGCAGCTTGCAAGAAGAGGGGAGTTATTGTTTAACCTCCATCTGCATCCGCTGATGCTGTCAGCTCACAGCCTCTGTCCATCTTCTGCTGAGAGATGCTGAGGGGGCTCTGCATTTTTTCACTTAATGAAAAAATACCTGTATAAGATTAAGTTTAAGCTAAAGAGAAGTGACATCTACTGTTAATTTAAGCACTCAGTGTTGTAGCGAGTGATTATTTACCAACACACGGTGGCAGCAGCAGTCCGTGAAATGATTAACAGAGGACGCACTTGAGTGGAACAACATCTATTCGAGGTTTTATTTTACTAGAGATTCGTACTGTCTTGGCTTGCTTTTGGTTCTGGGCAGTTTCTGAGTTCAGGGTCACAGAGTGGTGAAGTGAAAAAAAGAAAAAGAAAAAGAAAAAGAAAAAGAAAAAGAAAAAGAAAAAGAAAAAGAAAAAGAAAAAGAAAAAGAAAAAGAAAAAGAAAAAGAAAAAGAAANGGAAGAAGTTCCTGCTGATATTTGTATGCAACCTCCTCTGTTCCAGCTGGCACCAATTGCCCCGTGTCCTATCCCCAGATGACCTTGAGAAGAGCCTGGCTCCATCCTCCTGACACCCACCCCTCACATATTTATAGACATGAATGAGGTTACCCCTCAGCATCCTCTTCTCCAAGCTCAAGAGACCCAGCTCTCTCAGCCTTTCCTCACCAGAAAGATGCTCCCTTCATCATGTCTATGGCTCTGTGCTGGACACCCTCCAGCAGCTCTGTGTCCTTCTTGAACTGAGAGGCCCAGAACTGAAATAAATATTCTACTGTGTATACATTTTATTTGTAATTCTTTATTTACTGTGTTATAGTTAGACTTTAAGATAGAAAATTACTTCTATTTAGAATCCATACAAAGAATATGAATAATAAAGTATAAAATTCTACATTTTCATTGATCTTTCATTGCTTTCAGTACAGTTCTTGTGGTAAAATATCTTTCTTAGCATCATTATTCAACCTACAGAATGGAATTGTCTTGCTTTCTTTGTATCTCAGTGATAGATGTCATTATTAGTACAAAGATCTCCCAAATTAATAACATTTGAAAAATTCCTTCTTGCTTATGGAGAAGTGAGTTAATAATTTCTCTAAAAATTCCTTAGTGTATGGCAGCAGTACGGGCTTCTGTCAAAGCTTAGATGAGGTTACCTACTGGCAAACGGGGCAGACACATGTATGCATAGGGTGTCTTGCTCAGGTTGATGGGATTACCATCCAGTCTGATATCTTCAAGTGCCCTGCGCACGTAATTAAAGTCATTCATTCTGCAGAAAGTATCCTCGTGCATCTCTTGGATGTTGTTGTTCTAAAAATAAACCCAACAAGTTATCAGAATTATTGATGAAAGTCATTTTTTACTCTTTGAAGAACAATTTAAGGATGTATTTTCAGTGCCTAGAGGGAGACACAGGTTTTATCCCCAGGCACCAGATTGTGGCTTCAAGAGAGAAGTCTTCCAAGCAAGGGGAAAATGCACAGAGCAGTGCAAAGCTTGAAAACTAACTCATACCATGTAGTGAAGAGAGTCTTTGCAGGAAGGGGCTGGTAGAACTATAGAACATTTTCATTTCTAGGATCTTATTGAAGAGCCTTATTAACACAAATTGGAACCAGCATCAACCAGTCTGCCACTCAGGTAGTTGGCATCCTAGCTACTTGATATGCTTTGATTTGCAAAGGCACGGATCTGCGATTTGATATGTGATGAATTTCTTTCCCCCAGGCCCTCTCGTTGTAGCTTAACTCACAGTTGTATATACACAGGGAAATTTGAATGCTTCAGCTTTTATTTCATTGATTCCATTCCATTTCCGCTCTGAGAGGAATGCTTTACCTGATGAGAGCTGTTAGGCAGTGGAAGGGTCTTCCAAGGGAAGTGGGGGATTGCTCAACTGTAGACAATGTGAAGGCTCAGCTGGATAGGGATCTGTGCCAGTTCATTTAAACTGCATGCTGATGTAAGAGGTTGGACTAGATGATCCCTGAGGTCCCTTCCAACCAGAACACCTATGAACCTCTTATATACCTTATCTACAGTGAGCTATTTCTCATCTCCTGATCTGAAAAAACATCTTCCCTTGTCCATTCCTTTGCTAGCTGGAAATCAGTGTGGAAAAAGTCCAATTTATTAGCTTTAGTCTTTAACACAGAGCTCTGAGTATTTAGCTTACAGGCACGGGCAGGTGAAAAGGCAGAACTCTTCTACAGATTTACTTATTAAAAGAGAACAAATTGCATATGATACATCAGGTTATTCATTCAAAGGGGTTTTGTTGTACTGTGTAGTAAATAAAAACATCTTCCAATAATTGATACTGGGCATTAATGCAAAAGGATATCAAGGAAAAGAAGCAGAGATTTTAAAGGAGAAATGAAAAAGGATGGGTTGCAGAATGATGGTGGCTACTAAGGTAGTGACATGGAAACATTGGGCTGAAAATATGTTAGCAACTGGGGATGACTGATTAAGATGTCTTGGGTACATAGAGATACACCCACTATGTAAAACAATTCTCTTTGGGCATCTAACATTATTCCTGTTGTAAGATTTGTATGAACAGTGTAAAGGATTTCTGACTTTGAAATCTCTTAGACTGATGTTTCATCCTGCTATGTCAGGGAGATACCCTGCTGTGGCGGGAGGATTGGACTAGATGATCCTTTGAGGTCCCTTCCAATCCCTAATGATTCTACAATTCTATTGCCAGCTGTGGAAGTCAGTTTCATCTGTACTGGGAAACATCTAGAATTCAGTATTTGAAAAATATTTTAACACTTAGTTTTTGGCTGAGCCAGACTTTACTTCTTCCTAATATCAATTGAGTAATTAACTGCATGTTCTAAGAGTTTGTTCAGTCGAGTAGGTACACTTTTGGATAAACAGAAGAAGCAAAACAAGGTCATTTTACAGTTTTAATTAGTATTAGAACATGATGCGTAGAGCTATAACCTGTGTGGCCTACCTGAAGATGAAGAGCTTGGAGCTTTTCAGGGAGTGGTAATGGAATGTGATCTAAGTTATTGTCAGTGATGTAAAGATGCTGTAGTTCATGCAGATCCTGGAGGGAGAAAGAAAAAAGGCAGGGGATATTATAGACATTTCAAACCTTCAGTAACCTTCAGAAGCCTGGATGCTAACACATTCCCTTTCAGCAATTCAGAGACAACGATGAACTTTCACTTGCACAGGTTGACAACTGTCCTCAATCACCCAGTCTCTAGATTAGGTGTTTGGATTATTTGGAATATTTAGAGATTTAAAGATTGGAAAATTAATTTCAATGTGGTTCTAAATGAAAATACTGCCTCTTGCAATCATTCTGAAGAAAAGGTTTCTTATTCTGTTGTCTTGATTGTGTGACAAGCTTACTAATTGTACACAAGAGTCTTGAGTTGAAGCAAATTACAACTGCCTAAGAAATGCCTGAGATAAAAATGAATCTTGCATTGCATTTGACAAGGTCAATGCTTTTCTCCCTTTACTTCATGAAAGAAAGACCTTCAGCTGGTAGTGACAAGAGTAGTAAGTTATAACTTAGCTAGGTCAATACGGCTCAGCAGCACACACTCATCTCACCCCCTTATACAAGTAATCACAGTACATAACTACTTTTAGCAGAGTGTCCTCATTCCTGTTGTCAGAACTCAATGTTCATCAGGGTAAATGTTCCTGGCAAGTATGTGAGAAAAAGCTAAGCACCTTCATGGCTAAGAATCAGGAGAGTGCAGAAGACCATGGTGCTGAATTTTGCCTGTCAGTCTTATTCCCAAAGGCTGCTTTATGTTAGGAGAAAACATTGATTCAGTAACTGCTGCTAGTTGTTTCATTGAGAAACTGTCTCCCAAAGCAGGAATTCAGAGGTATCTGGTTACATCTATCTTCTTAGATGCAATTGAATAGTGTATATGATGCTTGTTTTGGTTATGAAACTAGTCTATATCCTATGATGACATCAGATTTCACACTAGAAGCACTACAGGGTTGTTCCCCCCACTAAATTTTTCATAGAATTGTTTCAATTGGGAAAGATTTTTAAGATCAGCAGATCCAATCATCAAACTACTAAGCCTAATGCTAAACCAAATCCTTAATCTCCTTATCCATACTACTTGTAAATACATCCAGGGACAGCAATTCAACAACCTCCCTGGGCAGCCTGTTCCAATTTCTGATGATCCTGTATAGGATTTGCCCTAATGAGTAATCAAAACTTTCCTTGGTGCAACTTGAGACCATTTCCTCTTGTCCTAGTACTGGTTCCTTGTTGAGAAGAGAGCAATTACCCCTCCTCAGAGGTTCCAATTTCCCTGCTTTTCAAGGTGGAAAGGAAGTATATATATTTAATTACAACTCTAGCCATTTTCCATGTAGATCAATATCAGAATAAGTTAGAAGAAGTGACATCCATAGCTTTGCCCTTCTCTCTGGCCTTCTTGGAAGGGAACAGATGTAGCTTTCTGGAGCCTTGTGATAAAGGACACAATTATTTCATAGGTATGAACACAGTGTGTCATAGCATGTCATCTGCACATCTTTGTAGAGTAAAAAGGGTTCTCATGTCCAGCTAATAGTGCTTATAGATCTCACTCTGTCTTTACAGATTACTCATCAGTCAGCACAGTCACAGCATCTTAATGGTTTGACTACTCTAGAGAAACACTTAGGGGCTCTGACCACATCCTTTGGACGGAGAAAGAAATGGTTTTCCCATCAATCCCAGACTTACTTTGAAAGCCTCATTACGTATTCCTTTGCGACCAAGCCTGTTCTTACTAATGTCAATGAATGTTAAAGTAGATGGTAACTCAGGGAGTCGCCTTATCCTATTGTCACGGAGCACCAGCTCCTCAAGTCGGGGCAGTCTCCAGAAGGCATCTTCATGGATCTCTGATAGAAAGTTTGCAGTTAAATCGATCCTTTTTAAATTGTCTGGCAAGGAAATACAATACAACAAGCACGTAAGAATGTAGGTAATGGAACTTATATAACAGAAAAGGCAAATTTGAATTACAGGTGAAGAGTCTGCATCAGATCCATTATGTGACTGTTCACTATCTCTTTATAAAATGCAATAATCTGTATTTGAACAGTTGTTCTAAGGAAGAGAACCAGCACCTCCTTCTCATCCTGTTTAGAATTCATGGATTCCTAGACTGGTTCAGACTGGAAGGGATCCTAAAGATCACCTATTTCCTGCCATGAGCAGGGACACCCCCCACTAGACCAGGCTGCTCAAANCAGCAGCTCAATGTCCGAACCCTGATGATTCCATGAACTAATCTGTTTCAGCCAGTTTAGGACACAAATGCTTTTGGCTTCACAGTCTTCATTTAGCGAAGATTTTCCTAGATAATTCTGGTGTAAAATAACATCTACTTCAAACCCCAAATTTTAGAGTAAAATCCCTTTTACCCAGATGTTTTGCAAATATTTATATCTAGGTAAACCCAAGAGCTTGCCTTGTTTAGGAAAACTACCTTCTTATGCCCTACAAATATTCCATGAGGATTGGGATTCTTTCTACCTTTCCAGTCTTTGAAAGCTGATTATGAGTAGCAGAGAAAGGACAGATGAATCTTATTATTTCTAATAATTCAGAAGTTTGGCAGAGGTGCTGTTGAATTGTGGAGCGTGGCATTCAAAGCCAGCGAGACACTTGTGCTTAATCCTACTGTCACGAAGCATTACATGAAACAAATCATTACAGTTTAGATTAAACTCCAAATAATAGAAATTAGAAGTACTTGCACAATATAACTCTCCGTACTTAAGGCAGCAAAATCGTTCTTGTTGATCTTCTTGATCCTGTTGTAGCGTGCGTAGAAATAGGTGGTTTTCTTAGGCAACGGTGGGATAGCGTTGAGCTCACGATCGTCGCAATAAACTGTGGTCCCCAGGCACGTGCACAAAAGGCAAGTGGGAAAACCTATTGAAGAATTTGAAAGGAAACAGTTATTCAAGAAAAAATGTGCAAAAAATATACAATTACCTCAATGAAATGCTGAACTCAGCATTGATTCTTGATGAGAAAGTTCACTTCCATTGTGTTTTGATCACCATAGCAATTATTCTCCCCCTGTACTGGGCGCTGGGTGAGGCCTTCTCTTGAGTCCTGGGGGCAGTTCTGGGCCACTCGCTTCAAGAAGGACATTGAGGGGCTGGAGTGGGTTCAGAGAACTGGGGAAGGGACTGGACAGAAAGTCTGATGAGGAGAGGATGAGGGAGCTGGGAGGTGTTTAGCCTGGAGAAGAGGACACTCCAGGAGGACATGCTCCCTCTCTTTAACTACTTGAAGGGAAGTTTTAGACAGATGGAGGTCAGGCTCTTCTCCCAGGCAACTAGTGATAGGACAAGAGGACATGGCCTGAAGCTGCCAGGGGAGGATTAGGTTGGATGTTAGGAAGCCTTTCCTCATGGAAAGGGTGATCAAACACTGGAATCATAGAATCATAGAACCATAGAATCATTCGAGATTGGAAGGGACCTCGAAAGATCATCTAGTCCAATCCCCCTGCCACAGCAGGATCACGTAGACCAAGTCGCACAGGAAGAGATCCAAGTGGGTCTGGAACGTCTCCAGAGAAGGAGACTCCACAACTCCCCTGGGCAGCCTGTTCCAGTGCTCTGTTACCCTACCTGGGAAGAAGTTCCTTCTGATATTTCTATGGAACCTCCTCTGTTCCAGCTGGCACCCAGTGCCCCTTGTCCTATCCCCAGATGCCCGTGAGAAGAGCCTGGCTCCATCCTCCTGACATCCATCCCTCACATATTTATAGACCTGAATGTGGTCACCCCTCCTGCCACACGTGGAGATACATTAACCCAATTAGAACCCTTCCAGCAAATCTATGCCTAAATAAATATAGAGTTTATGGTGGATGGTATTTTTCTCAAAATATTGCAATGTACTACAGGAAGAGATTTTCCCCTTGGGTATCGTAGAAGAGCAGTATTTGTCACCTCTGGCTGCTAGAGACTGAGAAGACAGAGATATAGGAAAGACTGAAAAACATAATATAAAAAATGAGCTTGGCTTTATGTTACTAAGCCTTGTATTCTTATATCCAGTACCAAGACATGGATAGGAATGTGTTCAGAGAAGGGCTTCAAGGATGAGTGGAGTGCTGGAGCACCTCTCCCACAGGGTCAGCCTGAGAGAGTGGTACTGTTCAGCTTGGAAGAGAGATCTCCATGGAGATGTTAGAGCAGCCTTCCAGTACCTGAAGGAGGCTATAGGACAGCTGGGGAGGGGCTGTTTCCAAGGTCTTGGAGTTGTAGGAGCAGGGGGAATGGTTTCCAGCTGGAAGAGAGGAGGTTTAGACTGGAAGTCAGGAGGAAATTCTTCACTCTGAGGGTGCTGAGACCCTGGCCCAGGTTGCCCAGGGAGGTTGTGGCTGCCCCCCAGCTCCCTGGAAATGTTCAAGGGCAGATTGGCTGGGGCCTTGAGCAGCCTTCTTTTCTCATGGCTGAATAAACTCTACTCTCTTAGCTTGTCCTAGCAGGGTGGGTGTTCCAGCTCACTGGTCATCTTCATAGCCCTCCTCTGGACCCACTCTAACAGATCCATGTTCTCGTAATACGGTTTCCAGAGCTGGACACAGTGCTTCTGGTGGGGTCTCATGAGAGTGGAAAATCACCTCTCTCAGCCTGCTGGACACACTGCTTGTAATGCAGCCCAGGATACAGTCAGCTTTCTGCCTTTGATTTGTCTTCTCTGGCTCTCTGTTATAGGTTCAGATTCACAAGCAAAAAGGATCTTGGATTTGTGTGTTTGTCACCAAACAACGCAAAGACCCATCAGAGCCCTGGGTAACTCTAGGGTTCAACAAGCGATTAGGGCAGCTGTTAACAAATACCATTCTGTGTGGTGATATTTGTGTGGGAGAGGGACAGACTTTGTTTTTATGGGAGAGAGACAGATGTTGTTTTACAATTTTAATTCCTCCGTGCGATGTAGAAGTTCTTATTATATGTAGCCAGAAAAACCATCTTCACCAAGAATTTCTAAACTACTTCCTTTCCTTAATAATCCAGGGTTTGTAGTTTTCATGGAAAATAAATTCTTCAACATTTAAATTGTGTTAAGGTAATAAATGTGCTCATTTCCATTAACTCATGTATAAAAACCCCTGTAAGAAATCATTATGAAATCAAGATAGAATTAAATGACATTGAAATTTAAGTCGATATAACAAAGCCCTGGTAGAGTTTGCCAGCCATTAGATCGTTTAGAAGTTGTAAAGGGTTAAGCAAAAACATCAGGCTTGCTGAAAAAAACCCCAGGTATGCCTGCAAAACTCGTTTATCTTTCCTACTAACCATCTTGAGTTTGGGGTCCAAGAACCCCAGACCCTTGTGCTGAAGACCCATCGATTATTCTTGGCGTTGATGCTTCCTCCTCAGGTTCTTCTGTTAAGGACACAGAAGAATAACTCTCTTGAATGACAGAAGGTAGTGCTGTCCCAATGTCCATCTAGGGAAAATTAAGGAACAGGAAAATGTTAGTGTTGACTTCCACTCTCTTTCCCACTTACTCATATTCTCCCACTAGAGGTCACGTCTGTTCTAAGGTTGAGTGTTTGAGCAGCATTCTACCAGGCAGTTCCAATGACTTTTAATGTGTCACATGCACACAAGAATATACTTAATTAGCACGAACATGTACTAACAACATTCATTTTCCACCTTTACCTAAAGTTCAATTAGATTTGTCTGAAAAAGTGATAGATTTTTGTGTGACCAACAGAAATTTGCTGTGAAGCATCAAAAAGGTGGGAATCATTTCACCATACATTGTAAATCTCAGCAGCATAAATCCAGGTCTAATGTAGCTGTTCAAGCTGCGATATTGGAGCACTAACATTCTCCAAAAATCTTATTAACTAAGAATTCTGAAATCTAAGTCCATGTACTACTTGTTAGTATGTTGGCAGTGGTTTCCACAATTATTTTCTGTCTCTGGATACCAGAACATCCTGATTAGGTTCATTCCTCATTAGCTGCTTTCTGCAGTATCCAAAATGAAGAATAACATTTTCAAATGAGAGATAAAACACTGATTTATTGGAAAAAAAAGGGCCTATAAAGCTCCACAGATCCTTTCATGGACATAGAAACACACGGATTTCTTCTCTGCTCCACATAATTAGTCAATCCAGTCAACTTGACTGCGTTAACTCTGTTGATTTTTCTCTAGGATAGATTCAGCAAATTACACAATCATAGAATCATTAGGGATTGGAAGGGACCTCAAAAGATCATCCAGTCCAATCCCCCTGCCACAGCAGTGTCACCTAGACCAAGTTGTACAGGAACAC
>VZRI01001081.1:172104-184986 GCA_013397515.1 Upupa epops
TCACCAGTGCAGAATAGTGGGGGAGAAGAATCTCCCTCAATGTGCGACCTGCCCCCCCCCAACCTGATCCCCCCAGGATGCTGCTGGCCCTCTTGGCTGCAAGAGCACAGTGCTGGCTCAGACAATTCCTTAATTCCAACAATTTCCTTAATGAAAGAGAGTCCAAGCAAACGTTTTTCTTAACTTGTCCTTGGTGTGTGACATTATTTATTGAATCAGTATTGATCATTCATTTTCCAATTTTAAGTATGTGGTCAGAAATTATATTGAATGCAAGAGAAACCACAGTGTGAAACCCTGGAATCAGTGAAATTAGCTACAACCCATTCCAGGGCTAGAAGCCAGGACAGAATGTTTCATCATGGAGTCATAGAATCATTAGGGATCAGAAGTAACCCTGAAAGTCTCTGAGATTCTGAACACCAAATCCTTCTTTCTGTTTGTTTATAAGATTGATTGATTGATTGATTGATTGATTGATTGATTGATGATTTCTCTAAAGGCATGGGACATGGAGAGTTAGCTGCTTTACTACATCCCTTGCCTGCCTCAGCATCACTTGCATTTCATGAATTGCTTGATTGTGGAACCCCATTCCCCCTAGGTCCCTGGGAAAAAGAGTGTCATATGAAGCTCTCTGGGAGTAGGGAACAAAGGCAGGAGAATAGAAAAACAAATGTCTCAGCGAGTAGGAGAAAGGAAGGAAATCATGTGTCTGCAGAAGGGATTAGCATTTCCATTTTGCTAATCAAAGTTAAACAAAGCACAAAAGAAGGATTTAGAGTGTTCCAACTGTTCCATCCCTTGTGAAAATCACCATAAATAGGAGGCAAAAAGAGATAAACAGAAAACATGAGACCACTCGAGTAGTTTTTACTAGTAAAATCTTGTTTAAAGTATATCTGCATAAACAGTGGATGCAAGGAAGAGGACAAGGTCACAGAAATACATAAAACCCATTACCTCTTCCTTTAAGATTACTTATAGCATCACATCTTTCTTCCATGGCTGGTACAGACAGATGAGGTTGAATCTTGCAGTTTAAGGCTTTTTTCCTGTCCTGCTTTAGCTCTTCAGCTGTTTTCTTCTGCTTTATTTTTTGTAATAACTCAGAAGAACCCTACAACCAAAAGAGCTGTTTAAAGTCTGCCACGTGTGTCCTGGATCTGGCTGATACTGACTGAGTGAAACTCAGAATATTCTATTTTCATTCAGGCTCGACTGAACAGGGATGCTTTTGGAAAGGAGCACCCCGAGTATTGTTTTCCTGCATGTGTAAAGGCCATATCTCACCAGACTGTGATCCATCATTTCATTCAGGGTATCTGGAATTTATTAGTTGTTGAGAAGAAGAGACTCAGGGGGGACTTTCTCACTCTGTATAACTACCTGAGGGAAGTTTTAGACAGATGGGGGTCAGGCTCTCCTCCCAGGCAACTATTGACAGGACCAGAGGGCAGGGCTTGAAGCTGCCAGGAGAGGGCTAGTTTGGATGTTAGGAAGCCCTTCCTCACAGAAAGGGTGTTCAGAGCCTGGACTGGACTGCCCAGGGAGGTGGTGGAGTCCCCGTGTCTGGATGTGTTGCAGGACAGCCTGGCTGTGGCCCTTAGTACCGTGGTCTAGCTGATGTGCTGATGTCAGGTCCTGGGCTGGGCTGGCTGAGCTCAGAGGGCTTTTCCAGCCTCAATAATTCCGTTACATTTTTTAAATAAATCGTTAGCTTTGGCAGGGACCATGTAAATTTAGATTAGAATTAAATATCACAAAGAATGGATGGCTCCCACTTTTCTTTTAGAAAGGATGATTTAAAACCCTATAATATCTGCTTCTGAAATTATTAAATTTTTTGGCAAATTATAAGCACAATGGAAAACCTATTATTTTTAGTCATCTTTAGCCAGACTTTCTGACATGAATGCTCTGTAAAATGTAAAGACCTTTATACATTTCCAATTTTATCTCCCTAACATTTATTTGCATAATCAGCTCATAAGTTAAAACCATCTCAGTGTGATATTCACTCTTCCCGTGTATTATAAATTTTCAAGCAGATGAAACCCTTCTGATTATTACTATAAGTTATATATGAATAAACCATATGGATAGCTTAGAAAAATATAGAATGTTAGAGAACTCTGATTATTCAAAACTTTGTTAAAACAGGTCTAAAATAGTCTTTATAATAAATCAGAGTAGCAGAGTCACAGAATTATTTGGGCTGGAGAAGACCTTTAAGATCAATAATCCCAGCCTATAACCTAACATCACCACATCAGCTACACCAGGGTACTAAGTGCAATGGCCAATCTGTCCTTAAACATCTCCAGGGATGGGGACCCAACCACCTCCCTGGGCAGTCCATTCCAATGTGTGATCACACCTTCTATGAGGAAGGGCTTCCTAACATCCAACCTAACCCTCTCCTGGTACAACTTCAGGTCCTGCCCTGTCATCCTATCACTAGTTGCCTGGGAGAAGAGCCTGATCCCCACCTGTCTAAAACATTTATAGGGCATGATAAGGTCCCCCCTGAGTCTCTTCTACTCCAGGCTAAACAGCTCCAGCCCCCTCAGCCTCTCCTCTTAAAACTTTCTAGTCCCTTCATCAGTCTTGTGCCTCCTCTGGTCTGCTCTAGCCTCTCAATCTCTTTCTTGAAGTGAGGGGCCAAAAACTGCCCCGCAGTACTCAAATGGAGGCCTCCCCAGTGCCCAGTACAGGGAGAGAATGATGTCGCTAGTCCTGCTGGCCACTCTATTGCTGATCCAAGCCGGGATGCCATTGGTCTTTTCTGCCACCTGGGCACCCTGCTGGCTCCATTTCAGCAGGCAGTTGATGAGTACTGCCAGGTCCCTGTCTGAAAGGCGCTCTCCAGCCACTCATCCCCCAGTCTGTAGCTCTGCTGGGAGTTATTGTGGTCCTGTTCAACCTCATCCCATTGGGCTCTGCCCATTGACCCAGGATGTCCACATGTCTCTGCAGCATCTTCCTCCCTTCCAGCAGATCAACACTCCTCTTGAGCTTAGTGTCATCCATGAATTCACTAGGGGTAAATCTAATCTCCTCATCCAAGTCATCAGTAACGATGTTGAATAGAAATGTAGTAGTTTTGGTGAGGACATAATCACTAATACTGAAGTATAATTGAAATGTAAGTTGGTTCTTCAGGTAACTTTTCCTCATCCCATGTAAATTTGCAGAGCAGATGGGGAGAGATGCATTTTCAGAAGATTTTGCTGGGGAAATCATAATGGGTCATGGGTTTTGTCTACTTTTTATTGATCCTTTCATAACTGGGTGATAACAATGTGCACACTCTGCTTCATTGCTCTATCAGCTATGTCCATTCACAGATACATGCAGGCTGTATGTAGCTCATTAGTGAAGGAACTCCAGGCAAAGATAGGAGTTAGAGCTTCAGACTCACATAGTTGGGATATATCCCATTCACATTAGTCAGACTGTCATTCTTCTAAAGCCAAATTTACAGTTTGCTGTTTAAGAGGTATAATTTGCGACAGTTTTGAGGAGCTGGGAAAGAAATCTCTGTTCTTTCTTTAATCATAGCTGAATATAAGATAGCACTGCTGAGTATGCACGAATGTGGTGTGGCAGAATGGTTTTTATTAACATCCATAAGTATTGTCTGCTGTTCCAGCCCAGCCTGTGGACTGGTAGGGTTAGACCCTTTCAGGAAAATACAGTTCGTGGCCCCAGAAATGGAAAACTTCAAACTATTTTTGCTTAGTACAGTTCAGAGCCGGGTTATCGCATTTATTGCTAAAAGATGTATGATGTTTTGCTTGGGGTGGAAGAGCAAACCAGTAACAACGTTTAACAAGACAAGGATTTAGAGCTCACTAGAGCACAGGCTTTGTACTGTGTATTTCATATCGACATGCCCATTTATACAAAAGAAATGGTGAAGACTCTTCTATTAAGTTCATGAAAAAAGACTGTAAAACACTTTATGTAGCATAATGAGTGCCATAATGTCCTCAATATCCTGAGTAAATTAGAAATGGGCAGTCCAGTCCAGTGTCTGATCAGCCTTTCCCTGAGGAAGGGCTTCCTAACATCCAACCTAACCCTCTCCTTGCAGATTCAGGTCCTGCCCTCTCATCCTGTCACTAGTTGAGGCTGACCCCACCTGTATACAACTTCCCTTCAGGTAGTTATAGAGCATGATAAGGTTCCCCCCTGAGCATCCTCTTCTGCAGGCTAAGCAACACCAGTTCCCTCAGTCTCCATTCATAAGACTTTCCTTCCAATCCCTTCCCCAGCCTCATTGCTCCTCTGGACCCCCTCCAATAGCTCAACCACTTTCTTAAAGCAAGGTACCTAGAACTGCCCCTAGTACTCAAGGGGAGTCCTCCTCAGTGCCCAGTATAGAGGGAAGGGTACTTGCTTGTACACAACTCATGTGTGAATATGAATGTCTTCATGTAATCCTACAGTTGGAACTTCAAAATGACCAGTGCTTTCATCAAATGCTACAAAATGAATGAAGATTAGCCTTACATTTTACAGTGGAGTATAACCTCACTAGTGACATGCTCTCACAGCATTCTGTAGAGGTTAAAATTACTCCAACTTGCAGAACATGATCTGAGAATTAGTAGACAACTGTCTGCATCTGTCACTATCATACTTCCTTCAGGCAGCATGTCACGTATGCAGTTGTCCCTCGTGCATACAAAGGCATCTATGCATTGTCCTCCTTTCATTGTTTCTTCTAGCAGTTTCTTCTATCCTTAGAAGCTCGAAGGGCATTGGTCTCAAAGGAAGCTGTACTGCTGTTCACTCATGTTGCTCTGCTCCTGGCTTTTGGGAAATGTGTTCATTCTCTTAGGCTCTTACTGAAACAAGCTCAGTGTCACAGTATCACTGAAGTGAGGGGTTGGAAGGGACTGGTTTAGCAGTGGACATGGTAGTTAGGTTAATTGTTGAACTCAGTGACCCTGAAGGTCTCTTCCAACCTAAATGATATTAGGATTCTGGGAAGTCTAATTTAAGGTGTGACAGCCTTAGTAGCCCTCCTTACTGCTTCCCCTAGCAAAAGGAAGCATTCACAAGTTAGCTCTTATGGCAGAGAAAAGTCTATCCTGCTTCACAGATACATACAGGTAGCTAGAGTAATCTACTCCAGCACCAGGTCATCTGATGGAGGAGAGACCAGAGTACAAGCAAAGTTGTATTTCCCAGCAAATCTTCCAAAAGAGTCTGAGTCCTGTGAGACGAGCCAAACCCCAGCTACACACAACATTTCGGGCTTTCTCCAGCTTTTGGATGCCTGGTTCCAGCTGACAGCAACCAACTTGCTCCAACTGGCACAGTTGAGAGGTACAAGAGGAGTTGTGGCACTCTGCAGGGAGTGTGGGAGGTGGAGAACACAGGGCAGAAGAAGTGACTGAGCCAGTTTCACAGAGTGAGACAGACATAACCAGTCTGTGCCATGGCTAACCACAGCCTGACTCCAGGACCTCTGGCACTGTAAATAAGAGACACACCACCCTTCAGCCAATATTTCTGTTTATTTTGAATTTCTGCTTTAAACTGTTTCTTTTCTGAGTCGACATGGGAACATGTCCTTTAAAACACTAAGGCAAAAAGAATTTGTGAATCTAGATTTTTCTCCAAAGCTTTAAGGGAAGAACTATTTTTCTTTAGCTGTTTGAAATGCCACGGTGTTTTATCGGCTGTGTATAAAACAAAAGCTGACTGTAAGCGAGAATGAAGTAAAATAATCTGTTATCCAGACTTCTGTTTTATAAAATATTTGTAAAACATCTTACAAATATGTATTAGCTTGTAGAAAATACCAAATCAGAGAGCAGATCAACAAGAGTGTGATTGCTATGAGTATGACTGTAGAGAAACAAGCATGGACTGAAGAGTAACCTGACACGGCAGGTAGCAATGGTATTTTTCAGGGCAAGTGCCCAAGAAAACCACTTATATTGATATTTGTGATTATTTTGGGCCAAACTAAGGGATTAAAACGTTGCTTTTCAGTTTTAAATGCATGTGGGATTGTCCAAAAGTATTTCTTATGTATATGCACACACAAGTCACTGCACAAAGGGACACAGACAGACATTGGTAGCTTCAGTGAATAATCCTGCCTGGAAAAGACCTCCCAGACAATAGAATCATTGGAGATAGGAAGGGACCTCGAAAGATCATCTAGTCCAATCTCTCTGTCACAGCAGGATTCCCTAGACCAAGTAGCATAGGAACACATCTGGGGGGTCTTGAACATCTCCAGAGGAGACTCCACAACTCCCTTGGGCAGTCTGTTCCATTGCTCCATTACCCTCACTAGGAAGGAGTTCCTACAGATATTTAGATGAAACCTCCTGTTCCAGCTTGCAACCACTGCCATTGTGCTATCCCCAGATGACCTTGAGAAGAGCCTGGCTCCATCTTCCAGACACCCATCCTTCAAATGATTTCTAGATTTATAGACATTTAATAGACCCAGCTCCCTCAGCCTTTCCTCAGAAGGGAGGTGCTCTACTTCCTTCACCATCTTTGTTGCTCTAAAGTCCAACCACCCCCACCCCACCAATATCCTCAGTCCCTGAGAGACTGACAAACACAACCTGACCCCCTCCCTGCTGCCACTCGAGCAGGGCGGGAAGCACCATGGCTACAGGGTTCTTCAACACCTCCAGGCATGGGGACTCCACCACCTCCCTGGGAAGGCCCTGCCAGTGCCCAACCACTCTGGCTGCAGAGAATCTCTGCCTCAGATCCAGTCTGACCCTCCCCTGCCTCAACTGCAGAGCAGTTATGCTGTCTGTCAGCAGGCATCAAGGAGAAGAAGCCAACAGCCACCCCTCCACAACCTGGAGTTGGAGAGTGCAGTGATGTCCCCCCTCAGCCTCTTCTCCAAATTGAACATGCCCATCTCATTCTGTCTCTCCTCATACCACTGTTTCTCTCAACCCTTCATGAGCCTGGTAGCTCTGCTCTGGACCCATTCCAGCATCTCCCTATCTTTCCTATCATGAGAGGCCCAGAACTGAACACAGGACTGTGGATGAGGTCTTTGCAAGGGACTAGAACATCTCCAGATAGTGTAATGAAATGGCCTTAAACCGACTGATTTGCAGGCTTGTATTCTAAGGGGGGTTGTTTGTTCTGTGTGCTTCATTTCCTGCACAACATGTCATGGAAGCTCAGTGCTTAAAATTAAACTGCAATCATCATTTTCTTAGCTCACCATCTGCAACACGTTATCGTGTGGTCTCTGCCCCCTAAGCTCTGTCATCTCAGTGTTGTCACTAAAGAGAATCAGGATCAGAGTTAGCTGATGAAAATCTTCTATCTAGCTCAGCTGAAGTAGCCAAAATACGGGTAAAATTCTTGTTGAGAGAAATTTTCCTGCTCTGTATCGTCCTTAACTTAAGCAACAGATCTAAGCAAGTGTTGGGAAAATGGAGCCAGGCTCTTCTCAAGGTCATCTGGGGACAGGACAAGGGGCACTGGGTGCCAGCTGGAACAGAGGAGGTTCCATATCAATCTCAGCAGGACCTTCTTCCCAGGGAGGGTCCTGGAGCACTGGAACAGGCTGCCCAGGGGGTTATGGAGTCTCCTTCTCTGCAGACATTCCAGCCCCGCCTGGCTGTGTTCCTGTGCCACTGGGTCTGGGTGATCCTGCTGTGGTAGGAGGATTGGACTGGATGATCTTTCAAGGTCCCTTCCAATCCATAATGATTCCATGATTCTATGAGTAATAGCTCAGGCATAACTATATAGGATGTAGTGGCAAATTTATGGCCACAGCAGGGAGAAGGAGAGATCCAAGAGAAGAGTGGTGAAGAAATTAATAGCGGTGAGGAAGATGCATAGCATTACGGAGAATTGCAGAAGAAAAAAGACTAAGATACACGTTTTCTAATTTCAAATTCTAGTTTCTTTAATATGGCTTTCAGCTGGAGATAAGGAATCCTCACCACAGATGGTAAAGAGCAAATAGTGTGGATAAATTGACTTGTCTAAGGAAAATCAGTAAGGGGAGCTTGGCAAGGCATGGGAGACACTGAGGGAAGTACTCAGGCCCGCTGAAGAAAGACCTGAAAAGTAAGATTAGATGTTGCTGCTAAATCCAAAACTAAGATGCTCACACAGTCATTTTCAGGGATGAAAATAAGAATTTGAGTTTCTTTTGTGGTGCAGACACGTAAGTAATTCATTTGTAATCTCAAGTATTTGTAAGTTGTGTCTTCTGAGTAAATTCTGAGGGACACAGCCTCATCTGGTGAAAGTCTTCTAGGTTTTCACATCGGAGTGCAGAGTAAGTGAAAGCTGAGCCCAGAGCACTGTAAGGTGGTTTAATGCTAGCTAACACACCAGCATGATATGCCAAAAGTAAGTATAATTTAAAGACTAGTGCAGCATGACTTGTAAAACTCCATCATTATTGAACCAAAGCCATCCTTGAGGTTAATCAGTTGGAACCCAACTGCTGGAGAAAGTTCTTGCTTTCATTTACACCTCTGAAACACCCTTAACAAGGACAGGCTTTGACCTACGAGCTACTTTAAGCAGAGCGATAAAAAAGTCAGACAGTTCTATCATTAAAAAGGATCCTGCTGAGGGGACTGGTCTGTTTTGGTTGCTACTGTATAGTGCCAGTGACTGTCATTGTATGGGTTGCTAGAGAGAAAAGTTTGTTTCTGTAGTCTCTGAGATAGAGTTTTAATTTCAATAATCCTGGGTACTATGTCTGCAACTTGATATCATTAAATCAAAATAAAAAGGGAGGCAGAGGACAACCCCATCATATATTTTCTGCGAAAAAGAAAATCCAAAGGCAAGGAAAACTCTCTTTTTTTTCCTCTTTTTACTCCATGAAACATGAGAACTTGTATTATATAAAACTCTGCTTTCTTGTGATTTTTTTTTCCTTTAAGCTTGCCAACGAGAGATGATGATTTAATTCTTTCCAGATATTGGGTTGATTTAATATAATTTCTTTCATGTGGAACAGAATGGGATACATGGGCACCAGTCCTAGAATATCTATTCTTTTTCACATATCCTGAAGGGTCCATTTCATGGAATCACAGCTTTTTTGGCATTCAATTCTTTAACTAATGATATGATGTTCAATTATAAGGCTGTTTATTGAAGATCACTGTTTGTCCTATGTCCTTAGCCTTTCTTTGCTTTAACAGACAGAGAAGTACTCTTGAATTTAAAATACAACTTCAGACAGAACTATTTGAATACCAAATCCCCTTGCCCAGGTTCTCTAGACACAGCTGCTGCATTTGCAAACCCAGAAGGTTTTCATGTACCACAATCTCCTTTCATTTCTCTTGGATTATTACCAGAATGTCCTGATGCATTGATCATGGTGAAAAGCTTCATTTTTCCCTAACTAAAACCAGTTTTATAGAAGTCTTCATTTCATAATGTCTTTGATTCACTCTTCTGCCTCTTCCTTCAACATGATGGAATGGGGCATCTCCCTGATGAGGAAAGTTTGAGGGAGCTGGGACTCTTTAGCTTGGGAAAAAGGAGATTGAGGAGTGACCTCATTAAAGTTTATAAATCTGGAAAGGGCAGGTGTCAGGAGGAAGGAGCCAGGCTCTGCTCAGTGGCACCAACTCTAGGACAAGGGGCACAGGATGTCAGCTGGAACAGAGTAGGTTCCACATCAAGATGGGAAGAAATTTCTTCCTCATGGGGTTGACAGAGCTCTGGAAGGGGCTGCCAAGGGAGGTTGTGAATTCTCCTTCTCTGGAGAAGTTCAAACCTGCCTCTTCATGTTCCTGTGTGACTGGATCTAGGTGATTCTGCCGTGGCAGAGGGATTGGACTGGAAGATCTTTCAAAGTCCCTTCCAAACCCTAGAATTCATGATTCTGTGATTCCTCTACTCTGTGTCTTATACGTATGCAGTATGCTGCTGCTGTGTTCTACACATATTTTAACTGGGAAGCAAAGCACTGAAATGATCATACATACCTCTCAATCATGTGCTACTGACTAAAAGAACAATTGTGCCACTGTGGGACACTGGCAAGAAGATGTAGCTATCTGGAATGTGAGATCCAGAACACAATTCTTTGTCATTAACTGGATTATGTATTGAAATAAAAATGCCCTTAGTATTGAGACAAAATATTAGTACTTAGTGTAGAAGGATTGATATGAGAGCTGTTAGGTCTGTCGTCTCAGTTTTCCCTCCTGTTTTAAACTGCAGTTCAGCCCTCAAAGTTAATCCCTTTTGAAAGTGTTCTAGATAATTTTAAAGTAGAAAAGAACTTGGAGAAATTCACATGGATTCCTATAATCAGAGAATGGTTTAGGTTGGAAGGGACCTCAGAAATAATCCACTTCCATTGCCTTTGCTACAGATAAGGACACCACTCAATAGACCAGGTTGCCCTGAGTCCCATCCAACTTGTCCTTAAACACTTTCAAGGAGAGGGCATCTGTAACCTCTCTGGGCAACCTGTTCCTGTGCCTCACTACCTTTGTAGTACCTGCCTAGCAGGAGAGAACACGTGCTCTTCAGCTTGCACTACATCTGAGCCATAGTTCAGCACTTGAAAGTATTTAAGGGGCTGTAGCATTTCTGAAAGACCGAACACCTTAGCCTGCCACTGAAAATTAGTAGACCATGTATCTTATATCTACTGATGTCTGAACCATTAGCTGATAAAACTAAGCACATGGAGAACCATATGCTTATGGGAAAAAGGTTAAGCCTGAAAACACCGCAAAGTCAGACATTGCCTCTTTATGTGGTTCCCAACAAACCTTTCATGAAATTCATGGCTGTGGCGTATTGTTCCTTCTGGAATTCATTCTAAAAGGCAGGTCCACACCATCATGAGACCGTGCACTATGTACAGTAATGTATAATCTGAAGAGAGGGCAATTTCTTTCCCCAGAGTCAAATGCACTATAAAAACAGTCTTTAGATAGACCCAGCTTCCAGCCTCAAATCAAACCGGTAGATGTCTCAGAAATGCCTGGATAATTCTCAGTTCTTGAGCCTCTCTCTTTGCTTTAAGTTTCATTTTTACAGAACAACTCTCTGTACCCTAGGCTGAGGAGATAGCACTTCGGTGTTAGCAACCACCATTTCAAAATCGGCTCATACATAACACCCATTTCTCAGGAAGCACTAGGTGTTTGTGGTTTGGGTTGTGATTGACCACAGCTGTAGTATGCTTAAGGTGACATGCTTTGTTCTCAGCTACTCACACTTGTAAACATCTCTGTTTCTGTATGTGATACTCTCTTCTAAACTGTGATACGCTCTGACAACTCAGTGAAACAAGTGTTGATTCGCAAAGGCAGCTGTGGTTTCAGACAAAACAGCTGAGAGGTCTGTTTCTCCCTCCTTGCAGTGGGAGTGACTGGACATTTTTCCAAAGCAAGAAATCATAGAATCATGGAATCATTAGGGATTGGAAGGGTCCTCAAAAGATCATCCAGTCCAATCCCTCTGCCACAGCAGGATCACCCCGACCAAGTTGCACAGGAACACAGCCAGGTGGGTCTGGAATCTCTCCAGAGAAGAAGACTCCACAACCCCCTGGGCAGCCTGTTCCAGTGCTCCAGTACCCTCCTTGGGAAGAAGTTCCTGCTGATATTGAGATGGAACCTCCTCTGTTCCAGCTGGCACCCATTGCCCCTTGTCCTATTCCCAGATGCCCTTGAGAAGAGCCTGGCTCCATCCTCCTATTTATAGACATGAATGTGATCTCCCTTCAGCTTCCTCTTCTCCAAGCTCAAGAGACCCAGCTCCCTCAGCCTTTCTTCATTAAGGGAGGTGTCCCACTTAGACTAAACTCTTATTAGGAAGAATTAAGATTTCAAATACATTGGTGCTTTTCACAATGACTTAAGGATTTTTTCCTTAGGGAGAAGTCAACTGTATTTTAGGCTTTCCTTTAGAGTTTTCTGGCCTAATGAGCAGATTGAGTGAGGTATGGCTGAATGCCTCCATTGTTTAGTTCCACACAATAACACAATTTAGGCCTGCTATTGTAATCTGTGGGGAAAATTCACCAACGTTCCCAGAATGCTTAACAACATTAAGACTCTTGTAAATAGAGACACACATGCAGTAAAGCAGCTTAAATTCCAACCAGCGCTGATTTGTCTTGTGAAGGTCACTTCAATAACATAGCTATTTTCCATCCTACTTCATATTGCTCCTTCTGGGAAAGGGAATCAAAACAGGACAAATTAACCTAAATGAGGAAACTTAGGATTTTCTCTTTATTAAACAGTTCCCAGATGTGGAGTCAGCGGGTTGCATCAAAGGTGTAGAACAGAGAGCACTTGGCAGCCGCAGCTCTTCAGCCCTGTAAAAGTTTGTCCAAGAATGCATCATGAATGTTTCTTCTTCACTCAGATTAATCAGGGTTTGACTGAGATGAGTCTGAAGCATCAATGTGCATGTGTCCAAAGATTGTTCCATAAGATAGTACTGACCTTTGAAGAACTAATCTGTAAGACTTTCCACCCTACATTGAGTTGGAAAAATCCATTAGTGTTGAGCCAGGTAGTGGAAAATAACTGCTGGAAGGGGTTTCTAAAAGTGATGCTCCACTGTCCCCATCTGATTCCACATATTATCCGTTGTCATATGAGCTTGACAACTCTTTGGAGGAGAGTTAGTCTTTTCTTGTGTAATGCATATATAGTGCCTAAAAGGGTCATCATTTGTGGGTTGAACTTGAAGATGTTTGGCTGTATATTTCATAATTATATAAGGGAACTCAAAAGATCATCTAGTCCAATCACCCTGCCACAGCAGGTTCACCTAGACCGAGTTGCACAGGAACATATCCAATGTGGTCATGAACGCCTCCAGAGAAGAATTCACAGACCCCCTGGGCAGCCTGTTCCA
>VZRI01001081.1:185102-210225 GCA_013397515.1 Upupa epops
GCAGAGTAAAGGGGGAGAAGAATCTCTCTCTATCTGCTAACCACTCCACTTCTAATCCCTCCCAGGTTGCTTTTTTCCTTCTTGTCCACAAGAGCACATTGCTGGCTCATAGTCATCCTGCTGTCCACTAGGAAACCCAGGTCCCTTTCTCCTCCACTGCTCTCCAACAGGTCAGTCCCCAACCTATCCTGGTCCCTGGGGTTGTTCTTGCCCAGATGTGGGACTCTACACCTACCCTTGTTGTACTTCAAGAACTTTAAATAATATCAGTAGTATGCAGGAATATTCACTGTGGAGTATGTGTATTTGTTCTTTGTTGAAAGTAAAAATTTATTACCAAATGCCAGCACATCACTGTCGTTATAATTTATTTAGCAACTTCTTTTACCCCCAAAATAAATTATGATGCTATTATTGAGTAAAGGACTTCAGTAAGCATGCATACATATTTTAGAGACTCTTAGCATCTGTATTTTTACCTATAGGATGAGCACTGAGCTACAGAAGAGGTTCTTGAGGAGGGCAGGAGATTTTTTCAGCAATCATTATCTAAAGAACTGCAAAAGTAAGAGGTTTTGTGTTTGGCTTTCTGAATGGGTTATTTCTGTGCTCGGCCTCTAATCTCAGCTATTTCCACAAAGGCAGTAGAGCAAAATAAGTCCTGATTTTCATCTTAAATGAGTCTGGATGATAAAAAATGTTGTTCTCCAGCTTTAAAAAACCCACCCTTTCTTTTAAGAAAATTGCTCTTTTCAAAATAAAAAGTATACCACATGCCTAGCCTTTAAATGCTTCTTACTGACACCAGGCTGAAAGGCTTAGAAATAGATGCAAGCGATCAAAAAGCAACTAAGTACTTCTATCTATAAATACAGAAAGACTTAAATAAATGACTGATGAATAACCTGTTGTGCTGGTTATCAGAAATAAAAACCTCATAGTCTCCCAGAGAATAACTTGACTCTAATATTGAATTTGTTTTGAATTTCAAATAGCATCTTATAAAATAGAAAATAATACTGGATTTCTTAAAAATATCTCCACTGATAGCTCCCTTGGTAATGAACTGAGAATGTGCTGTGTTTGCTGCATGTGAGCGCAGTGTTTTGTGCGCAGATATGAGTCAGCAGATGGATAAATGCTGCTCTGAGATGACTGCATTTGCTTAAGCTGATACAACTCCTAGGCAAATATTTGGCTGCTCAGTAAATACTTGGGAGGGGCCACATCTCTTCATGTTTTTATCACCTTCAGATTAACTAAGCACCCCAATTTGTTGTAAGGTTTGGCTTTTATCTTTGTTGAAACTAAATTAAATATTAAATAAGTATCTCAAAACTACAGAAAGAAATAGTGTGAATAGTAGAAATGGAATACTGATGAATGAAACAGCAGAAAACCAGTGCTTCCATAGACTAAGATTTCATTCCTTGGATGTGACTTGGTTCAGAGTATTCCGTTTTGAAATCATACGCTACATGAAGATGCTCAACACTATATATTCAGTACATTGCTCTCAGCCTCGTACATGTCATGCCTTAAAAGACATGTCTTAATATCTCTAAATATGTGAGGGGTGGGTGTCAGGAGGATGGAGCCAGGCTTTTCTCAAGGTCATCTAGTGATAGGACAAGGGGCAATGGGTGCAAGTTGCAACAGAGGAGGAACTTCTTCCCAGGGAGGGTGATGAAGCATTGGAACCGGCTGCACAGGGGGGTTATGGAATATCCTTCTCTGGAGATGTTCAAGTCCCACCTGGCTGTGTTCCTGTGGGACTAGGTCTAGGTGATCCTGCTGAGGCAGGAGGATTGGACTGGATGATCTTTTGAGGTCCCTTCCAATCCCTAAGGATTCTATGATTCAAATGATGGCAGTAATGCTTTTCTGGAGAAGTCTCCAGGGGAGACCTTNGCAAACAGAGGATATTCCATATGAATTTGAGAAGGAACTTCTTCCCAGGGAGGGTGATGAAGCATTGGAACCGGCTGCACAGGGGGGTTATGGAATATCCTTCTCTGGAGNAGGCCTTTAAGAAGGATCAGGACAGGGGGAAATGACTTCAAATAACAGAAGATTTAGACTGGATGTCAGGAAGACAGTTTTTTAAATGAGGTTGATAAAATACTGGAACATGTTTCTCAGGGAGGTGGTGGAAACCTCATCCCTGGGGACACTGAAGGTCATGTCAGACAGCACTCTGAGCAACTCAATCTAGTTACAGATCTTCTGCTCATTGCAAGGGAGTAGGACTAGATGACCTGTGAAGGTACNTACTTAAAGGAGGCCTTTAAGAAGGATCAGGACAGGGGGAAATGACTTCAAATAACAGAGAGAAGATTTAGACTGGATGCCAGGAAGACAGCTTTTTAAATGTGGTTGGTAAACTACTGGAACATGTTTCTCAGGGAGGTGGTGGAAACTTCATCCCTGGGGACACTGAAGGTCATGTCAGACAGCACTCTGAGCAACTCAATCTAGTTACAGATCTTCTGCTCATTGCAAGGGAGTAGGACTAGATGACCTGTGAAGGTACCTTCCAATCCAAAGCATTCTATGATTTATATATTAAGTGGTTGTTTATCATTACTCAGTATCTTAAAGAAAAAGACAGTTGCAGTTGTGTTAGCCAGTACTCGTGCAACTCATTATTTTTCTAGCATGTATATATTTTTTAACCAAGTACACCCAAATCCACAGTTAGTGGTTATGGAACAAAGAAATATAATTTGTCTGTAGCAACGATGTTAACACGATACACATGGTTAAGTTTGACAAGAAAGATGGAATACACAACCAATACTTTGAGATCTTAGATGATTTTCAATATATTCGCCTTAGGAATTCTTAGGTAAAAAGTCAACCACAAGTCCATCCTCAATGTCTTCGGAAAGAGGAACAATCTTACAAGCTGTAGGAAAGATGCAAGCAAACAAAAATAATAAGTAAACATAAAGCTGTTACTTCTTGATTTAAGAGTTAGAGCAAGTTTCATTCCAGCAAAACTTGGTATCTTAGCTCTCTTACAGAGCAAGACTGACTCTGCTATACATTTATATGACAACAGCTTGAAGTAGTCGGAAACATATCATGATATCCAATGGGATTGGAGGTTGAATTTCATTTCCATCCAGCCGAAGGTACCGAAGGCGAGGAATGTTGCCGTAAGAGCCGTGATCTTCTTCTATGGTGATTGAGACTGGACATATTTGAGTACCATTGATACCTGAAAGTGTAGATCAACAGGTCAGGTAATTTCTAAAAGAAAGGTTTATGAATGTAATATTTCCTTTAGTAAAAAAATGAAGGAAGTGTCCAACCAGAGTTTTATGGGAGGCACTTGATCCCATCAGAGCTGGCAAATGCATATGAGTCTTGAATCATAATTCAGTGTGCTGCAATTATGAGTAAAGGCCACTAGATTCGTAATTTTACCCTGAACAGTAAGAAAATGATTTAAACAACTGCAGGAGAAGTCCTGATTGAGAGCATTGGCCTTCAGAGAGAGCAGAACAATGTTAATGCTGAGGGATTATGAACGTCTACCACAATGACAGTACATTAACTTTAGATTATAATATTTCTCAGTGAAGAACTTGTATTCAAAACTATAACAACACTGAATCAGAGGAGCTTTCTGAATAGTGTCTGCAACACTTAACATCTGTATTCTCCCATCCCTTCAAATTCAGCACAGTTGGTATTAATTGCAAGAATATCACTCGCACAATGGGACATTTTCTTCCTAATCTGAAAGCCAACAAATCCTTAAAATTGTTTATAAATCACTCATAGCTTATTTCAGTTGAGATAAAATCTAAAACCTAATTGAAAGCTAAAATGCTTTTCTTATATTGCCTTCCATTACTGAATAGTGGTCCCTTCCAACCCTGACTGATTCTGTGTTTCTATAACTTCTTCCCAGTGAGGGTGATGGGGCACTTGGAGGGAGCTGCCCAGGTGGGTTATGGAGTCTCCTTCTCTGGAGTTGTTTGAAACCCACCTGGACATGGTCTAGGTGATCCTGCTGTGGCAGGGGGATTGGGCTGGATGGTCTTTCCAAGTCACTGCCAGTCAGTAATGTTCTGTGATGTTCTGTGACTTGGTCTGGGTGATACTGCTGTGGCAGGGGGATTGGACTGGATGATCTTAAAAGGTCCCTTCCAATCCCTAGTGATTTTATGATTCTATGATTCTAGGTTGTCACTGCCCTATTTCAGCCTCAAAATTTTAAAACCACCAAACTATTGTTTGTTTATCAAAGTCTTCACATTTCTGTGGCCAAGTTATGATATCTAGTGACTGCCCTGGCTAGCTAAAAATCTTATTGACCCCAGACCACCATCAACAAATGGGGAATATGGGTTTAACAGTAAAAACTAGGTAAAAAAATTCCACTCTACTTTGAACAACAGTCAAAATGTTTGCAATGTCTTGGAAATAGTCTTTGCCATGGAAACCTGATAAATACATCCAGTTGTATTACCATATCAAGGACAGCCTGAAAATGTCTTTGTCTATGGCGCAAAATTTGAGTGATGTTTGTGAACAGAAGAAGCAACTTGAAGAAACAACCTACAGCTTATCTTGATGTGTGAAATTATGAAGCAGAATGCTTGAGAATGAGGTTTCATTATGGAAAGTTAAAAAAGCTTTGCAAGCGAATCAGTACTGTGGCAGAAAATATCTACCCTTTCAGGTCAGCAGCACTGACCTTAAGAAACAAGATATCTCAAGAGCATTCTCAATCTCTGAATTCTCTGACCTAGAAACTATCCCATTGCACTAGTTTTTCAATAGCTTAATTACTCCAACCTTAATGTGAGGCAGCAGCTATCTAACCACAGGCCACCTATGAAGAAATAATTTCCTGATGATGTGTGGTATGAAGTAGTTTGGGTTTTTATTGTTCCTTTCCCATGAACAGTAAATCCTACCCCAACTATCAGAGGAGTAAAAGCCCCTCTCTCTCCTTTCCTCTTATCTTGCAATATGTTCATGGTTATATTGCTGAATCAATGGGGGGAACAAGTCAATCCATCTACAAAGGTACAATTCAACCTCGCTGAACTGGTCCAGATAAAGGGAGTGCCAGGCCACTTCCAAAAGATGATCCACAGCAACTCAAGAAGGGATGACTTCCCCCCTGCAATTATGTCTTTCCATTATTTCTTAGGTCTTTCAATCATCTCTTTCCACTAACTGGGTGGGTGGTCTGAATGCAGAAATCTCGAGTGACCAAATAAGCTGATGGTTGCAGTAAGGTGTAGTGTTAACTGATGTAATATTTAAAAATGAGACTGTAAGAGCTGCTGTAGGAGAAAACAGAAGATGTTCTCATTTATGGTGAATGCTGCTGAAGAACCACAAAATACCCTGTCTCTTTTCCAGTAAAAATAATAATTTAGAAACATTCAGTGAGTTGATCTAGAAGAGAGATGTGTTCTGGCATACACGAATGTGAGGGTGTTTCTGTTCTGTTCTTGTCACCTCTAGCTGAGCTCACTCTAGTCCAACTCAAATAGTTGGACTCTCTTTCTCCTTTTCTTATAATGTTTAACTGAAGCAGCCTGGAAATTTGTATCTTCATGGGCTTTTCCAGTAAAGAAGCCAATACTAGCTATAGTACTGTGGTCTCTCAATAGTTCAGGACCTGTAAATTCAACCATTTCTTTCCATAAGTCTCATAAAGGATTCTGATAGCCTGGCATTGCCATTTGGCCCAAGGACTTCTCCCTTTCCCTACACATGGAATAGAATCAGTTCAAAGGAGTTATGCCACTCTCATGAGTAGGATAATGGAAACTTACTGTTCACTCCCTTTTATCACTCCTTTGTTAACAGTGTAATGCCACCTGCTTACCCTTAATAGCTGCATCCTTTCATGCCTTCTCCTCTTTTTAATTCCTCTAACACTCCCTGTTTCTTTTTTGACCTCTCCCCAGAACCTCATGCGTGTATTCTAGAAATAAACACATAAAAGTGTGTTTACAGAACAAGCGTGGTGTTAATTTGTTGTAGACATAATTAGGTCTGTTAGATCAGTGATGAAGTTGTCTTTGGCTCCACTGGGCTTCAGAATGTTCATAGACTCATAGAATCATTAGGGATTGGAAGGGACCTGAAAAGATCATCTAGTCTAATCCCCCTGCCACAGCAGGATCGTCTAGACAAAGTTGCACAGGAACACAGCCAGTCAAGTTATGAATATCCCCAGAGAAGGAGACTTCACAACCCCCCTGGACAGCCTGGTCCAATGTTTCCCTCACTGGGAAGAAATTCCTTCTGATATTGATATGCAACCTCCTCTGTTCCAGCTTGCATGCATTTCCCCTTGTTCCATCACCAGATGACCTTGAGAAGAGCCTGACTCCATCCTCCTGACACCCACCCCTCACAGATTTATAGACAGGAATGAGGTCAGCCCTCAGCCTCCTCTTCTCCAAACTCAAGAGACCCAGCTCCCTCAGCCTTTCCTCATCAGGGAGCTGCTCTCCTTCCTTCATCATCTTCATTGCTCTATGCTGGACACCCTCCAGCAGCTCTGTGTCCTTCTGGAATTGAGGGGCCCAGAATTGGACAAAATACTCCAGATGTGGTCTTACTAGTGCAGAGTAAAGAGGGAGAAGAGCCTCTCTTGATCTGCTAACCATGTTGACTGATACCTTTGTAAATGGTCTCTGGAGAAATAAGTCCTTCGGTGGATATGATGCAACAACATATAATAAAAAGTAGACAAATAGTGTTTACATTGACATTTTGATTGATGTCTGAGCTCTTGCAATATCAACAGCATTAACTATGAACCAGTAAGAGAAAATACAGTGGCAAATGTTAAAGTCATGATTGATATCCACTTTCTGGGTTAAAAAGATAAATAATCTGCAAGATTAATGCCACATCTTATTACTCCTGCCTGATGGAATTACATTCCTCCTTTGCAATCCTAAAGACCCTTTGAGATTTCATCTGTTAGAGCAGTGTTCACTATGTTGAATGAACATTTATGATGAGTGATAGAATGTGCCTTACATAATCCCTGCATTTCAAGGTGTCACGTTGCCTTTTCACACCTCTTTTTGTCTACTTGATGAGTAATTAGTAAGAATAAACCTTCTCTCTTTTTCCATTAACGACAGCCTTGTGCTGAAGTTAGCAATTAATTCTGGAAGGTGGTAAAGGCATTAAGGGCTACAAAGCTTGTGGAAAACTACTGCGATTTAGGCTCATGGGTCAGTGGAAAAAAGAACCCCGGTTTGCACATGCTACACAGGTTGAGTTTAACGGTTTTAACCCTTTTAAAACTGGTTTAGGAAAAGAAGATATATTGGCAGCTCCTTAAACAGTACCTGAACACAAACAACTTCTTAAACTGGATGGGTTACATTCCACTGATTTCAGTTTAGTGTCCACTTCAAGTGATGGGAGATGGAGTCTGCACCTGAGGCACTGAAGCAATTAAACTAACTCCCTTTGTACCCAGGGGGCAACGAATTGTGTTCAGTAACAACATGTGGTTAACTCATTACCTGCTAGACCTCTTGTAGGCCACTTAGATAGGTTCCAGTTGTGCAAAATTGGTTTCCTCTTATAAGTTTTCAACCGTCTGCTTTTCAAAATGTAGTGAAATTAATTATGAATAGACATCTTCCTTTGATAACTCCTTGTCTCACACAGAAGCCAAGCTACTATTTGTAGTAAAGTTGTGAACAGTGCCACCAAACTGGAGCAAGGAACCATTTATTCAATTAAATTGCCATCACAGGAAGATAAATGTAAGGATTTGGTTCACTCCTGTACAGTGATAAATAGACAATCAGCACTTTGCTTTCAGCCTTCTGCAGGAAACACAGGATTTAACATCTGTAGCACTTACTGAGCAGACACAGGTGTGGTGTTCCTAACTGCCACATCCTCACTGTACCTGGATGAAACTGGAGGCAGTGCTAAAAGCAGCGTTATGACAGGACAACAGGTTTGTGTTTCTTGGGGTGCAACACCTCCTCTGATTTATACAAAGTGGAAATCATTAGAATACATTTGAGGAGGTAAAGCTAGAACAAAGGTATGAAAGTAGGAAAAAGCTTCTGGGAAATCACTGAAAAGATTTTTCATTAAGAATAAACTTAACTGTCAGTATTTTTTTCACAGTAACCAGAAGGTGGGGAGGATATTCAAGCCTGACATATTCACCATCCACATTGCAGTGAGTCATATTTCAGTTGTTTTGACTACAGCCAGCATTTTAATCTGCTTTAATCGTACCTCACTCCTCAGATTCTACTATATCATTTAAGTGAGCAGAGAGATACTCAGAAAAGCTGAGCACACACAAATTCTCTTAATTTATTGAGTCCTTAAGGTGCTCAGGAGCTTTGAAACCCTAAATCATTCAGCTGTAGACTGGATCTCCTAATGTATTGCAAGCAGTATTTTATTGCTGCTTCTTGCCTATTTACTCTTACACTTTCTGTGGGAGAGTGAAACAGAGTGAAACATCAGTGCATGAACTCTTCTTGATCCACTCAGTGTTTCTGACCTGCTTGCAAAGTGGTTTTTTTCTGTAGGTACTGATCTTTCTGATTTGAACATTTGCCTGTAGGAGGTCCTCTTGCTCATCTCCCTGTAACCTACAACACATTTCTAAGAGTGAGGGGGTTTTTTTGTAGTTAAGTAGACTTTTAATAATCACTTTGTTTTTGTAGGAACCTTACAGGGGCAATACGCACTTACTTTTGATCCTGTTGTGATCAAGATGAAGGTGTTCAAGATGAGCATTAATTGGTGGGATTTTAGTGAGCTGGTTGTGGGACAGCTGCAGATCTAGAATAGATGAAACATTAAACCCACTCGAGGGAATACCGTCATCCGATAATTTATTGTAGTTCAGCCTTAAGAAAGTCACTTTGGGTATTGCACTGAAGTAGTTTTCTGGTATCACTTCAATGGAGTTGTTATCCAGAAACAGCTGCAGCGTGTTAGCTGGAATACTCAAAGGCATTTTCTTCAGTGAATTTTTTGCTATGTTGAGTTGCATGAGATTGCTGAGTCCTTGGAAGGTGTCGCTTTGGAGAGCGCTGTCCAACAAACTGTTCTGGTGCAGATCTAACATAGTAAGGTTTTCCAAGTTGCTGAAAACTCCTTCTGGGATTTTGGAGATTTTATTTCTAGCCAGTCTTAGCTGTTCCAGACCCACTGGTAATGGGGCAGGTACCTCTTCCAATTCATTGTCTTCAAGGAATAAGTAAAGCAGCCTTTTCAGCTTGCTCAGCACACCAGTCTCAATTCCATTGTTGGTAATCTTATTCTTGTTCAGATTTATCCATCTCAGATGAGTGGCGTTGGCAAAAGGCTTCTCTGACACTGTTTCAATGAGATTGTTTTGAAGGTAGACGTACCAAATTCTTGCTGGGATGGCAGGTATTTCTTTAAGTCCTTTGTTATCACAATATAAAGCATTAGGGAAATTAGGTGGACAAAAGCACTCTCGTGGACACTCGGAAGTATAGTGAGACCAATGCTCAGGATCTAGCTCATCATAGACTTGTCTCACAGTTCGGGTCCACACAGAATTGATCAAGAATAAAAGGGAAAGGCTTGTGTAGGCTTTTAGATTCATTGTTTGCCTTGGAAGGGGAGAAAAACAATTAGCTGTCTCTCAATATAACTCTCTAACAGCATACTAGATTAACAAAGAAGTATTACACAGAAGATAATATTTCCATTATCAGCAGCCAAATTCTGTCCTCTATGGTATCACCTATAGCATGTTAAAGAAACTCTGAGTAGTAATACTGGAGGTATAAGCAATTTGGTGCTCTATGTTGAACATTTTCCCCCACAGTTGCTACAAGTTTAACTGATGTTCATGCAAAAGCCATTGCAGAGAATCTGAAAACATGGACCTTTTTTCTGACATTAAATCAGTGCTTCTTTTATGCCTAAGTTTTCCTGTACAGAGCTATAAATTGCATTATCTGACGTGCACTCCTGTGTAAAGCTGTCAATACCATGATGATATCAACAGTATCGTACTCAGTGTTCCTCCTTTTAAAATTACTCACACTGTCTTCTCTGCCTTTCCTCTCAAATTATAATAGCATCTGGATCAGATATTCCAGGATCTTTCCTCATCAAAGAAAAGTGTAAGATCAAAGAGTGTTTTAACAGCTGTTTGTTGAGCATGCTCTGAAAAAGCTTGGAAAGAATATGTTTGGGTAATCCATTCCCCTCCCTCATTCACTCGCTCATATCCAGAGTTACGAATTTCCTTCTCTAAATCCAACAGCCAAAACAAATGTGTGATTTAAATGACATATAAAGTCCTAATGAAATGATAGCACACACACCCATGCATCATGCAGCTTAATTAATTTAGTTCATTTAGCCTCTTCCACCGTTAAAAAATGAAGAAAATAATTCATGATCATTTCCTCCAAAAGGAAATAGTTGTGTAGAACAAAAACCACTGCTTCAGAAACACGGTGAGCTCGCTCGCTTTCTGATAAAGATTAGCAAGCATTTTGCAGTGCAGAGGCAAGGGACTGATAGCTGAAAGTTTTGCTCCAATTTAGGAGCTCAGTTTTGGAAAAAAATAATACTGAAATAAAAAGGAAATTTCCTGACAGGATTAATACACTAATAAGGTTAAAGGTTTCATTAAGTTGCTCAATACATTGCTAGTAGCAGTAACAAGTGCAGGATCCTACCCATCTTCCAGCCTCAGAATCTGCTATCTGGACCCATTCCAAAAAAGAACAAATAAAATACTTCTATAAAAAAAAGCATCTCTACCTTACATGGTGAAATGACACCTTTTTTTACAGTATAAATATTCATAAGCTTAATAACATTTATAAAAAGAAATATGAAGTCATTTACCTTGTTAATCAAGATCCTGGATCTATCTGAAGCCAGTTAGAAATCACTGACAGCTTTTGGCTGCTAACGGCTGTGTTTTCTTCCTGTCCTACTAAGAATTAATAGCATATAAAACTTGCAGTACGTGCTAGCATTCCCAGATGTATTACCATACACGCATTATTAGCTATTGTTTCTAATTTGACATTGCTTCAGAGTTTGGGCTTACCTCAGCTTTCTTGGATCTTCTTCTCTTTCTATTGGTCACTGTTGTTAGGCTGTAATAGCTTGAGTCAGCCGTGTTCTATGAATACAGCCTAATATATACGCATCAGTGGCTACAGCTTTTAACCCCTAAAATAACGAAGGCACCTCAGCACCTAGGCAAGAAAAGACAGGAAATCCTGACTACTATCAAGCAGCCACTGAGCTGAAGGCATTTGTTTTTCACATTCTAGTATGTGAGGGTATCCAGTCTAGATGGAAAAGGTGACACGAAATATACCTGCATCCAAAGTGTTCATCAGAAGGTTCTTTACACGCAAACTTGCTTACATCATAAGTCATTCTCCTAATATCTCAACTGGCCACAAGGAATTAAAAACAGTGCCATCTGTGACTACGGAAATATTTGATTTGATTTTTATCAAACACAGATGCTGCCATGCCATTTAAAGACATCCTTCTTGATTAGGGGAAGGAGATAGGAAAAGCATTTGCTAAGAATTTTTTAATAACCTCTTTTAATTTCTCTAAAGATTAAAGCATACCTTTTCCCTTTTGAGCAGGCAGATATTTACATATATTTCTACAAAGTGATCGTACTCTCCAGTGCCTCATGCAGTGAGGTCTGGTTTTAGTTATCAAGGCACCAATTAACTCTATCGTTTTATCATAGATCTTTCCAGCCAACTTGCTATCCAAGGCACTCACACATAGTTCTCACATTAAGTATTTTGGAGGACTTGTGTTTTCTTTTTTAAAGCAACAACTTTATAACAGGAAAAACTACTCAGATACAGAAACAGAGTCATGGTGTAAGTATTTTAAAGGAAAAGACACTAAAAATCCTGTGTGACTTGGTCTAGGTGATCCTGCTGTGGCAGGGGGATTGGACTGGATGATCTTTCGAGGTCCCTTCCCATCCCTAATGATTCTATGGTCCTAAAAACCATAATGCTGGTATATGTTTATATGAGTTTTAAAACTTATTTAGAAAACTATTTACATTGAGTTTCATCTAATCTTTTTAACAATATCCTATCTGACAATGTTTAACGAGTGTTTCACTCTTCTGGAATTCAAGACCCATCAGCGTTATCTTAGTGACTGTTAGGGCTTCCCTATAAGCCAGCTATAAAATTGATTCCTTCAAGCCAGCTAAGCAGAATAGGATTTAATTTCATTTCTATCAATCCTTAAATAACATTAGCACAAAATTTACATGTAATACATTTACAGTTTCGTTAAGATTTGCATTTCAAACACCTAGAACTTAAAAGGCTTCCTGTGACCCGCCGCAGCACACATGGGACCACGCATTGATAATGAGGAAGCTTGTCAGATGGAGACCAGGGAAAAGAAATGAGGAGAGGAAGGCACCACTGTGGGAAGGTTCAAATAGCTGTGTGCTCAGTTTTGAGTGATTTAAGGAGGTTTTGCTATAAAAAGTGCATCTATGAATCTTGTAACAGCCAGGCACTTTGCATCTGTGCTAAATCTTCATGGTGTAAAAAATGCAGAGGCACTGAGGTCTCTTCTCCATGAAAGAGTCAGCCAAGGTCTTAGGGTCCAAAGGGTTTCAAATGCCGAGTCCTGGTGGCAGATAGCAATTTTAACTCACAACAATGCCAGATGTTGCATGTTTAACAACAAAGGTTGATTTATCTTATGCTGGTTGGTGTCTGAATTCACCCTTTACATTGCTAATCATGTACAGATATTCACTACAATATCATAGAAGTCATTGGCAGAGGGATTTTGCTTGTTAGAGGCAGTGGGACTATTTGTATAAACTACTGTTTAGGGAGGGAGAGGCATATTAACAGCTCTGCCCCTCATGGGTTTTGTAGGCAGGTGTTTAATCCATATTGATCACACATGCTGCCATCACAGTCAAAGGAACTGCTCTTCACTAGGTGAACAGCACAAGTATTTTCAAAGACCTTCTCAGTAATATGAATTCTAGTTTCCTCTGCTGCAAACACAGAAAACAGTGGCAATAAATGTCCTCAAAGTCAGGAGGAAAGGTTGTGGTGAATGTAGAATCATTAGGGATGGTAAAGGACCTCAAAAGATCATCTAGTCCAATCCCCCTGCCACAGCAGGATCACCTAGACCAACTCCACATGGGTTTCAAACATCTCCTGAGAAGGAGATTCATGTCTTTTTGAAAGACCTCTGCAGGAACAAGTGGTTGCATGAGTGCCCACTCAGATTTTGCAGAAAGACCTGCTTTCCATGAAACCTTCAACACAGCTCACATAGAATCGTAGGGTTAGAAGGGACTTCCAAAGTCATCTAGTCCAACTCCCTTGCAACAGGCAGGGACATCACTCACTAGACCAGATTGCCCAGAGCCCCATCAAGCCTGACCTTGAATATCTCTAATGAATGGGCCTCAAATGCCTCTCTAGGCAACATGTTCCAGTGATTCCCACCCCCCTCCCCAGATTAAAGAACTTTTACCTGATGTCTGCCCTAAATCTAAGTTTTTTCACCCTAAAACCATTAGTCCTCATTCTAGTGTTAAATATTAATGCTCTATTGAAGAGTTCTTCCCCAGCCTTCTTATCAGGTATTGGAAGGTTGCTATAAGGTCCCTCAGAAGCCTTCTCCTCTTCAGGCTGAGCAATATATACTCTGCCATACCCTTGTTTTGTTCAATCCTCCATCATCTGGTACTACTCTTTCGTTATTTAAAGGGTGCAATATATGGTGATAAAGTTTTACAGACTAATAAAAGACCATAGCCAAGATTTTTAAAAATGACTAATGATTTGGGAGCCTTTTTGGTTTGGATATCCAACCTGAGACACTTTCCAGGGCCTTATTTTCACTAAGAGGGTGCTAAGAAATTTGTGTTCATGAGATCATTTTTAACTTGCAAAGCTGAGCAATCAAAGGCAAATAGAAGTGAGACACGAAATGCTCCTGAGATCATGACCCATGTGCCAAAAAGCAAGGTGTTTGTATGACAGGAAAAGATAGAGAAAATCTTGTTGCAGTAAAAATATCGTGAATGCCCACTGTGTATTTTTCAGCTCTTTTAAAAGATCCTGCAGTGAGTATTCTCATTTGAGGAAGATGTTTCCAGCTATTGCAGGAAATTTAGAATCATAGAAGCACTAGGGATTGGAAGGGACCTAGTCCGATCCCTCTGCCACAGCAAGATCACCCAGACCAAGTCCAGGTGGGTTTCAAACATCTCCAGAAAAGGAGACTCCACTAACCCACTGGGCAGCAACACCATCCCCCCCATCCACACCCACAATTGCCCCGTCAACCTCACTGGGAAGAAGTTAAAGTTATAGAATCACAGAATCAGTCAGGGTTGGAAGGGACCACAAGATCATCCAGTTCCAACCCCCCTGCCATGGGCAGGGACACCCCACCCTAGAGCAGGCTGGGCAGAGCATCATCCAGCCCAGCCTTAAACACCTCCAGGGATGTGGCCCCAATCACCTCCCTGGACAACCCATTCCAGGCTCTCACCACTCTTATGGTGAGTCCTCAAGATCTTTGTCCTCACACTCTAAAGAGCTGTTGTTTCATTTCAGCTTCAAAGCTGCTGATGGTCAAAAAATGCATATATTGATTTCAGAGACATAGAATCATAGGATCCTCATGGCTGGAAAGGACCTCCAGGATCACCAAGTCCTGCCCTCATCCCAGCATCTCCCCAAACCCACAGACCATGGCCTCAAGTGCTCTATCTACTAGCCTTTTAAACACCTCCAGGGATGGTAGAGCTGCCATGTACCTCAGATTTAATATGAAGCATGTTCTGCTAAACATGAAATATGTGTATCGATCATCACCAGCAAAGCCAGGAGTTTGCAAGCAAAGAGATAATTCAACTGCACCGTGGCTTGCTCAGTTTAGCAGGGACCACAGTCCAGTGTCCTGTATTGAGCACTCCCACAACTTACTGAAAAAGAAAAGAACTCAGTCCACTTATAGTAAAATAAACCTCTGCTACAGCGATTCCGCCGAACGAGAAAGGTTCAGGTGCTTTTTTAAACTTTAAAAAGAAAAGCCAAATGGCAAAACTTACATGAAAACCCAGCCCTTACTTTATTTTCCATTAATGAGAGTAGTCTTGGTCTAATTTACAATGCAGATGCTCTTGGAAAATACTGAAATTAGACACTAAAATCTGTGAGGGTTTTTTTTTTCCCCAGAAGTGTTATGTTGATTATGAAATTAGAAAGTTAGCAGTTCCCAAAGCACTCAAGTTTTCTTCCAGAGGATGACATCCTGGCATTCTTTTGAATCTACGGTAGGAATGAACTGCAGGGGATAATTTCTCTTTATTCAAGCTTATGAATCTGAAATAACAATTTTTACACTTGAAATCACAAATCAGAGGATCACAGAATAATCCTGATTGCAAAGGACCTTCTAGATCCCCGAGTCCAACCATCCCTACACCACCAAAAACCCTCAGTTCCTGAGAGACTGACAGACACAGCCTGACCCCCTCCCTGCTGCCACTCGAGCAGGGCAGGAAGCACCATGGCTACAGGATTCTTCAACACTTCAACTCCAGGGATGAGGACTCCATCAGCAACCAGGAAGGTCCTGCCAGTGCCTCCCCACTCTTTTTGCAAAGAATCTCTGCCTCAGATCCAGTCTAACCCTCCCCTGCCTCAACTGCAGAGCAGTGCCCCTGCTTCTGCCAGCAGGCACCAAGGAGAAGAGGTGACAACAACTCTCACACCCTCCCTTCAGGGAGTTACAGAGGCCAATTAGGTCCCCCCTCTGTCTCCTCTTCTCCAAACTCAACCTGTCCAGCTCCCTCAGCCTCTCCTCAGACCAACAGTTCTCTAAACCCCTCACAGGCTCAGTCTTACCCTATTATTTGGGGCAGAAGAATGATCCTAATGATGATGTCTAAATGTGAAGTTGAGGAAACCTTCTTTCATCCAGTTTGAAAGACAGTCTACAGGGTAAGATGGATGATATCTATATGACAAGATACTAGTAAAGTGATGAAAATAGGAATTATGAAAGACAGCATGTGGTCTTGTTTATCATGAGGACAGTTTACTATTGAACTTGTTGATAAAGAATGACATTTCTAATGATCAACCCTACTTCTACCTGAAGTCTCATGCATATCTCCACAAAGACATTGATTTCAGTAGAAATTGGACTGTAGAGATGTTATTTCAATAGAACTTTGTGATATCTGCTCTAGTCATGCTGACCACACAGCACTGCTGTTTTGCATGGTTTACCCCATGCTGGGAGACAAGGGATAAAGACAAAATAGCCCTAATGATTCTATGATTCAATGAAAAATGCTCTTCTGCTCAGTGTAGCTGCCCAGAGTGTTAAATCTCACAGACTATTCTCTTTGCAGGTCCAAAGGCTACATACTCTGTCACATCCATAGCCATAAAACCTCATGCTAACTGACCAATATTCCCTGAAGTGCCTGCAAATACTAGTAAATTGAAAAGAATTTAAAATATCCATCTGAAAACTTCAGGGCTGAGAGTGAGGGTAATGCAGCATTGGAACAGGCTGCCCAGGGGAGTTGTGGAGTCTCCATCTCTGGAGATATTCCAGACCCTCCTGGCTCTGTTCCTGTGTGACTTGGTCTGGGTGATCCTGCTGTGGCAGGGGGATTGGACTGGATGATCTTTAGAGGTCCCTTCCAATCCCTAAAGATTCTATGATTGAGTGAACACAGCTTTGAGCAACTCAGTCTCATCTCCAACTGTGTTTAAGTTAGGCACTTCAGACAAGTCACTTCCCAGAGAGAGGACCATCACATGAACCAGATATTCTCTCATTCCAGGTGAGAGCTGCTGAAGCACAGAGTTAACACTCCTTTCTTTCTTTATGCTAAGTAATTTTGAACCGCTCACACAAACAGAAAAGATTTAAATGCATTTAGCATTGAAAACTAATTAGCCCATCAACCTGAGAAAGTCTTTTACTCATATAAATCTGCAAAAAAAGTCCACAACTGAATTGTCCTCCATGAGAACTCTGTCTGCTACACTGATAGGTCACAGACTGCCTCTCTGTGTACACATGTAAGCCTGCTTGCCAGTGCTGTCTGTCACGTAAGAGTTAGATAGGTTGGATTTCTCATTCCACTGCCAGCACTCAGTAGCTCCCAAGTATCAAGATGGAAGGAGATTTGCACAAACCAGCTGCAGACATCTTTTCACTGAAGGAAAGTTTCCACAGTTGTTGCCTATGGAATCTATATCCAAATGTCTGCTGAGTTATGATTTTGTGAGTATCATGGGAGTCTAAGTTATGGACTGGAACCTGAAGCAATAAATTTTCCATGTGGATTGAATGCAAAAACTTTTCAGCTATAGAGCTGGTTGTTAAAACTGATATTGGCCCCCATTGATTACTAAGTTCTTAGAACCATAAATTCAGAAATGATAAATGAATTGGAAGGATCATCTGAGTGGTGTTTAGTTCAATCCCCTTCCCAAATTAAGGCTATCTTCGGAGCCAGAGCTGTTCCTCACGGCACTGCTCATGCAAGTTCTGAAAATAACCAGGGATGGAGAGTGATGGCCTGCGTGGGCAGTCTGTGTCAGTGTTTCACTGCAAATTAGAAGGATGAGGATGAAGTTCTTTATCATCTGCTTTCCTGGGGTCTCCACTGAACTCTGTTTTGGTTTATAATCTCACAGTCTCTGCTGTTATCAGTCCACCTTTCATTGAATCATGGAAACATTAGGCATCAGAAGGGACCTCAAGAGGTCATCTAGTCCAATCCTCCTGTCACAGCAAGATCATCTAGACTAAGATGCACAGGAACACAGCCAGGTGGGTCTGGAACGTCTCCAGAGAAGGAGACTCCACAACCCCCCATGGCAGCCTGTTCCAGAATACTTAGTGTTCAGTTTACTTCCCTGTGAATGGGACAACTGGTTTATAATTTCTCTGGAAGTGGTTGAATGCTGTTTCACATATTTTTTCCTATTCTTTGTGTTTTTTGCAAGAATTTCTATTTCTCCTCTGTTGAAATACCTAGGAGCTTCCCATACAGATTCCCCCTCTGACGTATATATACAGAAAGCCCCAGCTTTAGGCTTTATTCCCCTATGAAAATTCAAGCTTGCTTGCACCAAAGTTTACTATCAATCCTTCCTGTAAGTGGATAAAATAAATCAATAACCTTTACAAACACCAAAATTACTATAAAATAAGGAGGGAAATACTTGTGTTGTCTCCCGCATCTCTCTTTTGCTTTAGTCCCAAGTTTCTTTGTGAATTGTGTATTGATTCTGAACATCTGCATCTGGCAATGTGCTGACTAAATGGTTTGGCGGGGCTTGTTTTTCTTTTTTCAGAGGTGATAGTTTCTGCTTTTGCTATAGAAACCAGAAGATTTTCTGTTGGAGTATTTAATAGCCTAGTAGTTGAAGGTAAAATAGTACCCATGGGATGATCTGTGTTCGCAAACCATTAATAGCTCTCAGTTACTAACACTTTTGTTTTAGTGTGTGTTCCAGGATGCTTACAATATTTGGACTGTTCGTTCCCAGAGAGAATGTACTACCATCTCTCTACCGTGTGTAGCTATGGCTGCATTTAATACATTTAAATACATTTAAATACAGCTATGGCTGTATTTAATTGTTCTTATCAAACAACCAAGCAAATTATTTTAACTATTTCATAGTCCTGGGAGTTCCATAGAATCATAGAATGTTCCAAGCTGGAAGCCACCTCCAGAGGTCATCTAGTCCAACATCCCTACACAAGCAGGGACATCTCTGCCTTGGTCAGGTTGCTGCAAGCCTCATCACAGTGAGGGCAATGGAGCATTGGAACAGGGTACCCAGGGGGGTTGTGGAGTCTCATTCTCTAGAGACGTTCCAGATCCGCCTCGATGTGTTCCTGTGCCACTGGGTCTGGGTGATCCTGCTGTGACAGGAGGATTGGATTAGATGATCTTTCAAGGTCCCTTCTGATCAGTAATGATTCTATGATTCAATGATTCTATGATTGTAAACCTGTCCTCCTCACGCAGCCCACTCCAGCCATCAGCCACCCTCACATTGAAGAACTTATTTCTAATCTCCAGCCTAAATCTCTCCTTTTCCAGCTGGAACCCAGTGCTCCTTGTCCTATCCATAAAATCCTTTGGAATAGACCTTCCCTTGCCTTCATGTGGGCCCCCTTCAGGTACTGGAAGGTCAAAAGAAGGTCCCCATAGACCTTTCTCTTCTCCAGGCTGAACAGCCCCAACTCTTTCAGCTGACTCCATTCCCCTGTTCATCTTGGTGGCCCTTCTCTGGACACACTCCAATCTGTCTGCAAACACTGCAAGCTCTGTAAAGCAAAAAAAAAACAACAGTGTAAGATGAACGAAGTGTGTTAAATGCAAATAAATAGATGACAAACATATTGAAACTTGAAAGTAGAGGAAACAGTTTATTTAACCTTACAACAGATTTTATTAATAATAGAATAGCTTAGATTATCTTGTCTTAACCTGATCTTTTTTTTTCTATTTATCAAAGACTGCAACATAGTCGACAACAATGAATAAAAAAATACTATTTGCTATTTTATTTTCTACAATCTGGTTAAAAGGAGCATGCAAGTAATTGAATAAAAATGCTTGTATATATGACTTATTTCGAAATAGCAATTGTACCAGAAATAGATAAAAATCTTACCATGAAAGTTAAAATGAGAATATGACAAAAACAATGCAGTTTGTTAACCTGAATAGCGTTCGTTTCCCTGTTATTTTTCACATATTCTATTCATTTAATGATCTCATGTGCTCTCAGAAGTTAATTTCATACATTTCAAATTGTCGTTAGATAGTTAAATCATCTTTTTTCCTTTGTAATTGATAAAAATATTTAAAAAAAGGCATGAATAACTAAGAAAGCTGGATTGGTTGGAGAGGAGTCTTGTATTTACACAGGCTAGCTCGTACTGCTCAGACCTCTGATAGAACCCACCTGGTCTGGTACCGGTTGGCGTGTAGTGTGTGCATGGGCATATATTTCTATCAACTTGAATGCTTTTAATCAAATTACCTAGCCAGATGACAGCATATTTTGCACCACATCTGGTCATTCTTGTACTTTTAAATAGATCTGTTAGGAAAAATATGAACATTCCCTTAAGGTTGCCAAGGGCATGCAGAATATTAACAGATTGGATAACATTTTTTAGAGGTGTATCCTAATTTAAAGAGCTATCGTGATGTCATTCCTGCAGTTACTGCCCCTAGAAGGAAGCTGGCTGCTCCCACATCTCTCACTCCAGTGAAATCTCAGCAGCCACCCGAAGGCAGTTGTACATCTCCTGTGGCAGGTCAGCCCGAGTGAGATTATTTCCATCCAGGCGTAAATGTGTAATCTTGGAATAGGTCATTGGTCCCACAACCTTACAGAAGCTGCTCAATGGGAACTCTGAAACAAAGAGAACATCAATAAGAGAGACAGTGAATAGTCAGGACAAACCCATTGTTTTTCTGCTTTTGAACATTGTGTTTGGAAATTGTAAGCTTAAATTTATTCTCACGATACTATTTCTCAATATATTGCATGTCTGTTTCTGTGATTCCCTACAAGATTACTGGAACCTGACTGGCTGCTGTTAAGAGAGATTCTTTCAATGAGTTGCGAGAGGTTCAACCTTTTGAGACTGAAATTTTTCCAGTGCTGTGTGCTGCAAGTACACATCTGAATTTTAAGACCTCAAGTGTTATATGGAAGTCTAATTTCTACAGGAAAAGAATGAAATAGAATTATAGCATCATTAGGGAAGGGACCTCAAAAGATCATCTAGTTCAATCCCCCTGCCACAGCAGTATCACCTAGACTGAGTCGCACAGGAACACAACCAGACAGGTCTGGAACGTCTCCAAAGAAAGAGACTCCACAACAGACCTGGGCAGTGTAAAACTAGAGAGAAACCAGTTATGCTGAGTACTTTATTAAGGAAGGTACTGAAGGAAGTAAAATGAAGAGTTTAGGACCATGATACAGCTTTTTCCTCAAGAACAAGCAGTCCAATAGGTGTCTGGGTCAAATACAACTTTGGATTTGTCATTGTCTTTTACTAGTTTCAAAATGAAATTGGGGTCTGAATTTGAGAAGGGTTTTAAGCCATGATGTACATTCAAGAAGTATAGTTTAACCTTTCCAGAACAGCAGGATTAGAACATGAGTAGAACTGGAAAAAATACTTATACAATTATTTATATGTAATCATGTTATCACTTTGTCTGCAATCCATTGTCTGCTGAAATGGAGAGACCATAGGAATTGGCACTCTGGAAATGGAAGACTCTTTTGGATGCACATGGAACAGGGAACTGGACTTTAAAATGCCTCTGTATGGTGAAGGATGTGCATGGACTGAAAAGGCTCTACGTTTCCACAGGAAAAATTAGGGCTGGAAGTCTCTTTGAGGGATGGAGATAGGTTCTTGGCCCCATTGTGTAAGAACACATGATTAAGCTCTGTACGTCTTTATCGGGGTTTTTCTGTGTGATCAATTCAACAATTCAATGATTATATGATTTTCCCCAGATAAAGTTAGGTTTTGTCTTGTCTGCAATTTATCAGTGAGCTTTGAACCCTTCTTGTTTTTTCTTGCTTTGGCTCATTAGGACATCAACTAAACTGTTTGGTCAACTTGACCTTGGCATAAACCCTTGCCAGCACTATTAACCATGAGATAGAAATTACATGAAGAACAGAAACACTGTTCAGACTATATAAGTGCTCACATGGATTAGTCTACTGAAAATCTCCATCACTGCTAAAGATCCAGTCTAGGAGATCTTTTCCTCTTCAAGCCTTTGAAATCAGCTGATCTGACACAGAAAATAATTTAAAGGAACTCCTTCAGTGAACCCATTAACTAGTTTGCAGACAAATTTCATAGCTTCAATTGCCTTTACATTGCAAAGGACAAGCTCTAGTAACTTCTGAGAAATCAAGGTAGCGTTCCCAGGTCATTCATGCACTTTTGAAAGTCCCACCTTGTATCTGTTTTCTGTGTGACTATTTAACTCACCTAAGAAAATATGATGACCTACAGGAACTATCCTGTTGTATTACCAAAGGGAGTGGATTAAGTATCCTTCACATCTCAGCTTCAACTGGCTTCTGTCAGAACTGGCACTACAATTCTCTGCTTTCATGATGAAACATAGCTGGAGTAAACAAGGTGCAAATGTACACCCTTTGTACAGATAATCCTTCAGACATTACAGATGATGAAGGATGGATAAACACTTATTTCACAAAACGAGTTGTTTTGAGTTGGGGTTAAGGAAATGTATTTCAAATGGATTTGATTAAAGCAAATAAAACCAATTCCCTATATTTTGGACATTCCACACTGTATCCTTTGGAAGGGTCAGAGATAAAACGCTTCCTTAATGGATCATTTATTAGACAGTCTATATTGCCATGTAGTAGTTTGAAGACTGCAAACCAATTATGATATCTTCTGATTCAGAATATACTAGCTGAAGTGAACTGATTATTCAAGTGAGTTAGTCTCATAATGTGTGAGATGGTTATAGGATCTGTGTGGAATTCTGCTGAGTGAAAACATGAGTTTCTGAGACTCTGAACTTGCTTGACCTACAGGCTATACCATCAAATATTTGGCTTCAGTTTTCTGCAGATAATTTACATATAATTTCTTAATTTTAAAATAGACATAATTTTGAATATAGATTTTCCATTTTCTTGGCATCCTAAGGCAGACAGTAAAAACCTTTCTAATTTTACTTACTTGGGTTTTTTCTATACTGTTAAGCATTTATTTGAGTTCCTGTGTGACTTGGTCTGGGTGATCCTGCTGTGGCCAGGGGATTGGACTGGATGATCTTTTGAGGTCCCTTCCAATTCCTAATGATTCTATGATAAGGATCATGTGTTTGAGGCTCAAATTCTTAAAGGTCAGTCAACTCTATTTTCCACTCACAGCTATAGGTCAGGAGTGACTGCAAAGACTTTGATCGCCCTGTATCTGGTACTTCATCAAGCTGAAGTAGTTTTTGCTAAGTAGATTTTGTTCTGTATTGTCAATTAGCATCTTCAGGAACATCATATTGTGTCTGAGAAACTGATCATCAAGAAGATTTTGTATTGAAGTCTAATAAAATGTGTGGTTAAAGAAAACACCATGAATCAGAGTTTTCTTTCAGCAGTCCATAGGGTAGTGCACATGGTCAGTGCACACCCAGTACTCACTCCAGGTAGCAGTCAGTGCACTCCCAGTACTCATGCCATCCAGCTCTGCTGCTGAGTGGGAAACAACTTTCACTGCAAAATTAATTTGTCACAGTCCTTGACTCAAGTCCTTGGAAATACAAATGGAAAGCTGCTCGCTACCTGGGTTTCTTGCAGAAGGCTCAGAACCACTACTCTATCCAAGGAAAATTGATTCATATATCTCATGAGAAAGTAAACATCGTAATTGTTAGCTATTTCAGGACAGGGACACTCCAATAGAATTCTGCACGTAATGTGCAGATGTAATTACATACAGATGTCATGCCTCAGGTAGGAAGAGTTAACTCATTGTTTTCCCTCACCAAAACAAGGAAGTGAGATGCAATAGGGCAAAAAAACCCTGTAACTCTGAGGAAAATGTGAAGCATACTACATAGAAACCAAGTCAGAAGTTCTTGCCATCTGTCTGGCAAGACCTCCACTAATATATTTGGCTCTAAAGGCCACATCTATGTATGGAGTAGCTGACAGTGGTATCCAAAACACCTGATGGTTAGAATCACAGAATTATTGAAACTGGAAAAGACCTCTGAGCTCATCCAGCCCAGGACCTGACATCACCACAGCAGCCAGACCAGGGCACTAAGGGGCATAGCCAGGCTGTCCTTCAACACCTCCAGGGATGGGGACTCCACCACTTCCCTGGGCTGTCCAGTCCAGGCTCTGAACACACTTTCCATGAGGAAGGGCTTCCTCACATCCAACCTAGCCCTTCCCTAGCAGCTTCAGACCCTGTCATCTCATCTTATCACTAGTTGCCTGGGAAAAGAGTAGGCCCCTCACCTGTCTGCAATTTCCTTCAGGGAGTTATAGAGCGGGAGAAGGTCCCCCCTGAGTCCCCTCTTCTCCAGGCTAATGAACCCCAGCTCCTTCAACCTCTCCTCATCAGACTTGCTCTCTAGTCCCTTCCCCAGACTCATTGCTTTATTCTATAAACACTCCAGCACCTTGATGTCTTTCTTGAAGTGTTTTCCACTGTGCCCTTTGCTTGATACCACATGAACATGTTGTCTTCTCTGTCTCTTGTCCCTCCAGCAGTGTCACTACCAGCCTCCTGAAAGGTTACACAGCTAATACATACAGACATCTGCTGCTGCTGACTTCTGAATGTTTTCCACACTGAGTTTTTTCACTGTCCTCAGTTTTATAAGCATCACATTGATTTTCTGCAGTTACTAGAATTTATGTTAGATCAGAATATATGACCAGCAATACCCACAGTACCATGAAAACATAAACTTCTCTCTTTCAGATTAATTTGAGTACCTGTCAGATACTCCATGCCTCTCTTTGAAGAGTCATGTGAGAAACAGTTAGGAAAATGTCAAGTATGCTGACAGCCTAAGCAAGAGAGTTTTTTAATTATGCCTGATCTACTGGATATCATGGAATCATGAACCATGAGAGATCAGTAGGAACCTTGAAAGATCATCTAGTCCAATCCTCCTGCCACAGCAGGATCAGCCAGACCAAGTCGCACAGGAACACAGCCAGGTGGGTCTGGAACATCTCCAGAGGAGACTCCACAAACCCCCTGGGCAGCCTGCTCAATGCTCTGGTACCCTCACTGGGAAGAAGTTCCTGCTGATATTGATAGGGAACCTCCTCTGCTCCAGTTCACAGCCATTACGCCTTGTCCCATCACCAGATGACCTTGAGAAGAACCTGGCTCTATCCTCCTGACACCCACCCCTCACAGATTTGGAGACATTGATTAGATCACCCGTCAGCCTCCTCTTCTGCAAGCTCAAGAGACCCAGCTCCCTCAGCCTTTCCTCATC
>VZRI01001082.1:2482-42381 GCA_013397515.1 Upupa epops
ATAGCTGATCCCTAACCCAGTCCACGCTGACCAGTTGGGAGCACTCCCTCCTCCAGGCTTCCTCTCCTTCATCCAAGTTCTGGGGGTCATAGGAGAGTTCGGCCTTAGATGTAAAGACCGAAGCAAAGAAGGCATTCAGCAACTCTGCCTTCTCTGCATCCTCAGTTATTAAGGCTGCCTCCTCGCTCAGTAGTGCCCCTACGCCTTCCTTGTTCTTCCTCTTTCTACTGATGTATTTGTAGAAGCCTTTCTTGTTCTGTTTTACCTCCCTTGCCAGCTTCAGTTCCAAGAGGGCCTTGGCCTCCCTTGTTGCTTTCCTACAAGCCCTGACTACTTCCCTGTAGTTCTCCCAAGAGACCAATCCCTGCTTCCATGAATTGTAAGATTCCCTCTTGCCTGAGATGACCTTCAGGAGCTCCTTATTCAACCATGCAGGTCTCCTAGCACGTCTACCTGATTTTTTATTCAGGGGAATGCACCTAGCTTGAGCCTGGAGGAAGTGGTCTTTAAAAATCAGCCAACTTTCCTGAGCTCCCCNNNNTTCTTGCAGATTACAAGGTCTTGTAGCTTTTGCTGATCGATTCCCTCTATCTTGTAACTGTCTGTTCTATCTTCAAGTTCCTTTTATCTCCTCTTCCTCAAAAGGCCCCTTTCTTACATTGGTGAATTTTAACCACAAGGTCACAAGTCTAACAAGCAGGCTATAGGCTGTATTTCACAGGGCGCCAAGTTTGTACTTTACTACTGTTAGCAATGATCCAACGGACCACCCAAATCTTTGATAAAATGCACAAGGTTTATTGGTTGCGGTACCAAAGAATGAGCAAGCCGCGCTGGGTGTGTGGGGAGTCAGCTACTCCACCAACACACACATCTACAGTTAAAGGCAGCAACATTTATACCTTATTTTATACACATTATCACTTCAAAGGATCCCCTCCTATTAGTATCCTCTTTGTTCATGTCTGCACTTCTTGGTGAATCCTCGAGATCCAAAGATAAGGGGGGGAGACAATGATCTTGGCCTAATCTTTTAACTGTCAGCAATTAGCTCCCCATACGTTTTGCAACACTTTGCAGGTCCTAGACTGCTCAACCTCCCCCTATCCTGTTTCCCTTTTGTCCTGCTGAGCCTCACTGCTTACTTTGTTCTTTCAATGGTTTTCCACAATGGCAAGGGGGATATAGTTTTTACCTTCACACGAATCATAATATAACATCTCACACTACCCTCCCCTCCTTATTTCACCAGTCCTTGTCACTTGGCATCTTCCACACCAATCACAAGACAGTCTGCCTGGGGGGCCGGTGCAGAAGGGGCTGTCCAGTTAACTCCCATTCTCGGAGAAGGCATGCTCTGGGGTCCCCAGCACAGGACAGACGTGAACCTGGCCCAAGGGCTGGAACACCTGTGCTGTGGAGAAAAGCTGCCTTCTAAGGAGCAGCCAGCCCCAGTGACCACCTGCTGTATCTTCTCCTGATGCCTTGGGTCAGGAAGCCACATTTCCCCTCCCATTTTCCATGCTTGCAGCTCAGAGCAGGCCCAGGCAGACCGCCATGTGGGAAGCCCTGACAGCATCTCCCTTCTCAGAGCATCACAGCATCACCCTGAGCTCTGATTGGGCACCTGGGCTATCTCTCTGAACCAGTTTGGGCCCACTCAGCCTTGCTGATAGCTGGCACCCTCAGCCCAGGAGCCAACCAGCGGCAACCTGTTCCAAGTCTGTCCCAGCTCAGAGAAGAAGCATCAGCTTGTGGGCTTGATCTTCTGATGCTGCACCTTCTTGGCCAAGGTGGCCATCAGTTGGCCTGGCTCCCCATCCTTCCCCGCATCCTGCCGGCACGGCTTTGATTCCTGCTCCAGCATCTCCTTCAGCTTCTCCAGTATCAGCAGGATGCAGGATGACAGCCCTGTAAGCCCTGCAGGTCTGAGCTGGAGGAGTGGGCTCTGCCAACTCTGGGAGTCCCCTACCTGGGAGTTCCCAGCACAGACACCTGCACGGGGACACTGTGACCCCAGTGCCTAAGAAGAAGAGACAGAAATTACAGCTCAGGGAGCACAGAGCTGGCAGCAAAACAAGTGGAAGTACCAAACATAATCATGGGAGACATTTTCCTGCAGAGAGGGAAGGCACCAGTACGGAGGCATCGATAGCTCACTGCGCCTTCAGTCTGGTCGTACCCCATGGACTCACACGGCCAGACCCTAGAGTATTTGGCAGCACCCAAAGAGAAACTTCCATGGCTGGCTTAGTGAATAGTGCTGTTTATTGACTGAGCAATCAGCTCTGGGGGACTCTTCTCTGACACAGGGATTGGACCTGATTATCTCCTTCCCAACCTGTATAGCTCTGCAATTCTGAGAAGATCCTGCATGTCTCCTCCAAGATGGTTGCTCCCTGACACTGGGGCTTCTCTGGGAACCTTGAGCAGGTTTTCCTTGATGCTTTTCCTGGCTGCTTCCAGAAAGCTGTGCCTCAGGGACTGGCCTATCAGGCAGCATCCAAAGCTCGCAGAAAGGCACATCCACGGCTCTGGCCATGCCCTTAAAGATGGGCCCTATGAGAATAGGATGTCCTGAGTGCACACGAGGCCGTTTGGGGTGTCCCAGAAGGCAGACCCAGCAGTCTGGGCCAAACAACGGCAGGCAAAGGGTTGGAAGATGCACTAAAATGCACACTGTGAAGCTGGGGCAGTGCTGACTTATAGGCTGTGGGGCACCGGGAGGAGCCAAAAGGCATGGCTGGGGGTGTGTGACACACGGAAAATCACATGAGAGATCAATTCTGTGCACCCCTAGAGGCACAATGGATGGTGCAGGGAGAGCCAACAGCCACTGGCAGGGACCCAGTGTGAGTCTAAATCCCTGCTCGGGGGAACTGGGCAAATGAGAGAGAAAACCAAGGTGCAGATGTATCCCAAATGCTGGGAACTCAGGATGCATTCAGAATGATACCCAGGGATGCAGAGAGGGACCCAGCGTGGACTCCAGGATGTCCCCAAACTTATGCCAAGAAGCACAAGAAGGCACACAGAAGGTTCAGCCACCATCTGTTGCACAAATGCTTCAGAATACATTTAAGAAATGGCCTCAACTTCAGAAAACATCCAGTGAGGGCCTTGCTGAGGTGAGAGTCAAACCTTTATTAAAAGAACCATCAGGGAAGTGGCTGGCCAGGGAGGGGCATTGGATTGCCATCCCTGGGTTTGTCTAAGACTTGTGTAGATAGGGTCATTGATTACTTGATGACTTGATGATCTTGAAGGTCTTTTCTAACCTTAGCAATTCAATGATTCAAAGGGGCAACAAAGACATGAAGAGACAAGATGTTGATCTAAAAGGTCTTTTCCAATGTGAACAATCCTGTGATTCAAAGGAGCGGCAACGTCTGGAGATGAAGAAACAAGACAACATAAGGAAAGCAAAATTGCGGCAACAACAGATGACTGATCTATAGCAAAAGCAAGATACTCGATCAGCAGCTGGAAGATGTTCAGAATGTGGCCCTCCAGGAACTACTGGTGCGTGATGCTTGGTCCAGTTCTTGAGTGCTCAGCATAGGAGAGACATGAACCTCCTCAATGTATCCTAGAGGAGAATCAGAAGGATGAGAAGGAGACTGGAACAGTGTCCATGAGGAAAGAATCAGAGACATCTTTATGTGCTGAAGCACAGACATCTTCCTTAAGAGAGTATGTGTGTTCTTTCCTTAGAGAACCATTGGACAGGTGTAAGAAATGCTCAGTAAGGCTCATCAGAAGCAGTTCATCCAGAACAGAAACATCACTAAAAGATTCTACACATAGATGCAATAATCTGATGAAAGAAGAGGGCCTGTTGCAGGTGGACTTGCAGAAGACTAAGAGCATGGTATGAAACTCTGTAAACACATTAGTATATGTGAAGGCCTTCTTTGCCTTCAAAGGGCACAACAGAAGGCAGTATTCTGAGAAAAAGTGCAGGACAGATCTGTCTGAGGATGTTATGAGCTTCACCATCATTAACGACCACTGTCCAGACTGGAGGGAGGGTGCTTTTAGCTCTTTTCTTCTCACTGCCTGCATTCCTCTTGCCTTGAGAAACTCAGCTGGATCTTCAGGGAGCTCTTGTCAAGGCTGAGGGCCAAAGCAGTGGCTTGGTGGCAGCATCAGGCTGGGGAAGATTGAAGCAACTGGGCTTCTCTTCAGTTGTGACACTGCCAGGAAGTGATGCCTGTGATGTGACAGCACATGACAAAACTTCAAATATCTCTGGGCTTGGTTGTTCCTTTGCAAAGGTTTCCGTCTCTCTAGAATGTTCTAGAAGAAGTCGAGTGCCTTTGCCATGTGCCTGTTTGGAAAGGAGGGGTGGAAGGAAGCTGTGCAGTGTCTTTTCAGCAGGGGCCGGACAGGCACACTTGCTTTCAAAAATCCAAATCCAAAAAGTGGCCTTTCCCTGACTTGAAAGACATGTCCACCAGATTACAGCTGTGATCTCAATCTGTCCATTGGGTTGAGTCTCACAGAGATGATAGAAACCTCTGTCTAAAGACCGACTGTTTTTCCCCCCACATTCAGGTGCGTGAACTCTCCATGGAGCTTGTGATGCTGCCCCAAACATCTCAGCAGCTCAAAGCCATAAATAAGGAGCTGTGAGAAGAAGTGGATCTTCTGGTAAAACGCTTGGCAGTTTCTGGGGTGGCTCAGTGCACAACAGAGCTCTGCAGAGGAAAGGGCAATCAGCTAGCACAAGAAATGAGAGAGAGGCAGTATCTCAGTCCACCTTTGCAGGTCACTTTATGTTCTACTTGTATTTGTAGTCCACATTGTGTTCCTGCGTGGCTGTGGTTAAGGCTTTTCCATGTTGTGTCTCAGGCCTCTGGTGCTCTTTGGTAGTGCTGTGGGTTTGGTTTACTGTCAGCAAGCAGGGGAGCTGCAAAAGGCTGTGTCAAAGAGCTCCTCTGTGTGTGGTAGAACCTGTGTGCAGGAAAAACAGAGAGCATTTTCCCCACCACCTTCTAGAGCGTTGCAGGCTAATACCAGCTTCCCTGTGCAAACGGCAGCAGGAGCTGTTTTTCTCAGAAGAGTGGGTATTATCTTTTCCTTCCTGTTTCTGGAAATGGTATCTTCTGCTTTAGACACCAGCAACTGCTGAAGCAAGAATACAAGATATCAACACCACCAATGCCTCTTGGGTTAAACAGCTGGAGCAGAGGTTTCAAGCTCTGGAACTGGAGGTGGAGAGAGCACGAATCTTGCAGGACATGAACAAACTGCATCTGCCATATTCCCAGTCAGAACTAAAGAGCTCCAACGAGTGTTTTTGGATGGGCAAGAAAAGAAGAACTGATCTCACAAGGGAAGTAGAAAAGTAAGCCCAGACACTTTTTCTCCCCACACACTACACTGTGCCCCTTTTCATCATGGCTTGTCCATTCCACGCCCCTTTCCTCAGTCTGGTCAACAGGATGTGTGCATCTTCCAGATGCATCTTCCAAATATCAGATGTCCATCCTTCCCTCCTTTGCCAGCGCTGCCTCAGCCCCACTATGCTCCCTCCTTCAAAGGCTGCCATGGGAACTTGCAAAGCTTTACTTAAGCACTGTGTCAGGGACCAGCTTCCCTCCCAGGCTCCCTGTGCCTTAGGCCCTTTTTTCCCCTCCCTCACGTCACCTGAGGTTAAACAAACTGTCCACCATTAGAGGCCTCAGGGCTGGCAGCGTACTGGTTACAGTGTGGATGGTGCCGCAGCTAGCTGAAATAAAAAGGTCACACCATCCGCCTGGGCAGGACAGAAGTCATGGTGGGATGCGGAGAGTTTTACCAAGGAGCCTGTTATGTTGAGGCTTAAGTCTTTTTACATCAGGGTTGAGGTTCTTTCTTGTGCCTTGACATCTCTCTTTGAAAAAATGGCAACTGTGCAGAAGGTTTTGACCAACAAAAGAAACTCATCAAATACATTCTTTGTCAATTCTGTAGTTCCTCATGTTAAAGCCCCTTCCTTCCACATCTTCCACTCACTAAAATCTAAACATGGTCTCAAACCTATCTAAAAATGAATGGGACTTATGTAGAAGTACTCGTCCTACAAATTGACTCCCTGCATGCTCGTCCTGTGTGTTAAACAGAAGGTGACTTACAACTATGGTTTTAGCTTATCATCAATCAGTTTGTATTTTTTCTCAGGCAAAAATAACACTTAGATACTTGCCATATATCTAGCAGTTACCTGCTGCAAACAGGCACTCTGTTGTCCCCAGCAAACCTGTGAGTGGGCTTCAGCAATGCTCCTGTGTGACTGTGGCAAATACAGGTTCAGGTCTGCAGCAGACTCTTCCTAGAGATTTCACATAAGCACAGAATTGTTTAGGTTGGAAAAGACCTTTCAGATCATCAAGTCCAACCACAACCCAACTGTACCAATGCCACTGCTAAACCCTGCCCCTGAGCTCCAGATCTACGTGCCTCTTAAACTTAAACATGTCCAGGGGTATCAATTCAACCACCTCTGTACCTGTTCATATCAAGGTCTTCATACTAACATTTTTTCAGTAAAGAGCAGCTTTCCCACATCACAGTATTTTGGCAGGTTGTCATCATTTTCTTTCTTCATACACGTGAGCATTAGGAAATAGTATTTCACTATACATGCAACAGTATACTTCACATCTTTAAACTGATGTGCTTTTCCTTTTAGGTTCTGAGAGCTGTGTCATCCAAGATGATGAGAAAGGAGCTTGGAACACACAAGGCATTAAGACTGATAGGAAAAGAATGCCCAGATATGGAACAGACTAGGAAACACAGTATCAAGTGCAGTACCTTCACCACATTAGCTCAGGTCCAAGAAGAATAGCAGTTCAGGCTCATTATCAGCGCAGTACTTGCTTAGAAAACCACATGACTCACTGTACGCATTTTTTGCCCAGTGCAGAATCCTATAGCTTAAGCGTGATCCATCTGGGATCAGAAGCAATGCAGGAGGCAGAATAGAGAGCTCCAAGATACTTGTTTCCATCTGAATCCAGCTGGTCCTAAACCAACATAGTGCCTTGCCTGTCTCAACTGCACTCTTCACAACACAAGCATCACATGAGAACTAAACCATAGTTACACATTAGGAAGCACACAGACAACTACTTAAATTCACTCAGGTGACTATGATATTTTATTGCTTTAGAATGGAGCTAGAAGATGCTATGCAGATACAGACATATTGCTAGGGTTTGGCACTATTCTGCTACGCCAGGCAAACAAAGGGCTGCTTGGATGAGGCTAAAGTAGTTTTATGTACATGGAATCATAGGACAGCTTAGGTTGGAATGGACCTTAGAGTGTAAGGGAGTTATGACTATTCTTATCCCAGACACTAGGGAAATTGTAAACATGGTCATAAAAGTATTCCCATCTCTTCCCATTTCAGTGGAAATACCAAGAAATTGAAAGGTGTGTTAGGAATACCACCTCTGAAGAACCAGATTACTCTAGGAATCAGGAGCGGTCTAGCTACATTCAGACTTAGAACAGACCTTTTCCTTCCGCATGTTCCACTCTAAGCGCTTTGTACAGCTGATAAAGGAGTCACAGTCCAGCTTTCTCACATATCACAACACTTATTTTCTTTGCCATTAAAAATAAAATCCAAACAAAACCCTTGTTCCATTGGGCACAAGAAAGCTTTCCTGCTTGCCATGTCTCATGCAGTGCATGTTGCACACCACTTACAGATTTTATGAACAGCCATACTTAGGGAACTGAAACTGAGAGAAAATAAAACTGAAGGACGCCGTTGGTTTTGTTCCAAGTTCAGCTGAAGTACCACTCTGGTCGTTCACTGCAGCATCTTCACTCATTTCCCTCAAGGAAAATTCAGACCATATCGATTGGTTGTAATCTTCCCTGTTAACAAAAACGTAGCTTTTGAAACCAAACTTGATAGGGTATTGAAGAAAAATACAGAACTAAGAACCCCTGGCCTCATTTGGTATATGAACTTTAGCTGTGAGATGGCTTTAACATCCATCAGTAAGCTTTTGCCGTCTAAATAAAATCATTTGTTAAGTTTGTCTTAGCTGCACTTCATGGTTAAGTGCTGCTGATGGCAAACGTTGCTGGTCAGAATGATTCTGACCACCTGAGTAACAAACTGCCCCCACTGATTTCTACAGGAGAAACAATTAAGATGGAAATAGAAACACTGAAAAACTTTGTTCTCACTTGCCTATTTTAGGTGCTGTAATCGCTGTTGCAAAGATTTTTTCTGCAATGACCTTTTGATTGCTCCTGTTGAAGGAAGACCAAGACATTTCCACTTCTGAATTCACTAGCATTTCAGAATACATCAGAAGTTTTCCTGTTGTTCCTGACCAAGCAACCAATGCACTTCACCACCTCATGACACTTCAACTATACACCCAGTATCCACTGCTCCCAGAGAGTGATCTTCACACTGCTTCCTGCGGAGTATAGCCTACTTCCCAAATCCATGATGCAGGCTTAGGGAAAGCACGTTCACATGTACAAAGGCTACTACATAGTGTATCTGAAAATATTAAAAGGGTCCATTTTACTTCCACAGAGAAGTATTTCAAAGTTTTGTAAGTGAAGGGGGTAATGGTGAAGGTTTTTGTAAGAGTATCTATACTCCGTAGAGCCAAACACTGTTAGTAATACCTGACAGGTTCATGGCTTGTGTTAAGAGTATGCAAACACGCATCTGGAAAACAGATCTGGAGCTAGACAAGTAATTTTTAAGTCTCCGGCATGATTTTTTCGCTTTTGAGGAAAGGGGTTTTTAAAAAGTACTACAACACTATTTTAAGTTCTTTAGAATTGCTAGTACTTTAATAAGCAATTCAAGTGAAGCAGATTTGTTTTTTTCATAGAAAAATATTAATACAAATCTGTAGTAGCAGTTTTTAATCCACCAAAAACTGGCCTCTATTACAACAGAACATACATCCCAAAAAATCTGTTTATACAAATAAAATTAGGTTTTGAATATTCACAAAGTAACAGAGCAACATTTGTCTTCACACTGATATTCAAAGTTCATCAGATCAGTCATGATATAAAACTTCTGTGCTAATATTCAGTCAAGCACCATGGCAGACAGTGCATTAAGATCTCTCATGAACGGGTGATCAGCCAGTATTTGATCAATCTTCTGTCTTTGTTCATCATCAGGAAAGATCTTGATCAGGGCTTCTCGTAGCTGTATAGTTTCTGACGCAGACCTCTGTGGTGGAGTTGCTAGACAAGGCTCCATGTTTGTTTCCAGTGGAAGCCATGTCAATGCACGATCATCATGCACTCGACCAAGCTGTTGATTGGTACTGCTTGGGTCAGTGCCCGGTTTGAAGAAAGATGTCTCAGAAGAATCTTGTCCACTGTACTGCAAAGGCTTTGGTGCTGACTGAAAACCTCTATGGAACAAAACAGAAGAATGTTGATTAAGGTAAAGGAGATGCTATCTCTGTACAAACACAGAAGAGAAAAATGTATACAACTACTACACCTCTTTACTACTCTGCTAATTACTCACTGGAGTCAAATTATAAGCATTTTTTCAAAGTGAAACAAAACAGTAGGTGTAACAGAGTCCAATGTGAGCCTGGCATAACTTATGTATAACTAGCTCCAGTACACTGAGTATTTTACTTCACAGAATATAGCAACACTTAAAACTTATTTCATGGAAGTATAAATATCAGTGTTATTGAGCTAAACATAGAATGTTTTAGATTGGAGGGGACCTCTCAGATCATTTAGTTCTAATCCCCCTGTCATGGGCAGGGACACCTCTTACCAGACCAGGTTGCCCAGGGCCCCATCCAACCTGGCCTTGAACACTGCCAGGGAGGGAGCAGCCACAACCTCCCTGGGCAACTTGTTCCAGTGCCTGAGCTCCCTCATAGGCAGGGATTTCTTCCAAAGATCTAATGTACATCTCCCTTCTTTTAGCTTGAAACCATCCCCCTTGTTCTATCACTAGAGACCACCACAAAAAGTCCCTCTCCAGCTTTCCTGTAGTCCCTTCACATACATACTGAAAGGTTGCTATAAGGTCTCCCCAGAGTCTTCTCCAGGCTGAACAGCTGTATTTCCCTCAGCCTGCCTCCATAGCAGAGGTGCTCCGGCCCTCTGATCATCCTTGTGGCCTGGCCCTTCTTTGGGCTTACTCCAATAGTTCCATGTCCTTTTTTTATCAGGAAACTGGATGCAGGAGTCCAAGTGAAGTCTTATCATAGCAGAACAGAAGGGTAGAATCACTTCCTCTGGCCTGCTGATGACACTTTTTTGATCCAGACCAGGATACAGCTGGCCTTCTGTGACTCTGAACTCATACACTGCTGCCTCACTGAACTGACTTAGAACATGTGAAAGCACTGACAGACCACAGGGCCTTCCAGATGCTCCACAAGACTATTCCTCATCTACTTCTGCTCATGACTGTAAGCTGTGCTTCCATTTAGATCAAGGCCTTGTCTCCCTCATATGATATCCTTAATAGTACAGTTAGTCTTTCAACAATTTCAAGATCTGAATATTCTTCCTTAACTATTAAGATGTCATTTCAGACTTTGAAAAGTCATTGCCATTCTAAACTGCTAGTACTACAAAATTTAGAGCCAAGTGTACTTTAGATACCACTAGATAACACAGAAATGTGAACCAGAACTCGTGTTACAGTCTAGTTTCCTACCACCCAGAGTAGTGGCATCTAAATTACAGAGCTCTATTTTAGAAGCAGTTTACAACACCTCAGATTACTCAACATGAAAAGCCTCCAGTTGCTGGAGATCCTTCTAGTTTCTGATCTTATACTGGTGTCATTTATGCTTTCTGAATCATTTAACTCCAGTAGAAAAGTGTCAGGGAAGTAACAAAATTAACTCTTTAGAATCAAACCTTTTCCCTGTCTTAAACTCTACCTCCCAAACAACAAACCCTAATTCCAGCTTCAAGTTTACAAATGAGAACATAAGCTCTTTCCTGAGTCTTCTGAAGCGTGTCTTTCCATTTCTACAATCACCACAGTCATCTCCCAGAACACACTGTTTGCACTTCAATTTTCTTGGAAACTGGCTGCTAAAACAATATTCAAATGACATCTCATAAGGGTTTTGTATTAGAGCTTGACTACTCACCTAGCATCTCCTCCTGGAGTTCTAGACTGCATTTGTTTTTATTTTCATATCTACAGTGTATGCTTATTTTCAGATCAACCTGTAACCTACTAGTCCTACTGGTATACACAAGCCTCACGTTCCTCAGCTGTTTCTAATGGCTAAGGATTCTTGCTTATTCTTTAAATCAGTCTTCAAGTTTTAACCTCTACAGTGCTGATTTTTAATGATCTCACTTGTTTCTAAACGCTCTCTTAGCATTTTGAGTTCCTAAGCTGATGAAAGCAGTGCAGAGAGCAGTTTATTTTCTTCTGCAAAGGAGCAAGCTCATTCTCGAGTCATGGTAGCTAATATAAACCAAACTCCTACTTTGAATATATATGCACATTTAGAAAGTACAATGATCTTAAATGGAACAATATATGGTTATTAACATTTAAGATTCTTCTGAAGCACCTCTTGTCCCACTGTGAATGAGTGAGTGAGTGATCAACCAAGGTGTTTTACATTGCTCTAATTACCAGGATACCCCTGGTAGCTTTGTGTGACAATCCTACAAAGGTGTTCCAAACTGTATTAAAGCTACCACAACAGAATCTCAGAGGAAGTTATTGTCTTACTTATCTTAGTTCTGAGAAAGATATTGATTAGATCCTAAAGGCACCTGCAGTTTCTAAACTGACTGAAGTAACAAGAAAAGTATGTTTTCAAGCTACTACAGTCATCTGTGAACTACTACTTCATTTTACTACAACTTTGCTATAAAAATCTAAAGAGGTCTTCAGGGGAACTAGGAGAACAGATTGTTTCAAACATGAACTTTTAACAGCCTCAAACAAAGTTTAAAAGAAGGAAAACAGTGCTTATACCTAGAATAGCCTTCACTTCGAAGGAAGTCATCTAATCTAGGTCCATTTCTTCCCAAAGGATCATCAGGAACCATAAATATGTCACCAGCAAAAGTGTATTGGAGCAACCTGCAGGAGAGTTTTTTCAGTAACATATTACACCATGCCTGCCTTTCACCTCTAATTTAACTGGAAGGGGGAAAAAACCCACAAAAAGCAAAGGGCAGCAACAGTAAAACTAATTACACAGGAGAAGGTATAATTCATAAAGCTGAAGCAGAGATATTTGATAGCCAAGTGAACTCCCATAAACCCAAAAACACTACAATTGCGGAGAAAGGGCTGTGGGGACATGCTGCAAGTGTTGGTTATTCTGGTTAGCTATGCCCGTTTATTGTACTACAGTACAGTGACTGATTCAGAAACCTTAAAAGTGACACTGCATGTCTGCATCAGCTACCACATCTCGTTGAAGAAATAAAATGTAAAACAAGAATGTCTGTGGGAACAGACCACAAAACACACTAATAGGATCTAACACCAAGCACCAAGAAGTGATACAGCTGGGCTGCTACACTAGGCTCCCATTTAACAGAGCAATTAACAAACATCCCTATCAATAATAGGGATGTTGAAGTACTCAATACAGGATTATAAGGCGGTGAATCAAAGTGGTGAAACACTGACAGTACTTTTGGGGAGGGCTCTACTGGAATTGCATGACAAATTAATTAAGCAAAAAATAAAATTCCACATGAAGATTCAGTATGTGCAACTGTAAGGACAGGCATCCTCTTAAGGTTTCACAGAAACTAAGTAATTACCTTTTTTGAATGATTTCCCTCCAGGCAAGTGATTCTGTCACAAATTCTCTGAAGTTATCATTAGTCACAATAATACCTCCAGTTTTATCAGCAAGGTGTAATAAAAACCTAAAATCAATTTCAAAAGCCATTTAGAAAGTCCAAAGGTCTAGAAAAACTGAACATTTCACCATCTAAGAGTACTCTTTTTTTTTTTGTCCCAACCTGGAGATGTAAACAATTTTTACTGGCAGCAGTTGTTTACTGCAGCAGTGTCTTCATGGGAGGCTTTTTTACACCGCTCTTAGCAAGCCACTCCCCCCCTCTTTTTCATGGAACATGTACTCTTATGAATCAAATGGTTATGTTAGCACCACACACACTTCCACAATAATGTCAACTCTAAACACTGCACCTACACAGGATTTTATATGAAATGCTGGGTGTACACAACATATTAGTGTGTGAACAACTCCAGCTTGACTGCCTCAAACATTTTTTTTGCTATACCACTATTGTTTCAGAGTCCAGAGTTGCTGTATTTTAACAAGGAAGAAGAGCACTCTATCTTTTACATATCAGGTTGTGCCATCAGGTACATAAGTGATGGTGCAAAGCTAACAAAACCAGGCATGACCATGATGCTAAAACTACCATTCTGTAGTAAAAAAAAATAAAGTGTAGATGATTTTTAGTAGAACGAACCCAGATTCCAGCAAACTCTGGCTGCACAACAATTTCATATCTGCAAACTGTTCATCCATGGAGAATGACGGAAGCTGGTTGTGCGAAAAACCCCGAAAGTAAGGAGTGATTTTTTTAACTGTGTCTCAAGACTGGGACAATCAGGCAGTAACAACAAAATCGTGAGGAAACATTCCAAAGTTCAAAAACCTTTAAAAGCTTATTGCTGTGTTCTTCACTGAAAGGTGACACCCTCATATTGAAGTTTAATGTTGGTGCTCAAATTAACTGACAGCTTCACTAGCCTAGTTACAAATACACATCTCTCTCTCTCTCTGTATTCCACAACGGAATAAAGAAAAAAAACCTTTACAAAATAGTACCAAATCAATAGGTGATTTATGCTAGCGTTCCCCAAACACAAGACACAATTCAGGGACATACTGATGATCAGAGAAGCACAAAAACATTGCCAGAAGACTAATTTCTTCCTCAGTATAAGTGAAAGCATTTGAAATTGATTAAATATTACTTTTGTTAAAATTACCATGAAAATTTGCCACTTCCCATTAATTTCTGAAAACAGTATTTATAGTATAACTAGAGAATTGCAGACAGAAATGTTTATTAGGACACTTAACTGACGTAGAAGTCAGTCAGGTTGGATGCACAGCTCTGCCTAGACAGGTTGAAGAACTAGCTAATACACTACTGCTCATGAAGTATTAAGGTTTTACAATTATTAGTTGGGTGTTTACAAATACTTTAAAACTATGTATATTCCATACCTGTCATCATGAGCAGCAATTCTTGCTCCTAAAACCATCCGTGCAGGGGTTAAAGACAATATCCCAACATCCTGGAGCTGTGTTAAGAATTTCTGTTCTGTTAAAACATGAAACAACCATTCTTAAAAACCTATTTACAGTATTGGCAAGCACTCTGAGATGCAACTATACAGAAATTGCACTGATACCTGCTAATACTGTAAACATGGGGAGCAAGAGATTGCCACTATAAAGCAGAGCAAATGAAACCAAAATACCTCCACTCAAGGCCCACCAGTCAGCCTAAACAGCACTGCAGTGTCTCACACTGTATGTAGCTTTTTACTGTTATTTACCAATTTATTATGCAAAGCAGGAAGTAGTCCTCCTTCATTCTCCATAGAAGTACTCAAATAGTTGCCAGGCAGTTTAATAAAGAAAACATTAGGAAACTAATTGCCTCACCTGTATGAGAAGGATCGCGTCTTGTTCTCCACTGTGGAACAAACACAGTAATATTTCTGTGACCACGCTTCCAAAAGTAGTCAACAGCTATTGCAATTCCTCGACAGGAAAAGAATTTCCTTAGACCATGACTGGGGGTAAAAGGAAACAAAGAAAGGTACTGAATTCTCTAGAGTTACACTGCTATGAGTATAAATTTAAAAGGAATATGCAACACAAAGCTGAAACTTTATAGCTCAGTTTCTTTCAGTTTTGTAGGCACAAAAATATTTGAGTAAACAGGCAAACAGTGATGGTTTCTGATATTTATTGATTATAGATTAAATTTATAATAATCCAGTACTGCTGCAGTTCCAAGTATGGTCCCATTACAAAACAGAGCAATTTTGGTTCACCTAGTTCTCAAGAAATACATCTGAGAAGTTCTCTGACAATCTATGATGTTAGGGCTTCCTAAATGCCCATGTAACACATGGCAGAAAGTCCTTAGCAATTCACTGTCTGGACTGATTCTGGGAACTGAGCATCAGGAGAATAATGGAAGAAGAATCTTCAAATAAAGCACAGAAGACATAATAAAAACACCCCTCTAGAATAAATTCCTAAGAAGTATCTATTAGCACTTCACATACAGTTTTTATTCAGAAACTTTTCTCCTTGCATTTTCACACAATAAAGCAACACTGAGACAAAACAAAGGTATATTTAGAAACTACAGGCTGATTCAAAACTGATGGCAAGAACAGGCAAAACATTTCTTACAAAGCAGTACATACTCTGTGCTTTGAGTTAGATGTTAAGTCACTGCACAATGCTTGTCAAAACAGTAAGCGTTGTCTGAGCAGTATTTGCATTTTTAACAAGTATACACAGTAACGTGTGACTGAAGTCTAATCATAAGCTTTATTAGTTTTGAATGGAATCTTTCTTTAAATCCTTAGTTTAACCCACGCAGTAGTTTTCTAAACAGACAGCTTTTTAAATCACTTCCATGGCAATATTTTACACGGTAACTCAGCCTTTATCTGCACTCACATATCCTTTGGGAATTTTAAAATGAAGGTATCAACATATAAATTCATTAAAGTTCTCCGAGTTTGGACAAGAATGCTCTATCTAGAAAGGCAAAAAAATGAGTAGCTACATTCTGATGATAAAAGGCACAACATGACTTGTTAGCAGTTTCTGAAGATAAAAAGCCAAACCATAACTAAAGTTAAGTGCTCTGAGCAGTCAAAGCATAGTGAAGAGCAGTCAAATAAAGGAATACAATCACCACAGGACAGTTACTCCTCCTAAGCCTTCTGGGTTTAAAACACATTATCCCCCCACACCGCTTGAAATTATCTTCTCTAAACTAGAAAGCTGTTAGATACTTTCATTGTCTTAATGGCTCTCAATCTGACTTCAAGAGATGCAAAGGTCTCTGTACTCACATTGAACATTCTTTCTCCTGTTTCACAGCTTTAAACCTCCTGAACTACACAAAGCACTCTGGCTTTTAAAATCATCTGAGGCCTAGAACAACAGCTCTTGATATGATACAGTCTCACATAGCATTCTCACGACAAAACTGAGGCAGTGTGGACTGGATGATTGGGTACTGAGGTGGATTGGGAACTGGCTGCAGGACAGAAGCCAAACTGGTCAATGGGACAGAGTCTAGTTGAAGGCCTGGATCTAGTGGAGTCCCCCAAGGATCAGTACTGGGACCAGTCTTCTTCAATCTATTCATTAATGACTTGGATGAGGGATTAGGGTGCACTGTCAGCAAGTTTGCTGATGACACAAAGCTGAGTGGTGTTGCCAACACCCCAGCAGACTGTGCTGCCATTCAGCGAGACCTGGACAGGCTAGAGAGCGGGGCAGACAGAAACTTAACAAGGTGCAACAAGGGTAAGTGTAGAGTCTTGCATCTGGGCAGGAACAACCCCAGGTACCAGTATAGGTTGGAGACTGACCTGTTGGAAAGCAGTGTAAGAGAGAGGGACCCGGGGGTCCTAGTGGACAGCAAGACGACTATGGGCCAGCAATGTGCTCTTGTGGCCAAAAGGGCCAACAGCATCCTAGGGAGGATCAGAAGTTGGGTGGTTAGCAGATCGAGAGGGGTTCTCTCCCCCCTCTACTCTGCACTAGTGAGACCACGTCTGGAGTACTGTTTCCAGTTCTGGGCCACTCAGTTCAGGAAGGACACAGAGCTGCTGGAGGGTGTCCAGCATAGAGCAAGGAAGATGATGAAGGAAGTAGGGCACCTCCCTTATGAGGAAAGGCTGAGGGAGCTGGGTCTCTTTAGCTTGGAGAAGAGGAGGCTGAGGGGGGAGGAGTGGGTGTCAGGAGGATGGAGTCAGACTCTTCCCAAGGTCATCTAGTGACAGGACAAAGGGCAATGGGTGCAAGCTGGAACACAGGAGGTTCCATATAAATATCAGAAGGAACTTCTTCCCAGTGAAGGTAATGGAGCATTGGAACAGGCTGCCCCAGGGGGTTGTGGAGTCTCCTCTGGAGACATTCAACACCCACCTGGATGTGTTCCTGGCAGGGGGATTGGAACAGATGATCTTTCAAGGTCCCTTCCGATCCCTAATGATTCTATGATCTAAGAGTTGAAAGTGGATGATAGATGATTCACATCATCTTAAACTGTCAGATGTGTCTTTCCCAGCCTAAGAGCATCCTAAGAATTCATGGGATGACTGGTAACACTGACATATTGATGGTCTCTTGGGGTGCTCTGAGAGGATTGCACCCAATGGGTTAGGGGGATTCTATTCTCCATCTACTCTGCCCTAGTTAGGTTACAGCTGGAGATCTGGGTTCCCCAGTTCAAGAGGGACAGGGAGCTACTACAGAGTTTAGTGCAGAGCCACTAAGATTATCAGGGAGCTGAAGCGTCTTCCTTTTGCAGAGAGGCTGGGAGAGCTGTGTCTGTTCAGCCTGGAGAGGAGACTGAGGGGAGTACTCATAAATGCTTATAAGTATCTAAAGCACAGCGTTGGGAGGATGGAACCAGATTTAGTGGTGCTCAGTAACAGGACAAGGGTCAATGGGCATAAAATGGGACATAGGAGGTTCAGTCTGACTACAAGGAAAAGATTTTTTGCAGTGGAGGTAATAACACTGGAATTGGCTGCCCAGAGAGGTTGTAGAGTCTCCTGCTCTGGAGATAGTCAAAACCCGTGTTCTACTCTAGAAAGAACATCTGGGAAACAGATTGGTCTAGACAACCTCCAGAGATCCATTCCAACTCCTACTATTCTATGATTCTACTCTCAGAAAATATTCCATTAAAAATTATTTACAGCTAAATACAATATAATACAGCTGATACGGTACTCTTCAGTAATTCCCATCTCTAAGACTATTTGTCATCATTCAGTTCTACATTTCAAAACTACAAAAAGGTTCCACAGCAAATATTGACAGAAACTTCTGACAAAAATGCCTGCCAAAATCACTTAGTTCAGAAAGAACAAATCCAAGTTCCTTCCCAACTACAGAACAGCAATCAACTCAAAGGCAGTTGTTAATGAAACAAATGTTAAAACGAACAAAGTGAAGCCACAAAGATGATGAAGGGAGTGGAGCATCTCCCTGATGAGATAAGGAGCTGGATCTCATTCGCTTGGAAAAAAGAAGACTGAGAGGTGACATCATTAACGTTTATAAATATGGAAAGGGCAGGTGTCAGGAGGTCGGAGCCAGGCTCTGCTCAGGGCCATCCAATGACAGGACAAGGGGCAATGGGTGTAAGCTGAAACATAGGAGGTTCCATATAAATATGAGAAGAAATTTCTTCCCAGTGAGAGTGAACAGGCTGCCCAGGGGGGTTGTGGAGTCTCCTTCTCTGGAGAAGTTTAAAACCTACCTGTACATATTCCTGTCTGACTGGATCTCAGGGATCCTGTGACAGGGGGATTGGATCCTGTGAGGGGATTGGACTGCATGATCTTTAGAAGCCCCCTGCAATCCCTAACATTCTGTGACTCTGTGATAAAATTTTAGAGACACAGGTTCTGAATTTTGTTAAACTTGGGGAAAAAATTGTAATTGGCAATGCTCTCCAAATTTATCTACAACTGAGACACTGGGAAAAAAGAAGGAACTAAGATATTTATGATAATGGAAAATCCCTGCACTGTGGTCAATGAAAGGGATTTCTTTATCTTTTTCAGTATTAACTGTGCCCATTTCATAGGTTGCATTTGCATGGTGCCTCATCAACCAATCCATTAAAATTAACTAATACTCCTTTAACTGTCTAGTATTGTTTACACACATTCCTTCAGGTACCAGGAAGAAGAGGAGTCAAAGCGTGCGCATGCATACACAAGGTTCCCTGTTCTGCCAGTTTTGCGGAAGAGGAAGGAGTATTTTTGTTGCACACCTGTATTTTCAAAACGTGACAGCACCCAAGCACTAACATGTAGTGCTGTTAAAGAACAAATATGTCACTACTATATAAGAACATCTGCTTGAAAATTACAAGGCACATAAGAACCAAACCCACTTTGAGCTGATGGTAACTCATCTTCTCTGCTGGGTGCATGCAAAGCCAAATAAGTTTCATGTTTAAAATTGCTTGCAACAGAGCAGAGCTCACTGAAATGACTTCTAACTGTAGTGTTGCATTGTGCTGTGGAATTAACTTTTCAATCTGAAACATTCTGTTATCATAAAGGATGTCATCTACCTCTTACACCTATCTAGTTTTAGTTTTCACTGCCTATCTGTCCAAGGTTTTTTTTCCCACACTTAGTATTTGGGCTTCATAAATCTGAGCTACCTATCTTTACAAATCTGCAAATTTCTACCAGGAATTTTGTAAATTAAAGTAATCTTAAACCAGACTAATCAAATAATTAATAAAGACTATTTTGCTTGGAGCCAACAGAACACAGACGAGTTCCATATACAGGATGAACAAAAAGGTTATGAAATAGTGTAGGTAGGTCACCTGCACCAGAACTCCAACCACTGAAGAGAACAAGTAACCGTTAAACAATTTGATCTGACAAATGACATATCACAGGAACAGCTTATGTAATAGTTGGCATGACTTTTAAAAGCATAGAGAAATAACCGAAGTCCCTCTTTGGCAGTTCACTGCTTGAGCTGACCCTACTGATATACCAGTCTATTAAATTATTATTAGGATATTCAATGTCTGACACTCTGCTTTGGGAAATCTAGGGTTAAGACTGTGCTTCTTCAACAGAAGCTAAGGTTTAGTAGGCTTGTGCTTTAACCAGTCCAAGTGTCAGGCTGTGCATTTTGATTATAACAACCCCAGGCAGAACTATAGACTGGGAATGGAGATCTTGGAGAGTTCTCAGATAGAAAGAGACTTGGGGGTATTGGTGGACAGAGAACTTAGCATGAGTGAGCAATATGTCCAAGAGGGCTAATGGCATCTTGGCCTGTATCAGGAATGGTGTGGCCAGCAGGGAGAGGGAAGTTATCTTCCCCCTGTATTCGGCACTGGTTAGACCGCACCTGGAGTACTGTGTTCAATTCCGGGCCCCTCAGTTTAGGAAGGATGTCAAGGTGCTGGAACAAGTCCAGAGAAGAGCAACTAGAATGGTAAAGGGCCTGGAAGGTAAGCCCTACGAGGAGAGGCTGATGGAGCTGGGTCTGTTTAGCTTGGAAAAGAGAAAGCTGGGGGGTGACCTTATCACTGTCTATAACTACCTAGGAGGTGGTTATGGTCAGGTGGGGATCGGTCTTTTCTCCCTGGACACTGGAGACAGGACAAGGGGTCACAGTCTTAAGCTCCATCAGGGGAGGTTTAGACTTGATATTAGGAAAAGGTTTTTACTGAAAGAGTGATCAGGTTTTGGAACAGGCTGCCCACGGAGGTGGTTGGGTCACCATCTCTGGAGGTGTTTAAGGTTAGGCTGGATGAAGTGCTGAGTGGCATGATCTAGATGTCAGATGTTTAGGGTTACTTGGTTGGTTTTAGGTTGGACTGGATGATCTTTAAGGTCTTTTCCAGCATCATCGTTACTGTGATACTGAAAACAGCTTCCACAACACTGCAATTATCAACAAAATTATGTGTCAATATCAAGGATTCTCTTTATTCTATTTTAACCAGTTACTGCATTTGCTCAACTTCAGATGATCTGACTTTTTTAAGCCAAAATTAAATTCTACAAGAATGGTTTCACAAAAAGTATCCCACAAGCACAATGCTTTCACTGGATTTGTGTACTTGTCATATAGCACACCTGCTAAAACCTTCACAAATTCCTTCTGTTCATAACATCTCAACAAATAGCTCCAAACAAGCCAGGCATAAAAATTAATGCTGCCACTATGGAGAAAACACAAACTATCAAAATTGTGACATGCTGGATATTAAAATGAAAAACTCATGTAATTTTTCATTACCAAGCCTTACCCTAACTTACCAATACAGCCACAACCACCTAAAATGTTGCTGTGTTCCCACACTGCTGGGTCACCAAAGAGCTAGCCAACAAAAACAACACACATGCCACAGTAACCTCTCAGTCCCTAATTTAATTTGAAAGTTCACTGAATTTGTAGTGAAGAGCTATCTTAAAAAAAACAAGTACTTACGAAATCGCAACATTGCTTCCATCAATAATTATATGTTTTAAAAATGGTTTCCCAGGTTCATTTTTTAACTCCAGTTTGTATGGCTTCTTCAGAGATTCCAAAAATCTCTGAACTCCAGTAACAGAAGGATCAGGATGATGTCTGCATTCATCCACTGTATCTTTATCAGAACCTGAAGGATACATTTGTGAAAAGAATACCTGTTCCAAGACAGGATTTTCAGAATCTGAGGTCCGAGAAAGGTACTGGCTGGGAGATCTCACTTGAGAGGAGCTGCAGTATCCTAACTGGTCCTCAACACCAGGATGACTATTCAGTCGAGTAGAAGGCCCTGTAGATTTTTGCTGACTTGCCATTTTAGTCTTACTTGAGATATGCTGCACATCTGAGCTCCCTCTGGCTACAAACTCCACATCTTTTAGAGCTTCAGCTTGTATAGTACTGAAAGATTCATGACCATCAGTTTCTACATCACTTGACCCTGAACCGTGAGTCTTTCCAGAGAAACATGTGTCTCCCTCTTTATAGCACACAGCTGAATGTTTACTGGAAGAAGGCGGCTTGTGGGCTTTATCTTCTGCATCAACTTGCATGTTTCGTGAATCTCTCATTTTGTGATACTCGATTTTCATCTCCTTTGAAATAGGACTGGATTTAAGTGGACTTTCACTTCTAGTAATGCCTTTGCCTTCTTGCATTTGCGAACTTATCATATTACTTCCTAAAGAAGGATTTACAGTTCCAGGATTTTGAGATGACTCTTTGTGTTCTTTTTTAAATTTTTTATTTTCCTTTTCAATTTCTTCTAGCAATGTTAATGGCTCCACAGATTTTCCTAGATTATCAATAACGTTTTCTACGATGTTTTGGGAATATCCCATTGTTCTGAAAAAGTTCACAAGAATTTTATATTCCATTTCCTCACTGATATTGTCACCTTCTTTAAGGTAATAACTGGGATCATGTGATTCACTGTAGCTATCTGAACGCAAATCAATAACTCCATCGCTGTCTGAAAAACTACCGTATGAAGCAGGCTTGGCTTCCTGTTCAGTTTCCAAAGAGAACTGCTTTTTAGGGAGCCTTTCCTCATCATCAGATGATCTTCTTTTACATGACTGCCTTTCTTTAGACACCCCTGCCTCTAACAGAGGCACAACGTTTATGGGAACAAAACTTTTTTCAGGAGCATCAGAAAACACAGCATCCATTTGCTTTGTAAGTTCACTTACAGGTGTCCCAGCATTGTTTCTCGCTTCCTCACCACTTGCTCTTCCATCTCTGTTTGTAGCAATTGCTTTGGAGGCTTTTTTCTGAAAAAGCTCTGTTGGGCTTTCAGACCGTGTAAGGTCTATGATAGTGCTATCTGCTTCACAACATTCAGTTTCTGTTAGAGATAACAGTTCTCTTTTCAGGGAGCTGGGCAAAATCAGTAAATCCATTGTATATTTATCTGCATGCGCTTCCACAAATTGTCTGAATTGCTTTTTAATCTCTGATTCATTGTCACTTACTAAGCTTTCATTATTCTCAAAAAGCTTCACAAACTGTTGAACATGACTTTGAGCCATAACAACAGCTTCTGCACTCCCTTTAATACTGAGCGATCCTATTTCCAGCACTGTTATATCAGCACACGTGTCCTGAATAAGGCTGTTGAGAAACAGGCTCTGTGCACCAACAAAGATGCAATGCATGTCCTTTGGGTAGAACTCTTTTTCTTCTAGTTCAGGTTCACAGAGTCCCTTGATATACTCCTAGAAGGAGAGAAAGACAGCAGAGTGAATATTTGTGAGTAGCTAATATATAAAATAGTTTGGGGTAGGTCAGTAATGGACAAGTAGATAACAAAATTAGGCAAACTTTATGTAAGAAACTGCCAATAAAAAAAATAAAGACATCCTAAGTGATTTCTAAAACTAGATAGAAGGCTTTATGTCCCATTGCTTGTAAACAAACTTCAAACTGATGGTAAAAGAATGTAAGTTGTAGCTCAAACTGTTCAAAAGACAAATTGTGAAAGAAATTCATTTTTCAATCCCCACTCTGATCAAAGAGAAGATGTGCTGCAGGAATAAATGCTACCTTGGACTAAAGAATTCTACCTAGTTCACAGATCTCATAAACATTCTCTCAAGAAAATGTCCAAAGGCTCAACAAACATTAGCTATATTTTTAAACTGCTATGTAGTACTTCCTCTATACTTCCCATTAATCAAATACATTGACCCTGTGGCATGGCACAACATGGCAGCTACAAGCTCTTCAGAATCCCCCTGAACTGGAAGACAGGCCCGTGGAACAGCATATATTCCCCATAAGCCAAGAGTGACCTAGTGACCTAGTCTGCTACTTAGACGTGCACAAGCCTGTGGGACTGGACAGCATCCACACAAGGGTGCTGAGGGAGTTGGTGGAAGTGCTTACCAAACCACCTTTATTTATCAACAGCCCTGGCTAATCAGGAAGGTCTGATCAGGCTGGAGATAAGCAAACACACCACCTATCTATGAAAAGGATCAGGAGGAGGATCTTGGGATCTACAGGCCTGTCAGTCTGACCTCAGTGCTGGGGAGGCTTATGGAGCTGATCGTGATGATCACACAGTACACACAGGACAACCTGGTCCAAGCAGCATGTGTTTAGGGAGGGCAAGTCCTGCCTGACTAACCTGACTTCCTTCTACAACAATGTGACCCACTCATTGAATGAAGGAAGGGCTGTGGACGTTGTCTACCTGAACTTCAGTGAAGCCTTTGACACTGTTGCCCTTAACATTCTCCTTCAGAAACTTACACCTCAAGGTTAAAATACATTAAAGTACAGGCTGCACAGATCCTGTGAGGAACAGCTGAGGAAACTGGGGCTGTTTAATTTGGAGAGAAGGAGGCTGAGAGGAGACTTCACTCTCTGCAACTACCTGACAGGAGGCTGGAGTAAGGAGGGGACAGCCTCTCCTCCCTGGTGGAAAGTGTTAGGACCAGAGGAAATAGCTGCAAGCGGCACCAGGGGAGGTTTAGGCTGGATGTTTGGAACAGGCTGCCCGGGGCAATGGCAAAGTCACCATCCCTGGTGGTGAGCACAGAAGTGCTGAGGGACATGGTTAAGGGGTGACTTGGCAGTACTAGGTCAAAGATTGGACTTGATGATCTTGAAGGTCTCTTCCAAGCAAAAATATTCTGAGATATTCCACAGCCACAGCAGTATCCTTTAAAGGGTACCCTATAGACAAAACGATAAAACCACTATCTAGACTCTGAAAGATTACCTTACTAATAAAAACGAATCGTTTGTATTTTAAAACTCTGGCAGAACATCTACTTACAAAGGGTATATTACACCAAAGAAAATCAAAATGAACAAAAAGCTGAACACCGAGCCAGCTCTCCACATAAGGCTTTGAAACTCAGTATTTTGATAAAGCAAAGACTACTGATTGAGAAAATTGCAGGCTCCAAATAGCCATGTTCCAGATTAGATTTTTTAACAGACTGTTTCTTTTTGAAAAAATTTCATTGCTATTTCTGCCACCTAGAAGTTACCATAGATCAGTTCACTGTACGACCTTGGTTGAAATGTGTCAAGAGTTCAAAACTGCTGATATTGTGTATTATTCCTTCTCCTAGATAGCAGCATTTTCCTCCAAACTCTCCCTCTGTGCTTAAAATTCTGCACTGTAACAAATCCGTTTTCTAAGCTACCATCATTATTGGCAGACTCCCATGAATATGTTATCATCCATACCCTCAGAAATGCAACTTTTTTTTAAAAAATGAAACCGAAAACCAGTACAAGGTAATGAATAACTTAACACCATTCCTTATCTCTTGAGTTACATAACCTAAGGCAGGATGCTTCAAGACCTTATTACCACAAACTGCTTCTGCAACAAAAGCCACAGATTTACTTTTCAGGCCTTAGTCATCACATGACTGCTTTGGCAGATAACGTAATTACAAAAAAAAATATATTCAACTCTGAAAATTTGTTTATTTTACATTCAGTAAGCAGATGGTTACAGTGCACACAACTGATTAATTAAAACACGAATTATTACCACCTTTTACAGGGAGTCAATAAAGACACACAATTGTTCACATTTTCAAGTAAAAAAATCCCATCAAATAGGGTCTGAAATCAGCACTATCTAAGGAATGTCAAGTCCACCTTTAAAGTATTTGAGTAGGAAGCATTTTGTATGTTATTAGGGAAAGCAGCAATTACAGAATTAAATCCAGTAAGGTATAGCCTGAAAATCTGTACTACAGCTGCCTGGAGAAGAACAGCTGTTTATGTTACCTTTAACAGTTTCTGGAGTCTCTGAGCCCAAACATCCAAGTGAATTTATTCAGTCAATTTTATAGTTAAATAATTAAAAAAGCACAGCAGTGTTTCCTTAACAAGTCTTATGCATTGTACAAAGGAATCAAGTTCTTGCACACAGATTGAGACAGCTGTGAACTCTCACATACCTTAGCATGTCCTTAGACACACCATACCTGTGTTTTAACAGACACGAACACCCACCATATTGAGATTTTGCTGTTGAAAACTGCCTTCAGTCTAGCTGGTGCTCACACTACCACTCTCATCACGACTCCAACAGCTACAGCCAGACTAATATCAATGCCATGGTTAACCACTGAGACCCCCCCAAGGGTTAGTTGTAGTGATTTAACCAAATAATTTTGTGACATTCCTCCTCAGCAACCAGTGTCAGTGAGTAACTAGAGAGCCCAGGCAGCTCCCTCAATGTGTTCTGTACACAGTTAAATGTACTTGCTCCAGTACACAGTCTGCTGAAGCCATGGGGACCTGGCATCTTCTGCACTGAGGTAACACCAGCTCCAATAAGCTGTTAGTGACAGCTTTGCTCATGAACTTCATGAATTACAGAATCACAGAGTCAGGGGCTTACAGCAAGTCACACAGGGCTGCATCCAGGTGGGGTTTGAATGACTCCAGAGAAGGGGATTCCACAATCTCTCTGCCTAGCCTGTGCCAAAGATCAGTCACCCTCACAGTGACGAAGTGTTTCCGTACGCCACACACAAAGGCCACCGAGTAAGTCTGTAAAGCACCTACGAAACATGGCAGCACCTCCCCACCCCTGAGGCGTTTATTGACTTGAGCAAGGAAAATGACGGCCATAAACGTTAATGGCACTCTGAAACGATGAGTGGCTCCTTCTCAGGAGGGGTAAAACCCCTCCCGCAGCTCCAGGCCCACGGTGGGGACGTTTCCGCGAGATAAACAGAACCCCTGAACTTTGCACTGCCCCGCTGGATTGTTTCGTTTTCTACCTCCCCCCCACCCCCGGGTAAAACCAACAGCCCCGGAGCCGCCCCAGCACCCGAGCCGCACCCGGGCCTCGGCGGGCCCTTCCAGTTTCCCCGAGAAACCCAACCTTCCCCCCCTTACCCCTTCCTCCACTGCCCCAAGCCCTGTCCCGGCCCAGAGAGGCCTTGCCCCATCCCTACACTCCACAGGACCTAGCGACTCGACCGGCCGCAAGTCCCCCGTACCTTGGCGCTGCGGACGGCCTTCCCACCGCCAGCCAGCTGCACCCAGATGCGGGGCGCGGGGGGCTGGGGTCCGGACAGCGGGAAGGCGCCCCGCCAGTCCCCCTGCGAATCCAGCACGGCCAGCCGCACCTCGAACAAGCCCTCGATGCGGCCCCGGCTGCCCTCCAACAGGCGGCTCTTCTCCGCGGGGACAGTGAACTCGTCCAGCCCCGGCGCGGAGCCGCGGAGAGCGCGGCGAGCCGCCATCAACGCCGGCCGCGCATAGCGACGGGCCCCGGCACAACAACACGGGGAATCCCCGGGCGCCCTCTGCTAGCGTCATCGACCCACGACCACGACACCGCCCCGCAGGGGGAGGCGGCCTCCGCCTCACCGCAGCCTCGGGCCCTCGAGGAAAGAGGGCGGCACTGTCCCCCTCCGCGCCCCGCCCAGCCGCCACTCGGCACAGGCCGCACCTGGCAGAGGGCGGGGAGGAGCCCTTGCCTCCGGTGGGGTTTCCTCGGGTGATGAAGAGACGTTCTTGTTATCGTTGGATGAGGGGGACTGTCGGCGCACCGGCGTTCGGACCACTGGCTAGGCCTCAATTTGAAATGTTAGCTTTATCCTTCCCAGGGGAGAGAAGTGAATACCCCACCACTTCTTAACCACAGAAGATACAAGAAATTTATTTTTTTTTAAAGAAAAACCTTAACAAGTTGGAAGCTTCTCAGACTAGAAAGAGATGCGTTTTTTTTAGTTCAGTGGCCATTTGAAACTGCAGCATAAACAACAATTGTCTGGTGCAGCCCATGGCAAATATGATGAGGTCAAGCAGGTAAAACAGAGGTCAGAGCCCCAGATTTCTGGTGCCACTGAAGAGGCTACCTAGGGACAACAGAGTCCAGCTGGCCCCTTCGCAGGGGGCCAGAAAAACATATGGTCAATAGGTACAGGCCCATCAATTTGGAAACCAACAGTATAAAATGCACTGCTGGCATTTAAGACACCAAAACTGCTGGACTAATTTCAGAATGGTTCCACAAACAGAAGCAGGAGGCACAAAGAAAGAAAATTAGCATAAACAAGACAAATACAAAAGAAGCAAACAAAATAACACTGACTTACACCTCCCAGAATTCAAGTGTAATTAGTAGAGAACTCCAAACACAGTGCAACAGATTGGTTCATTTCCTGATGCAACTAAAGAGCAATTACCATGAGAAGATGAAAAACCAACTAACTGGATGGAAGAAAAACCAGCATCTAGTAGACACCCCATCCGAGCAGCAAGACACCACGTTACTCAACACAGGAGACAAGTTGTATTAGATCAACTTTATTATGTTAAACTTTGACAATAAAATATTCAAAACCTATTGAACACATTCGTACACAGAAAGAGCATATAAAATGCTAGGTCTCAGAATATATTCCATACGAAATACTGTTAAGAGTAGAGCAGCAATGTCATTGCCAAACATTCCCTGAATTTAAGAGGGCCTTGAACACACTGTGCTCCAAAAACTACCTTAATACCAAACATTCCTTCCTTTGTCTGCAAGTTCTTTGCAATTATTGCTTATTGTTAAGCCTTCTGCTTTTGAGAGAATCACATAGTGACTCTGAACCTCTTCAGAAGTATTACAATGACAGCTGAAAGCCTCTTCAGCATTTTCTGTACATTATATCAAAAATTAAAAACACATTTGGTCCTCAATACTATTTTTGGTTTCTGAAAATATCCTGGAAGAATAAAACCAAGTAAAAATTATGGAAAAAGAGACATGATCAATGTGTGTTAAGTATAACAAAGATGTATCAGTAAATTCAAAAATTCAACTGCATAGTGTGGCAAAGCACCTGAGTTACACATCTTAAGGAAGTGCCACACATTCTCCTCAAAGATATATTTCTTCAAATCTCTTCCCACAATAATCTAGAATGCTCATGTGTAGGTGGTTCTAGCAGGCCTGTACCAGTAGTGCTAAATATTTTTGTCTTGTAGAGGAACATACCTCTGAGCACTTCTCAACATGCCAAATGAAATGGCTGAAATTCAGCAAGAGGAATACTGTTGTTTACTTGCTGCACTTAATTTTGAGTGACAACTCCATCTGAGTTTGCAAGGAACTGAAAATACAAGGGCTGAAGATGATTCAGTAGAACAACTACAACTTGGAAACACAGAACTATAGCCTGCAGAACCACCACATCCAATTGAAATGTCACCTGATGCACTGAGCTTGCTCTATTGCAGTACTTACAGTTTGGGTACAGTCTTGTGCAACAAGGCTTTGCAATAACAAAACCAAAACAAAAATAGCCCTGAAAAAACTTTCAGCTTAGTTTACCAAGTTAACTAACATAAGTTCATTTAACAAGATGCACTCCATGGCTTGTCTAATCACGGAAAGCTGACAGACAACTCTTTATATTAAAAGATTGTCAACTGATCTTAGAAACATAGTACTACTAGATGGCCAAAAATAAGGGAGCAAGATGATTTTTTTCTTCTTGAGCCCAGCAGTAAGTCTTTAAAAAAAAAACACCACAGAATACAAGAACGTCTTTCCAAATCATATACTTCAGAACTTGAAATCACAAAGAAAAAAAACACCAAAGGTAAATCACTTGGTATGAGACTGAAAATATCACAAATTGATGAGCAAGGACCCAAACGAAGCTTAGAAACATTCTCCAGATCAAGATATGAACACAGGTGATCAGTTCTTCACATGTTTTCAGCCCTCATTGCCCATGGTGGTGTCCTGCAATACAGCCTTCAGCTCCACTCACTTCAGTACTTATTAACAGCCATTCTCCTCCCAGCAAGACATACACAAAAGCAGCCTGTAAAGTCTGCGATTTCTTTCTTGCAAACCAGTAGTAGGATTTACTCAGTTATTGAGTCAGACCACAGGAAGAGCTTTATCAACTTTGAGCAGTCTTGGAACACAAGTCTGAAGCTTATCCAGCTGAGAGTTCTTCATTAAACAACAGTTTAGTCCAGGACTTTTTGGTCCTGTGTTTTTCTCCTGGTTTATTGGTGGGTTTTTGTGAGGAGGGACAGGTGGTGTTGTTTGCGGGATTTTCTGGGGTTTAGTTTTGTTTTTATTTCAACAATTACCAATTACTAGTGCCTTGGGGCAACTCAGTACTTACTCAGTAAAGTCTTGGCAATATTGTTGGTGAACTGTAGGTTTCTGAACAGCTGAGGATAAGATAAAACATGCCATCTGAATAACTAGGAAAATTGTGGTATCTGTCAGAGGCAATAGAGAAAGTGCAGGTAGAACAATGAAGCTACATAAAGTTAAAACCTAGTAAGATTTAGCTTAGGCATGTCCCTAGTTCAAGCTGTTCTGGACTTACAAGTAATTTCCAAATTAAAATTTAAAGCCTTAAACCTACCTCCTGTGCCACAGTACCAGCATTCCACAGTAACCAAAGTTCAACCCTGTCACTCCAACACATCTGATGGATACGTTAATGTCAAAGTATTTCACACATACTATCAAAACAGTTAAAAACTTTACCCCTTCAGACAATTTCAGTTTAACTAACAAATCCTCAATAGTTCTGATTGGTTTCTGAAGGACCTAGCATTTTGGAAGCATTCAATTTTGTGTCTTCAGAAAACTACGTGCAGTCTAAGTAGGTGACTGCTTTTAAAGCAGGCAAAAGAATGTTCTCCAACAGAACTTCTGTAATCGTGATTGTAAATATGACAGCCTTTAGGCTACTGTTTCTGTGGAATTCAGAATTCTTTTAAACATTGAATAAAATGATACTGTAGGAAATAAATGGCCACTCAGCAACTTAGAGACATTAAAGAAATAAATGCTCAGCAACTTAGAGACATTAAAGGAACACTCTACCCCAACTTCTTGAAGCAGCAATCATGAAGCATGTAATCTCTAGGTAATCATTTTTAGTCTTCAAACATGAAGTTTCTTTTCATCTGAATGCCATGTTGATCCAGTCAGCATTGCTCAGAAACTGGATTAGATCAAGTATTTGACTGAGAAAAAGGCTTATACTTCACAGGATGTTATTGCTGCGTTCCATTCCCATTCCCGAATTAATGCCATTCATCTCCAGAACAGATCCTTTTAACCCAGAAGTGCAGTTCTGCAATGCATGGATTGTTTATCAGTATTAATTAGCTATAGTTTATGTTCTGCTCCACACAGCTAGTTACTGCAAGCACCAAACACTGTTTATCACAAAGGGAAAGAAGATAAACAATGTTTAAAGGTCAGAATTCCTTAGACTCCAGCTTGTATGCAAATCAGACAATACAAGTTGATGAGAAAACCCATTTCTTATTGTTTAAAAAAAAAAAACCCTGAAGAGATACCTAGTAAAAAGCCTCATATACTTAACATCTTTGTTTTTAACCCCTCCCAAAAGCTGTAATACAAGAAAGGCTGGGTTTTGACAAAGATAGGGGTCTGTCTAGCACTGCACCATCTTCTGCATGTTTATGCAAGTTAACATACTTGGAACTGTGGATCAGAAGATACAAGACCCTTTGAAAAATGTACTGTGCTTGCTAAATTGTTTGTGTCATCTGTTTTCACAGGCAACCATGTTTATCCCTTCCCATTCCAAACCATGCAAAGACCATACTGAGGTTACTGAGGTACTCTGAAGTTAACGATTCTATGCAATATGTGCAAGGAGCTGCACAATCTCCAAATGAAAGTCTTGTTGAATATTGGACACAACACCAGAGGCACCAAAATGCCTATCTGACCAATCTGCAGAATGTGAAAATACCATGAAGCATCATAAGCACAAATCAGAGACAAACTATAATTTAGTACACCAACTTCTTGAACACAGCTTTAAAAAGCCCACAAAATAAATAATTCAGACCTCAGTATCAAGGGATCAAAAGGCATTTTCCCAAATTTAAGGGAAGGCATCACAGGTGATGAAAGTAACGGTCAACATAAGGAATCACAACCCAAAAAGCAGCTTTTTCACATAGGAGATGGTAGTATCATTGGACAGCATTTGAATATGTTCATTTCCTGAAAGCTCAAATATCACCACTTCCTGCTTTTGCATATCTACCCACTTTCGACACTGCAAGGCACTCTGCAAGTTTACTGTACCATCCCCATTACTGTAAAAAATCTTGGGTTCTTTGTCCGGAAAGCTTTCATAAAGAAAAGAGTCAGGAGTTTCCACACCGGTACCATACAGACAGTGTATACGCACACCAGGTGGGGTCATCTGGTACACCAGGGGTTCAGTGTTCTGTCTCATGAGCCATCCATCTTCAAAATTGATGTCCCTGTAGAATTTCTGGTAATCCCTAAGAGTATAGTTAGCTGTAGGTGTGCTTACAAAGACCTTATCTGGAGGCCATGTGTAGTTGTAGGGGAGCATCCAATTAGTGGAAACTGCTGATCTCTGCTGGTCTCTGATCTTGAGTGAGCTGATAACAGGTATTCTGTTGTTGTCACCTGAAAATAAAAAGTAGACTTTCACTATATACAAAGCAGGAACATTACTGAGCAGCAACTACTACCCCTCAGTGATTACATGAATAAAACATTTATTTACTTACAGTGAAAGTTTAAGTTTTCCTTCATTTATATGGACTGTCTTAACTCCTGCAAACTAACCTCTGATAACTTAGAAATTAAAACACAGTTGATAGATGACTGACAATCCAAGAACACTGTTACCCTTCCAATATGTTCCTTTTTAAGAGGATAAATTATTTCCTATATGAGCCAAGAAATAAAATCAGCTTTTTTTTTGCATTACTTATAGCACTTTCAAGTTTTTTTTTTAAATGCTCCTCTGCTAATGTATTTTACAGCAATTCTAATACTAGAATCGCTAAGTGGTCATTAAATGCAGCATATTCAATTCTCTCTACACGTACTACTTGGGCACAAAAGGTGTTAGACCTTGGAAACCATAGAAAATTGGCAGTATCAGCATCTTCCCTTCCATCCAGCATATAAAGGCTGCTAAAGTACCTGTGTTGCTCAGAAGACAGGCTCTCTAACATAGCATTAAGACTTTCTAGCAACTCTGGTAACCTAAACTGCATCTTCACAGGTGGTAGAGGGCTGAGAGACTACACCAACAATTCTTGAAAGCATAGTTGATAACTACTACTCTTGAGAAATTTTAGCTTTCCAAGGCTTTCTATTTTATATTAATTAATATTAGTATTAACTGTACTATCATGTGCTATAAATAATATAACCCTTAAAAGCTAGAGGTTATCATCAATAAAGGTCTTAAATTATCTGAAACAAAATAAACCACTGAATTATCACAGTTTACCAAATTCAGGCTACTCTTTCCACAATGTTTTGGTCAAACACTAGTTCTAGGATTTTCATACACACTCATTGTTTTCATAATTTATTCCAAAGATAACTCAAAACATCACATGACAAAGATATGAGGAAAGATGCATATTATACTGTAACTATTTCTCTTGCATCTTCAAAAAACTAGAGTTGCTTAACAAATAGCAGATTGTGATTGCTAGCAAAGGCTTTTTAAATACAAAGCCCTGGAACAGATCTAACTTTATTTTCATGGTGACCAATAGTCTGATCAGATATAATTTCCATTACCACAATGGTTGAGACATCTCAATTTTAAATTTTAAATCATATTTTCCATTATTGGATCCATGTAGTTACAGCATGAGTGATCCACATCATCAACACTGCTATTCCTGGAACAGCAGAGTATTTTTGGTTCCATAAGGTGGCGGTATTGCTTCAGCAGGAAGACCTCAAGTACAGACTTCACTGTCTTCAGGAGGGATTTTTATCAAAAAGCATATAAAGAAACTGAAGAGCACAGGAATTTCAAATATCCTGAAAAGCAGTTGCATACCCCCCACACGTTATAGATACTTCTCTGTACACTCACTACTGAGCTACTCGATTCAGTGTGGCAGTTTTCAGCTAGCAAGAACAATGTGTACAAGGTTTATTTCCAGTATGATAATCAAACACAAAACCTGACTATTCCAGTCTTCTCTTACCGAGCCATTAACAAATACTAATAAAATTCTCCCCTTTTTTCTCAAGTGCAGAAGCACTGTATGGCCAAGAGCACACTTAAATCAGCAGATGACAGTCACAGATGTGATAATGAATCAAATACTAGTGCTTAAGAAAGACAATACTTTGGTCTCAAGATGACAGAACAAGCCAATCACCATAATGAACTTTGCCTGCTGTAGTGAGAACACTCAGTTTTTTATTTGCACTGAAGTTACTTAAACACATGAATAAACAGCAGAAAGCATCATAGAAGACCTAGAGAAAATAATTCCACTTGTGTACTACTTATCACTTTGGTAACAGGTGTGAATTTGACAGCTGGAAGTTTCCAGGTACTACCAGATTATAAACAATAACAGGAGCAGAAAGAAAACTTAGCTTGTCTTGCTTTCCCTGCAACCATGCAGGATTCCTTTACAGCAACAACTGATTTGCATGGTAGCAACACCCTGATAATGTCAATTTTAGAAACTCTTTAATAGACTGATGTAATCCAAAGTGCTGATATCTGCAAGTGGTGATTTACTATGGATATTTGAGATAGAAGTAACCTAAAATGTACCTTCTGATAAAATGTCCTGCCTATTTAAGTTTTCTTATGTCATTCCTTAGACTTTTCTGTTTCAGAACAGAAATCTAGTACAACACATATAAAGATTAAAATTTTAGAATATGCATTTGTATAGCTAACCACTTTGGTTAGGTTACATTATAAAGGACAAACAAAAAATGAAGCAGAGTTTAATCCAACAGAAAGCTGTTACTGTGACATTTTATGTAAACCTGGAGTTTTATGCAGCTGCCTACTTCCTGCATGCAAGCTTTTCAGATGAAGCTCACTGGAAAAGGCAAATCAAGTTTCACAGTGTTGCTGCAGTATGTTTAATATGTAACTCAATATAAACATTATATTTTCTAATTAGGAACTGAATCATGCACTCCTATTCAGAGCCTTTGCTAAGCAGTGCACTTTTATCTGTCCATGTCTGGCTGGCATTCACTATGTGTTCTCCATTTTGATGAAGTCCAGTTTCTAATGTCAGTTTAATTCAGGAAGATAGTGTTACCTAAAGCTAACAAATCAGAAATAAGCTAAAAAGGCAAGCCAGAAACTCCAACTAAATGCCAAAGCGNCCATCACTTGCAGTTACTTAGTAGAATACATTAGAAATTAAAGCAGCATAGTCTCAGAGAAAGATCCCAAACATGCACTTCCCAGATTTGTAGAGTTCAGACATTTGTGCTGTGGGTACCACTTCACCACCACCCACAAAATTTCCTTTAGACTTGGCCTCAAGCAGCTGTGTGAACTTTAATCAAAGGAATCCAGTGAATGCACTGGAGTCTGTTAACTTTGTAGTTCTGAACAGAGCAACACACTAGAGGCAGAAGTGTCAGAAACACAAGACATCAGGCCAAAGAGCAGATGACAATTTGCTGAAAAGATGTTAGGAGAGGTCAAGAGGGGACACAGCTCCTGATTAAAGGATGTTACAAAACTCAGTCCACTTTCATGAGCATAAGCATAAAAATGTCAGTCTGCTAACAGGGTGTGAAACATCAAGATGCCATCACTTACAAAAAATATTTTTACTTTCATTAGTACTTTAAGAGTGGATGATGTGAGATTACCAGTTTTATTAATACCATGTGCTACTAACATAATACATTGTAAACCCTCCAGTTACCTACCTGAAGCCAGCACACGGAGAGTTTTAGCCACTCCTCCCCACGGAGCACCTAATGACACGTAATCCTTTATGTATTTGTCTTTCCAATTCTGAGTCTGATGGTTGAGGAAGTAGAGGGTGTACATATTACCCATGCTGTGGGCAATTAAGACAACAGGACTTCCATACTGCTCATACATTATCTCTATCATCTTGCGAAGTGCCACAAAATAGTCTCCATTCTCATCTACGGTAAACACACAGGTCCATATAGTTACAATTGCTAATTGTGAACGTTTAACTTCAACACAATTGCTTAAAAGGTCATTTAGTTTTAATTATCTCTTGAATAAATAACACAGAACTTCAGAAATTCCAGTATTAAGTGGAAAAGGGCAGATGTTTTTGTAGAGATAAACTTTGGTGGTGTTGTTTTTGTTGCTGCTTTGTTTAAAGTCTTAAGTAATGACCTGTTTAAAGCAAAAAAATCCCTGCACCAGAGCTTTGACCTTGGCCCTAAGAACTGGTCAGAATTAGTTAAAAGTGTAGTTGTACAGGTGGGGTGGAAGAAGGTATTTGAAACATTGTTTGCTGGCTGAAAGACTAAAGTGTTTTTTCAGGGAACAGTGGTACATACTTGGTGCCTTCCGCCAGTCATAAGGTGCTCCTCTTACATCTTCATCACGCTTGTAGCCCCAATCTACTAAACTCTGCACCAGCATATAGAAGTAACTGCCTGTAGAGGTCATAAGAGAAACAGAACAGTGAAAAAAAACCCCAGCATTAGAATTGTTTCATGGCTGCTTCTAAGTTATGGAGATATTATCTCCAATACCAGGTACATGGACATCAAGATGGTAGTCTTCAGCCACCTAAAAAGCTGCACTGAAAAGCACATAATGCTTACTGTTCCCCACAAGTGAAATAGTATTATTAAAACTCGCTAGGCCACTGATCAAGCAAATGTGGCAGTAAAATGCATCACACACAGCATGGATAGACTTCCCTTAGCAGGAAGGTGTTCCCTTGAACTGCAGGGGATACACCTCAGAAAGCACTGTTAAGAGTCTGGGCTTTTGCTGTTTAGTTAACTTCAGCTAGGGTATAATACAGTCATAAATGCTGGCCTGGACTTACCAACAGCTGTTCTTGGAGGCAAATGCTTACACCAGGGCAAAATTCTGGCAAGTACCCCAAAACCATTTTTTGGTAGCAGACTAAGACTGAACAGCAAGGAACTGAAAAATCTGCAGGCTAGCTAATGTTATTTGTTATGAGATGATACAATACACAACAACTTTTGACAGCTTTTGCAGCTTACTTAATTCCTGTCAAAGGTATAAGAATTGCTACAACTAAATGCATCTAATAACATCTTAAAAACTTAAGTGTCAATACATCCTACTGAATATCATGATCATGTTTAAGTTTGAAATGTTTTCATGCAGTCCCTAAAGTGACCAGAGACATTTTTAAATATAGCCTTAACAGAAAACTTTCAAACACATTAACTCATAATGGTACAATTATGCCAACAGACAGAATCACATACTGTGATACTATATGTCCCAAGCTTTTCAACTTTTTCATAAGGCCAAAGACACCTTATTCAGAACCAAGCTGAAATTAAGTAGTGTTTTGTATTTGCTTGTCAAGCTTCACTCACAGAAGTCTCTACTCAATCCATCTAATTTTTCAAAAGTGTCAGTTTTCAAAGTGCCTCAAAGTTTCATCCAGAGAACTGAACTTGGCACAAGACTGAATAGCATAGAATCTTCTTGTCCCAATCCATCAGGTCAAACCAGAGCAGTGAGTCATGTACTACTCCACTACAGAGACAAAATCTTTCCTACATCTAAACAAAAGATTAATTTGAAGTCACATTTTACTACCTTGTGATCTATAGACACTAGAAAAAACCTACAAGCGACAAAGCACTTCAGACACAGCTTGTACATACCAACACTCCTTTTACTTGGGTCAAGGAATTCCAAGGAAAACGTTTGCCCAAACCCTGGTACTCTGACATCCACTCCATCCGGTGGTTCTGTAGTCTTGCTTGTTCGATTATATACCAGCCTGGTGGAAAGGTAAAAAGAGCAAAAAAACCAAACACCACATGTCACATTACCACATGACAACTCTCAGTTACATTAGGTCTTACATTCTGAGTGGAGAGACAAGAACTCCAAGTGCTGTTACCCAGAAAAAGCAAACAAACCCACAGGCAGACACAGTAAGTGCACTCTTATAGCTAAGAGATTATACAATGCCAAGAGTTCTTTTAATTAGTTTAATGCTTGACATGCAGAATCTTAGATGTGCCTTCTCTCCAAAACTAAAACCATGGCTGAACTTCAGCTTTGTAATATAAACTACTTCACATAATGCACATTTCGCTTAGTGTCAAACCACATAACAGAGGAAACTTCGTCACAAAAATGTGGCAGTAGAACATAAAATCAGATAACAGAAAAATTCACCTAGATAATCCATTTCTGTTTAGTTAGAACACTTCAAGGGGTAACCTGACATTTCTTAACTAATAAAAATTGGTACTTCAAGTAACACATGGAGGTATTGAGTGAGGTATTACAGGCTGCAGAGGTTTTCAAATCTGTTTCAGGTATGAAGAACTTGGCACACTGGGCAAGGGATTTTTCAAATTATTACTGCTGGGGCTTGATTTACATATCCTATCAATATAATTATGATTTCTGAATGCGTGTTTTTACCACTTGATGGACTTTTAAGAACTGAACTGATGCTCAAGTCTTTATAGACCAGGTGTCCCTAAAACAGAAGGCATTCAGGAAGATTTAAATCAGATCTACAACTACACATAAGTTCAGTATCTCCACACTGAAGTGCAACATATCACAGTGTTTTTCAATGCACTAGGTAAACAATTCTTCTTTACAGAGAGATTTATATGATTTTTACAAGATTATTAATATATTAATGAAGCAGTTTTAACACTTAAATAGTTTGGAAGCTTTAAATTAGGCAATGTTTTAAACCAAACTAATTCTGTAAAAAGAGACTTCCAGACTGTCCTTGATGGACCCCCCACAAATGAGATTGCTGTCTAATGCATACTGCCAGCTGAAGTGCAAGCTCACATTCCTCCTGCATACGCATTTCTAAACTGCCCTATGCACCTCCTTCTCGTTTGCCTTATCAGAGCTTGACAACTCATCAAAAAATCATTAATAAGTTTGTTTTATGTAAACCTACTGAGTGTCAAAAAAGTGCCCAAATCCAACACTCATAGGAAAAACTCTGCTTTACATCAGTACTCAGCTACCTCCGATGTGACAAAGCCACAGCTTCCGATTTGCCCCATTATCCTCTCTACAGCAGAATCCAAGTAATTTCTCTTGCTGTTCCTGAAGCCAAAAGGTTTAAGGCAGACATTGCGTACAAAGCATGTTAGCATAAGCAAAGGAATTAACTGCTGACAGCAACACTTCTAGTTTTACCTGATATTATCAATCCAGCAGTCAATGATAACAGGCAGAAGCAATTCTAAATTCAGCCAGAGCGTAAAATAACTGTCTGTCTTCTTAGAGCAGAGGTAATGTACTACTGATGGTTTATCCAACTTTGCCTCCAACTGATTACCCAAGTCCCCTGGAACTGAAAGATACAAAAGAGACAAAGTATATAGCATTTTGTGTTATAATATAGGCATCTTACTGCTGTAGCCTTCATATGCAACATCACTACATCCACAGATATCATTAAGCTTTCTAACTGGATAAAGAAATCCTACTACGTAAGGACTAAGTACCATATAACTATTTTCAACTGAAAATACTTAGATATCAAAATTCGTTAGCTGGGAAGCCACATAGAATAATTCCAGATCAACAGTTAGTAACTTCAAAAGGGCAGACAACACAGGAACAAGTCATGTTAGACCATGGTTATGAAAAACAGATGATCTCAAACATTATCAAAACTATCTGTGTTTTCAAGTGCAAACTGAAATATTCTGAAAGTTTTTTCTTCAGAGTACTACAACTACAAATGCAAGTCTTTGTTTTTTAACCAGGTGCCTGCATACTATCGATATGACATTATAAAAAAAAAAGAGAAAGCATTTCCATTTATGTTTATTGTTGCTTTTTCACCTCCAACCACACTTTTGAGACTTACTTAGTTGGTTAGCATAGTAATCCAAACACAGTATTGTCTCTTTATGTTCTGGTTTGGATGCAATAGTTTCTATCTTCACTCTTTTTAATACCTCAGTAATACTTGCGGAGAAGGGGTTGTGTTAAGAACAGTGCACACTGTTCTTAAGCAACATAAAAAATTCCTTTGATGAGGTTTTATTTTCCTTTACCGCTAGATGGAGACAGGAATATTATTTCTCAGAACTCCTGCAATTTTCAACAGCAAGTTCAC
>VZRI01001082.1:42433-239715 GCA_013397515.1 Upupa epops
TTTCGTTGTGAGGAAGGAATTCCCCCCCCCCCCCCCCCAAGAAACAGTGTAGATATAGTAAAACCATTCAACTACTGAGCATTAGAACAATATAGGATTTATGCACTTAAGGGTCTCTTCTCATCTCTTTAAGGTACACACCCCTACATGTTTTTGGGTATACAAAACTGCATCCTGTTTACCTGTCCATGTTCAGTTTTGTGCAGACACACCCCATGCCTGCCCCTCACACCACCACTTCAGCAAGTTAATCAAAACAGTTCAAGTTTTGTAGACCAATACTTAACAATGGTTTAAGTAAGTGCTATCTATCCTTTAGATTAACACTTAGTTTAACTGGAAAACCAGATACGCTTTCAGAAAACCACTTCTTGCAGAACTGAAAAAGGACAGAACTTCAAAACTATAGATGTAGACAACCACACTCCTACAACCTTCAACCACTGCAGGATATGACCAACCTCAGGATTTCTTTATTAACTACCTCTTTCTCATCAGGTTTAGTGGTTCTACTTCTGTAGCCTTAAGTGAAGTGTTAAAAGATCCAGTAGCTGACCACAGGTTTATTTTAGGTTATATTTCAAGGACTCTAATATACTGGAAAGCATAGTAAAGGAGATTACAGTATTGCATCACACGCTGGAAAGAGTTTACTGAAGTTCACTCTCGTAACCTCACAAAACTGCTTACAGAGCCTGTTATAAGGCAACAGCTTGTTCCCCAGTCCTGTGTCCATACTGTGTGTTTTTAATTAGAATTACATTCTGTTCCTTTACTATTTATATCTATCATTCAGCAGCAGACCTACCAAGGACATAACAGGTTGATTTCTGTCTTCAGTTTCAATGCAAAACACAGAAGATTGACTTGCAGTTCTACCTGGGAATCTTATTCCCTTGGGTAAAAACCAAGTTTTTCCCCAGCAAAGACACCTTTTGAAGACTTGGACAAACATCTAGAAGATTGGAGTTCTACAGAACTTGTTGAGGTTTCCTGCTCCAAGTAGGAAGAAGTCCAATATACATTTATAAACAAGAGTACTGAAATCAGGAAACTGTACAAAGGAACATAAAGGAAAAATCTTGAGTGAACTGAACATTTAGTTTGGTTAAAATACTTTACTTTAACCTCAGGCTTCTAAAGGACAGAGACTGTGCTCCTGTTCAGAATGAGAAGCATTACATGCTAGTTTTCACTCACAGGATAAAAACCAAATTTTACAGTTGTAACTATATGTAATTGTAAGCAAAAAGGGCAAGTTCCACCTGTGCCAGGATACAGTGCTGAAATTAAAGTCTCATGTACAGGTGTGATACCTGCTTGCTTATAAAGCAAAAACTAACAAAAAACAGTTTTAGTATTCACATTTCCATATCAACAGTGAAGCAACTAATCAATAGCTCAAAATTCATGATTTATTTTCTAAAGTATACTCTGCAAGCTGAAGAGGGCTCATCATGAAGCTATAGGAAACAAAATGAAACTTTTCATATTATGTAAAAACATTCAAAGACCTTCAGTTCTCATATCATATAATTTAACAGTGTTAATGATTTACATTTTGGCTGAAGTAGTACTCACTGGCTTTTTCATAGGTAACCAGTTTAAAAAAGATCATATGGAAGATTAATTCTGTAGCATAAAGACCTACCTCTGAATTTTCTGTGATGGAATTTGAGAACTGCAAGGGGGAAAAAAAACCCACCACACAGACAATTCTCTTTGCTTCCAGACCAAACACAGAAAGCATGTGTGTGCAGAATAATCCACATCTCTTTTTTTCTTATCAACCAGGATCTGTAGCTTCTAAGCCTTTTTTGATGAAAGCATTGTAAAAAGTTCTTATTTTATAAAGTCTGTAGGCTTTAAAAAGTAACTGGCAAGTGAAGTTCTGCAACCTACACCAGCACTACTTAAAACTGGATGCCAAGAAAAGATTTCAAGCAGTAATCTTGCTTCCTTACTTTGGAGTTGCGTAGTGTGTATTGACTTCTGAGGCACAACATTTGGAAATACTAACATTTTATATTCAGCAGAAAAATAAGTGTTTCCATCAGATTTGATGGCCTATCAGTTTTAGTAGAGTTTTCTTTTCCACAAAGGGGGCAGTCTCAACAGAACTCATCCTAGTACAACCATAAGCCACATTCACTTCCAATTTGATCGTACCCTTTGTTTTCTTGTTGCAACTGTCCTGGCAAAGCTAGACTGTCTTCTGGGATGTGTTCTTGTGATTTCCATAAACTGCAATCAAACATTTCAACTTCCTTTGAAAGTTTAGAAGAGTTGACAAACTTTCCACGTCTGGGAACAGTAGCTAACTGTAGAATACATTGAGACTCCTGCCTAACACAATCCTCAAGTCTTAATGACTGATTCACATGCCCCACCAGAACACAATAAGAAAGACTTGGCTTAACACTGCTCAGAAAACAAAAAAAACCCACATTCAACAAATGCCCTAAATAAGGCGATCTTAAGTTTCATTTCTAGAAGAACTAAAAATAGTGCAAAAGTACTGTTTGTGTAGCAGATATATCATCAGTTAGTGCTTTTTTACCTGGAATGTAGATGCTTTTGGATACATACCAAATCAAAAACTTTTAAACTTGTAACATTTCCTCAAAGGATTGTCATCTCTTTGTACTATAATTTAGCCTTCCTTCACAAACAACCAAGTTCTCTGAAAAAACTAAGTTTTCAGCTCTGACCACAGCTCTCTGAGGTATGTATCAGAGCTTCTCGGAGTGACAGACTTCCAGAAAAGAGAGGCTTGTGTTTAAAATTAGGAACAAGAAAGCAAACATCTCACATGATACTTCTAGATACCTCAGGTCACATGAGGCATAACCATTTAAATCACTTCTAACAGCTAGCCAGCTGACCATACAGACACACATACCTCAATTAGCAGTCAGCAGGAATTCACCAACAAATCCCGTTAGCACGGAAATCAATTATTAACAAACTTCACTTAGGTGTCTTTCTAGAAAACTTTAGCTAAGTACCTAACAAATTGTTTACAGAAGGTATCAGAACATTGATATAGTAATGGTGTTGAGTCAGCACTAATAGGTAAAGACTTCAGTGAATCTGCTGCTGATCTTGTAAGGACAGGTTATCAACTCCCAAAATTGAGAAAACATGAGATAGCACATGGTGATTACCAACCAAAGATAACATGAGAAAATGAAGGAAGATTTATAAATAAATAAAAAAATACAGATTTACTGCAAGCATTAGAGGGCAAGTCTGCCAAACTGCCAAGTACAAAAATAGTACAATAGCATGTAAGCATGAAACAGACACGCAGAAGTACAGGCACAGAAAATATATATTTAGTAGATAATGTCAGTAAAGGAGAGGTATTCAATAGGCTGTCCTAGTTCCTAAAGGAGATTTTTCCCTGAATGAATGTATCGCCCTGGAAACTCTCAAAAGAAAAAAAAAAAGCATTAAAGTGACTCAATATCCTAAGTAATCCCCTTTGTCCAAAAGGAATTTTGAGCGGAACTCCAAGGCAATCATCTTACATTTTAAAGAACAATCCTATCCTCAATTCCCAGACTTCAGGCAGGAGTCCAGAAGAAAGGTTTTGATTTGACCTCATGTTTCTTCTTCTGGAGTACCACTATTATACAAATAGCTCTTTGATGGTTTTGTTACTGAAATCTCAGGGGGAAATGAGCAATTGCATTGCAGTATTTTGCTGTCAGCTATTACCCATGTCTGTTCAACCCCTGGTCTTGCTCCCTCACCAAATATGTACCAACATGAGCTTCAAGCATAGTAGCATCTGCTCTAAACGCATCATGTAAGAATGCCCAGACCAGCTTAAACACAACTCTAAATAGGGTGTCGCTGTTCTCCACATTTCTTGTGCCAGCTCCTACATTAAGGTAATGTAGCTATAAAATTAATCACCTCTTCCTCAACAGGCTAGTTTTCTTATGTTTCAGGAAGACAAGTAGTACCCAGTAAGTAGGCACAAGGCACGCTGGGGGAGCACTGATGAGCCATTAGATCAGCTTAGCCATTCACTGAACCAGTTAGGGGGCTTGACAAACCCAAGATCAGTTGCCACCACAGCTACAACCAGTAGTTTCAAGGTTGCAATCAACCAGTCCATGTGTTTTCATATTAGGGATTGCTGTATTTTTGTTAGTACCTGGACAGCAAAACAAAAGGTACCCACATCTACACAACACCCCATATCTTTCAAACCACTGCTCTACTTCCTCCGTTACTTGCATAAGCACTGGTTGCAACTCTTAAGTGGGGTCATTACATGAAAAATTTCAAAGCAAGTGACACTAGGTCTTGTGACCATCAGTAGTTTAAAACCTTTATGAAGTGATCTTTATGTTGACCTTGTTCCTTCAAACGTTATTCCTTCTTGCTTTATTTCATAAGATCTGCTGTACATGACAAGTTAACAAGCTGAAAGCCAAACTTGTTAACTCCCCTTACTAACCAAAAGAGATCTAGCTTCCCAACAGAATTGAAGTAATTTTTAAAATTATTTTTCATGTAATGACTGCACCTACGGTTAGTTGCAACCAGTGCTTACACAAGTAACAGAGCAGGAAGCAGAGTAGTGGTTTGAAAATACAGGGTGCTGCTTAGATATGAGTGCTGTTTAGATATGGGTATGTGTTTTGCTCCCCAGATACTCTCAAAAATACTGCTGCTGGGAATCTTTAGGATTAAGCAAGTGCTTAAATCATGAGACTACATTTACTATGAGAAATTAACATATTTAAAAACTGAATACACACAAGGAATTAAGGTTCTAGAAGGGATCCAAAGTCTTTATTAGAATCCTCTCTTGTGTGGACCCCAAAACTGACGCTGATATAGGCCTGTACAGTGCACCTTTGCATTCACCTGTCCACTTCCTTTTGCTACTCCAGTGCAGTGGGTGTTTTTCCCCCCCTCGTCTTCCAAACACCTATGCTAACCCAGCACTTAGAATGCCTCCCTAAATGACTCTCTAAACCCTTCCACCATCCTTTCAGCAGTAATTCCTGAAAAGCTTATCTTAAAGGTGTCACATATGCCAGAAGGGTGAAGAAAAGGTCATGAAAAGTTAACTAGAATCAGGATGAAAACATTTAACAGAGCTAGCAAGTGACCAACAGTCAAATCTTTCTCTGTTTGACCTTCACTGCCCGTGTCATGGCTAACTGACATTAAGCTCATAGCCCAGGTTTTTTTACTGCATTTCTACACATCAGAAGCTCAGAGTATTTTACGAACAGGAATTCACAGCACATCACTCCTTAAGAGCACCCACTATCTTAAACATACAGAAAATCCAGATGATTTATGTTGAAATTCACTAAACCTTCACTTTCTTGACAGGTTCAGACTAGGCATTAGGAAATAGCAAATTTTAAACCACAGACACCAACTAGTGTAGAAAGGGACTGAAGTTCTGCAGTGGTTCACAAAAATTTACTGTAGCAGCAAGAATCACCAGTGTCTTAAGCCACTCACTGATGAGTGCCGGCTCAGGCACTTTGTTTACCAGACTGTCCCTTAAGACAACAACCTGCAGGTCAGCCATAGTTTTCAGAAGCTTCTCAGAAGCAACCTTAGGAAACACGTACAGTAGATCCACCAGTAATAACTCCACACTTCTATAATCAGTATCCTTTTATCCCAATTGCATTCACATCTTATTTTACTCATTCACAGCTGGAGTTTAATACTGGAACAGCAACTTAAACACCATTATCTTTGTCAACAAAGAGCTTGCACTGGAGTAAGTGCCAAAGCTTACTGATAAAATCTGATATTATAGAGCTGAAAGCTAGGTTAAAAGATTGCTGCGAACCTTCTTCACTGACAAAACCAAGAGCTTTTGGTTGTAGTTTCACTTCAGTCCCTCAGGACATACTTTTCCAGTTTCTACTGCCAAGCATTCATCCTTTCAGTCAGTTCAGCCATAGATTCAGAATTGTGAATGTGTCCTGAGACACTCAGCAGCTTTCCAGAAGGTCTCACTCAGCATTTCTGAAATTGTGCCATAGAAGAGTACAACAGCAGTAGTAAACTCAACAGCAGACCCTAAGTTATTATAAATAAACTGGCCTTAATCTTAACAGGATATCACTGATTACCTTTCCCTCATATTTTTCACTTTCTTCTCTCTTTCCTTACTTTTTCCTTTCATCATCAACGTTAATTGTGTAATAGGAACACACTACACACTGAACATTCAAATGACTGACTGCTGACTTAATAGCGCTCAGTGCACTCCACTAATAAAATCACTGAGCACAGAACGATTTAGCAACCTCACAGATCATCTAGTCCAGAGCCTCCTGCCACAGACTGCTTACGAATTACAGATTCAGCAGAACAGCTATTAAAGAACCTGAGATATTTGCAGTGGCTACGAAATGCCCCTACAAAACATTCTATATATATTTAATACAAACGACCTCGGTTAACAGGTAAAAACACCTAAAGGATGCGTGTCACTCACGGGCCTGTGGGGCCGCCTCTGCAGGCGGGCCGGGTCCTGATGGTGAAGAGCCCCGCGCACATACAGCCCCGGCCCGACAGAACCCCCGGGCCTCCCCCGCGTGGCCCCCCCACAGCTCTTACCCAGGACCACGGGCGGTCCTGCGGGGCGGCGGCGCGGTAGAGCCCCCCCACCCGGGCACAGCAACAGGACGAGCAGGAAGAGACCAAGGAAGGGGCTCCCTCCCAGTCTAGCAGTGGCTAGCGACACCATCGCCCCAGCTCATTCCCCCGGCGAGACGAGCCTCCGCCCGAGTGCGGACCGGCCGCCGGGACCGGCCTCTAAAAGGCACCTCCCCGCCCCGCCCCGCCCCTCTGCCAGGCGTCACCAGCCGAGTGCGGAGATCGCGAAGTCGCGCTTCCCAGAACCTTGTCTGTATGTCCCGCCCCGATTACTGTGCGGGTGTAAGTAACAGTGACAGTGGGGTGTAGGTACTTGGGGTACTGTGAAGTTGCTGTAAGGAACCCCATATCGGGCTAAATCAGGGCGCCCTTTTCAAACCAGCTGCCACATGCATGTGACGCTACAGCGTCAGCACCCAGCGAGCGCAGAGGCCTGTCCCAAGGACGAGCGTGTAGTCACCATGCAAGCAGGGACTTGACGTGACCGCCTACTGAAACTAAGTACTGTTTTTACCGACTGTAAAACTGGCGGCAACATAGAGACTGATGTAGGAATTAAATCTTAAATGCTGCAAAAGACCTTCTGGACTCGATGATCTGCAGAGGCCCCTTCCAACCTCTGCTATGCTATGGTTCTGTGAAGGATGAGGCATTGCCTAAACAGAACTGATTTCAGTCACTCGCAGTCATTATCTCAAGTGTCTGAAAGGACAAGTCAGGTTCATTTGTGCTGTGACACGAAGTTCAAGGAATGTCAGCTGCCAAGTCCTCACCACATTTCTTGGGAGCCCTTTGATAACATCGAAGTGGTATTGGACAGTTTTTCTACCCTTTTAGCAGTTACTTATGTGGTTATTTTGTCTCAATCTTTTATTTCACCCTCTGTAAATTCTGGGTAAGCTCACTGCCTGTTTTACTTTGTTCCCTCCTTTTTAAGTGTCTATTCTTCTTCCTGCTGAGCTCTTGGAAAGAGGGGTTTCCCACAAGATTTACTGTAAAGTTGTTGCCATTTACCTGTTGGTGCTCCCTCCCTGGAAGTATTCAAGGCTTTGAACAAGGAGCTCTGAGCAACCTGGTCTAGTGGTACATGTCCCTGCCCATGGCAGGAGTGTTGAGACGGGGTGATCTTTTAAGGTCCCTTCAACCAAAACCATTCTGTGTTACCAAGATAACAGGTCTTCTGCTGACAAGGTATTTCTGTTGTAAGCCTCTCTGAGCATAGATCTTTTGCTCCTGATGTCACTGCTGCATTTGTCAGCATTTACCAGTTTGCTCTTATTTGTGTGCTTCATTACCATGTGTATAATTTTTTAAACCCTTGCCTTGTTGATTATACTCAAGGTATCACATAGAGACATTTCATACTCAATTCAAACCAATCTCAACATTTATTTTGCAAGTCTCTGTGAATATCTTCACACTTCACTAGAAACCTTTTACTCTCCTCTAGGTAAAGCTCGCAGAGCATGGAATTGCTATTCCTTCTACTCTGAAAACCTAGGCTCTTTAGATAACAGTCTTTTGGCTGATGAAACAAGGAGTGTATGCTAGTTATTTATTTTCTTGACTACTTTTGGAGATCAGGACCATTCACTTTCCAAAACAATACAAGTGAACTCTTTACTTCTATGAGGTGGTCTGTTTTCACATGGAGTGCCTGGTCCTTTTGTTACGCTAGTAACCCATAGGAACCTTGACACACTGAAGAGCCCCTTTGCTTTCAAGATTACTATACCCCTCTATTAATCAATTTAGTGCAACCATTTGTAAGTGCGGCTTTGCCAGAAGGGCAATCCAGCTTTCCTCAAAAAGAATTCCTTGACAACAGAGCGTTTGTAGGTTGACAGCTATTTGGGAACATGAACGTGCATAGTCACACAATAGAATTCTACTAGTCATCATCCATGGCAAATTCAAGAAATAACAGAACCAATTAAAGATCTAAACTGCTAGCAAGCTTATAATTATATGAAGTACATGCTGTATGGTGCTAACTTCACACATTTTGTCTTGAAAGCTGTGAAGAAATGAAAAAGGAAGCTGTTAAACTACTAACAAAAGCAGAACTGCCCCTTTTGCACTTATATGGAAAGTGAAAAACAGTATTATCCATTCTCCAGAGGCCATTTTGTTACAACTGTAGAGAATTGTTTGATGTGCATGATCAGCCTTCTAAGAAAATCTTTTAAAAAAAGAGAAAGGTTTCAAGAGAAATAGGTAATATTGAACACCAGGAATGAGAACATCTTTGTTTAAAACTCCTTGAGGGCTTGCACTGGCAGCTTGACAAAACCCATGAATTGGATATGAGTTTGCACACTGGTTATTTAAAAGACACAATACTTTCAACAAATCTAGTATTTGCTTAAACAGCTTTTATGTGATCGAACAGAATTCTCTGTTTGCTTCTGACCCTTGCTGTTTAAGTAGTGTTTGTATTGGCTCAAATACCCCAAAATACAACTGTGCTGAGCTGGACTCACTAGGAAAAAAACATGTTATGGTTTGAACTCTTGCTGCTTATCATGAAAACTGCAAGCCAAAGCTTTAAGCCTCATGTATGTGTTTTCTGTGAACAGGCAGGGCTTGGCCTGGCTTATTCTTTTGCTTTCCACCATGAGAATGCATGTGGCGCTGGGCTGCATGCAGCGGCCATTGTGTCTTGGAAATGTGGTGTATATCTAGACAGCATGGAATCTCGGAGATCAGTGGAAGGAGAGTCTTACCTGAATTCCTTGGTTTGCTGACATGGAGAGAGTTCTCCCCTTGTTTGTGGCCATGGGAATTAGCATTTTAGAAATGGAGCTCTGGCATGGAACCAAAGACTGAACTCTAAAATGCCTGCTGATGCTGAGGGACATGTGCATGAGCTTGGTGTACACCACATTTCCACAGAAGCAGGTTGATTGGAAGTCCCTTCTCTTTTTAGGGTTTGGACATTGAAGTTTTGGATAAGTTATGAAAAACCACTGTGATTAATCGCCATGTGTCTTTAGTGAGTATGTCTTTTTATATGGGGTGAATAAAATGTCTTGTTGCTGCTTCTTTTCTTCCCAAACCACAGTAGTTTTGGTTTTCACCTACAATTTGTAAGTGGTTTCTTTTTAGAGCTTTCCTGTACTGTTTTTTTATTTCTGCCGATTAGCACCTTAGCTAAACTGATTGGTTTATTTTGTGGTTGTGGTTTTTAAACTGTGACAAATAGGCAAGTTTCAAAGTAAAAATGTGAAGCGAACCATAGTGTTGGCACAGATTTACACTGTAGGCAGAAGCCCACATCAGCACTTTCCCTGTAGTTAATTTGTTTGATTCAGGAATTTATCCAGTTCAGAATGTGTTAACACAATCATCATCAGTCACAATGTTCAAAAATGTGGTATCAACTTCACTCCTCACCAGATTTTACTGACCATCCTAATTATTGCATTTGAATTTGCACCCACTCAGATGATCTGAGATCCTGAATCCAACCTTAAAGAAAATGCAAATTATGAAAGATGAACACTTGAAGAACCATCTTAGACAAGACAGAATGTAAAAAATCATTAAGATGCTTATTATCACATATAAAAAATAACATTTGAGTCAACTTTCAGTAATGTAGTCATATTATCTTGATTGGTACTGAGTGTATGGACAACATGTGAACTGGCTGCAGGATAGAAGCCAGAGAGTAGTGGTCAATGGGACAGAGTCTAGTTCAAGGCCTGTGTCTAGTGGAGTTCCCCAGTGATCAGTACTGGGACCAGTCCTCCTCAATGTATTCCTTAATGACTTCGATGAATGATTAGGGTGCACTGTCAGCAGGTTTGCTGATGACACAAAGCTGGGTGGTGTCACTGACACCCCAGCAGACTGTGCTGCCATTCAGTGAGACCTGGACAGGCTGGAGAGCTGGGCAGAGAGAAACTTAATGAGGTACAACAAGGGTCAGGGTAGAGTCTTGCATCTGGGCAAGAACAACCCAGGTACCAGTATAGGTTGGGACCTGATCTGTTGGACAGCAGTGTAGGAGAAAGTGAAGATAATGGAGCATTGGAACAGGCTGCCTAGGGGTGTTGTGGAGTCTCCTCTGGAGACATTCAAGACCCACCTGGATGTGTTCCTGTGTGACTTGGTCTAGGTGATCCTGCTGTGGCAGGGGAATTGGACTAGATAATCTTTCGAGGTCCCTTCCAATCCCTGATGCTTCTATGATTCTATGATTTCCCTGCAGACATCAGTTTGATATCTTGATTTCCTCAAAATTCTGTGTTTGAAAATATTGTAACGCAGACCAGCAACATTTCTTTCCTTCCAACCGCCAAACATCAGAGATCAGCTTAGGTTTTCAGCTTTAAATAAGTTATGTTTACACGCACAGTTTTGAACTGGTGCCAAAGGCCAGGAAGGAATCAACTGGTGAGAAGCCATGCCTACCCAGAAACCTCCATAAGCCACTGAACTGAAAAAAACTAATGCACACAGAGGTATACGGAGCTTGGCAAGACTGGTGTGATACATTTGGCTTGGTTTGCCAAAAGTAGTCTGATTCCATCCAGTTCACATTCAGACATTAAACAGTTAAGGTTTAAGCTTCATTGGCAAATACAGATTTTTTGTAAGAAGCTGTGATTTTTCTTTGCCCTGATAATTCTTCTGTCCATACCACCAAGATTTCCAGTGCTCCTTGACAAAAATTCTAATTTTTCCTACATCAGCAGAAATTCTGGCCATTGTTGAAACTTTAAATGTAGGCACTACAATAAAATAAAGTAACACACATACCCCCCCATTATGGTATTTTTTCACTGTCTAGAGTTCAAGATAATTAAGTTTTTAAGTCATTAAAACTCAACTCAGGAGGCAAAAAGCAAGTTTATTCCCTTCCTTTTCAAGAATTCCATTCCTTTCCAAGGCCTGGCTGAAGTCAGTCATACCTGGACAATGTATTTTGGCTGTTGAAGTTGAGGCTGACCTTTAATAATACTCACATGGTGCAGCTGACCTGAAAGGTGGCCAGTCATAAACATATGTTTTTCTTAAGAACTGAGTGTGCACTGGAAGGACGAGGTTATGTAATAATATTTGTTCAGAGTAAAACTTTAAATACTAAGACTTCATAAATATACCAGACATTCCATTCAATTTATAGCCCACTTTGGTTAAGTTACCTGCGTAAGGGTTCTACTTCTGGACTGCCCAAAGAGGGTATTGATTTCTTACCTTTAGCAAAGGTAAGGTTTTTTAAATCCTATATTTGACAGTTTAGCAGACTTTAGCATTTGTTGAACAGCACTTGTTATACTCCAGCGGCAGTTGCATACAAGTGCATTAGCATAGTCCCATATATAGTCTGACCCACATACGAACTATGGCCATAAAGGTCTTCCTTCTCCCTGTTTCCTCAGCACTTCTCATTAATTTCCCTATTGTTCCCCTTGCTGCTGCACAGTAGCATTAGGACAGTAAACAAGACAAACAAGACTTGAACTTTGTTCCTCAGTGCCTGTCAGGCCAAATTTCTTTACAGTGCACAAGAAGGCCAGAAAGAAGGGAAGATGGGTGGTTGGCTAGTGGGAGTACAAAAATGCAGGCTGTCAGGAGTATCAACCTAGAACACCTAGAGCCTAGTCATTCACTAAGCTAGGATAGCCACAATTAATAGATCCTGTCATTGTAATCTATTTTAAAACCTTTCATCTGTGTAATAGAGATCATAGTACCCTTTTGCTAAAACAAATCAATTTATCCTTCTAAACCATCCACATAACAGAGTTTCACAGTAAATTGTGAGACTCTAATGACCAACAAACTGAATTGCAGAATCCCTGCTCAGAAAAAAACCAATTTTGTTGGAACCTGGGAGTAACAAATTCTTAACAAGAATATCACAACTTTAGATATTGGAAGTTTTACCTCCAGATTTACTCAGAGTTGTTCTGCTTGGACCACTGAAGATTTTTGAAATTAAAGTTATGTGAAATAGGGAAGAAAAAAAAATAAAAGGCATCATGAAAGGATGGAGAGGGGAGATACAATTTTGTGAAGGATGATTATATGAGGCAAAAAGTTGGAAATACAATTCTTATTATTACAAAAACTGAGTAGGTTGAACCCCTCAGGGCCAGCTAATGTCTTGCACAAGTTCCCATAAATTACAGCTTCCCAGAAGGTTGCGTGAGTGATATAACCTGACATTTTTTTTGCTGTGCAGAGAAACAGTTTGTGCCCTCTGAGGTCAAAAGCTAACAAGGTAGTTTTGATCTTCAGGCAAAGATACTTTTCAGGAGAAGAGAAGATCTGTAGAAAATGCAGAATTCAGCATACTGTGATTTTCAAGACTCACATGTCCTACAAGACTAGGAGTAGCTCAAGAAAGCAGAAGAAACTCTGTTTGTCATGTAGCATGAGTCAAACAGCAGCATTTCAGGATTCTAGCCTGCGTATAATGACAGGGCAAGGAGATCACTGCTCTTCTGTTAATAAGCAATTTCATGCAATGTCACACCTTGTTTGGTATCCCAGTGGAGCAAGCTGTCAGGGAAGTTGCTGCAAAATATAATGCTTAAGGAATTTGCTAGTGCACAGTTGTTGCTGGGAGGACAGAACACTGCTACTACTAAAATCAGTTGGTTAGTGACAAAAGTGAACACATTTCTGGAAACACAAAATACATTTCTGGAAACACTTCTGTCCAGAAGACCAGAAACTGATGTCAGTCATTTAGTAATTTACTGAGAAGTATGTTGGTATTTGTCTAGTCTTATGAAGGTTTCACTCACTCATTTTTAGTGCTAAATTCCACTAAAGAATGGAAATAAATCTATGATTGATTATATTTGTTGATAGACTTCACTTCAGTCTGTAAGAAACAATCCCAAATCCTCTTTGGTGGAGGCATTAAAAAATTACCTGGTGGGAGTTTAACTGAATTACCGGGAGTTGAAAAGATTTTTTTTTTCTTTATTTTATAGTTACTAAATAATTGTTTAGGTTGGAAAAGGCCCTCAAGATCACAAAGTCAGACAATCAACCTAACTGTCCCGATCCCAACCCTAAACTCCGCATCTACATGACTTTTAAACACATTCAGAAATGGTAATTCAACCCCTTCCCTGGGCAGCCTGTTCCAAGGCCTGATGGCCCTTTCAGTGAAGAAGTTTTCCCTAATGTCCAACCTAAACCCCCCCCGGCATAACTTGAGGCCATTTCCTCTTGTCCAATCACTTATTACTTGTGAGAAGAGGCTGTTCTTCTCCTTGCTCGAACCTGCTCTTAGGTAGTTGTAGACAACTATAAGGTCTCCCCTCATCCTCCTTTTCTTAAGACTAATGGAGGTGAAATGTATCTGCCTACACTAAATTATGCATCTATAAAGCAAATGGTTTTTGTAGATGTGGATATGTAATGTACATAGACCACTCCCTTTTTTTCTACCCTTGAAATCAGATTATCATACTGAAAACTACTTATGAGTAGGGAGACTTACCACAGCTAGGAAATAAATTTTTAAAAGCCAAATTTTACTGAAGTTTCTTAATTAACATTAAAAAACCCCAAATTAACAGGTCTGTGTACTGTCAGCACATGTAAAATAAATGCCTGGTTTGGCTGATACAGGTTCCCAAAGAATGAGATTGGTTGCATTTAAATTTTGTGCAGATGCTTACTATCCCTTCCTTTGGGCATGCAAAGCTCCCTTCTAGGCTGAGGGGCATGGGCAGTTGGGAATGGTTAATCATAGGAAAATGGTTTAGTCAACACCATTAGTAGCATTGAGTCAAACATGCCAGTCCAAAAATGTAATTACAGGAACATTAAGGTTGGAAGGGACTTCTGAAGGTTATTCTTTTTACCCTTTTGTTCAAATCATAGCCAGGATCAAACTTAGTTCAGGACAGTTACCCGGATAGCTCTGTTGGGCAAATACTACAAGGAGATTATAAAATGACAATTCTAATAAAATTCCACCATTTAATGGAGCCCATTTCTGGGACAAATGCTGAATGAAGGTCATTTTAAACACAGGCTGTGACCTAACTGGTCATGCTTTCAACTGCAAGACTGTATTTTAGACACATTTTTGGACATGTTGGAAAGGAGAAGCTTGCCAAACTCTGTCTGGACATACTACTTGAAGAAAATTGATTTAGTGGGACAAATGCTTTTTATGACTATTAATATGATGTAAACAGCTTGAGACGCTTTAAATAGTGATACTGTGCTACTTTGCCACTGTGGTGCCAGAGTAACACTCTGAAAAGTTTCTTTGTTGCATGGTGAAGAAACGATCAGTGTTTTGCACCTGGGGGTGAAGCTGTTCAGATTACAAGCTGGACAAGTGGTAGAAGATGAGTGCTGTTATCATGTGACATAAAAACAGATTTTCTGCTGAAAACAAGAAATACATGGGCTTTCACGTGACAGATAAACTGGTCTCATGATTTTCTGGTAAATTGTGTTGCATTATGAAGCAATATCAACTCCTCTATTTGGAGCTAATCCTAACATGTGAAAACACTTCTGCTGTAGTTTTGGGTGGCAAAGATGCTTTGATTAGCTGCAGCAAAGAATTCTCTCAAAGCTTCAATCTTACTCCATTTCACTGGTTATTTCCTCATGGTAGCAAGCTGCTAGGGTTTTTCCTGTTGTGCTTACAGAGGTGACTGTTTTCAGGTAACACAGGATAACAATTTTCCAAATATAAATTGTGTTTAAACATCTTTGATTTTGACCTCGTTAATACCTATAAATAAGTGAGGGGTGGGTGCCAGGAAGATGGAGCCAGACACTTTTCAGTGTCTGGCTGATGGGACAAGGGGCAGTGGGTGCAAGTGGGTGCAAGCTGGAACATAGGAGGTGCCATATAAATATCAGACGGAACTTCTTCCCAGTGAGGGTAACAGAGCATTGGAACAGGCTGCTCATGGGGGTTGTGGAGTCTCCTTCTCTGGAGATGTTCAAGATCCACCTGGATCTGTTCCTGTGCAACTTGGTCTAGGTGATCCTGCTGTGGCAGGGGGATTAGACTAGATGATCTTTCTAGGTCCCTTCCAATCCCTAATAATTCTGTGATTCTATGTTCTTTAAATTCTGGTTTTGTGCACTTAGAGTTATTGTCTTGCTATTTATGTAATCTCATGTAGAAGGTAGTATTACATTGCAATAAAGCATAACCTAGCAAACCCCCTAAGGTGTAGATTCAGCTTAATTTTTCAATACCTGAATCAGAGAACTAGAACATGGATTAAATTTGCAACTGGATCTGTGATTTGTCATGAGGGGAAGAGGAAGAGCCCTAGCCATGTTTGCTAAACACTCACTGACCTCAAAATATGCCCAAAAGCAGCACTGTGTATCGTGATTTGCGCATAGCAAATGCTGTGCAGACATGAGGCACATCCAGCAAGTACAGAGGGGAACCAAGGCAGTGGAGCTATGACAGTAGTTCCAGTAGAATTGTGATTGGATACCACACAGCTTGATGAATATATAGGAACTCAAAAGACTTGAAAATGCCATAATGGATAAAGCATTTGCTGTGTAGGGGAAGAACATATATCAAAGAAACACCATAGAGGACTAAATGCTTCCCACATGGATAAGCGTAACAACACACCAAGCTGTCGATAAAAAACAACACAAGCAATTAAAACCGCAAACAAAGGCATATTTCAATGGTGCTTGGCTTCTATTGAGGCACAGGAGAGGATATGCAGCAAACAGATACAAAGCTCCACCAGACAGAGAAGGATTACAAGGTAATAGCATCATGTGAGGATTTATATGATTGTGAAGCATCTGGAGTAAATGAAGGAAGAACAACGCAGTAACCTTCAGAACAAAGTCTTCTAAGTGTTAGAACAGATTGTCATCGAGGAAAAGAAAACCTGGTTATTGTTTTTGCAGTTGGATTTAAACTAATCCCCAATTTTCAAGAAAATAGACATTTTTGACAAGATAGACAGCCAAGCAATCCTCCTTTTTAGACTGTAGTGAGGTGAAACAAAACCATTTGTCTTGGTTTCATCTTCCGTATGCAGCATACTGCAGTTTAATTGAACTCTTGAACTTCACAAGTAGTCCACTCTTGTGTCTTAAAGAGAGTAGAAAAGGACTGAGTGCAGGAAGAAAGGCAATAGTGATGATGAACAGTGTATAATGATTCCTATGTAGGAATTGCTCATGTTTGCAAGAACTCTTCTGTCTGGAAGTAGGAAATTGACAGTCTAGGGTTTAATCAAACAAGAATTATGGAAAGGATGAACAGGTGTCAAACTATTCATTGTTTCTTTCAACATATGAACCATAGGGAGTCAGATGAAGCTAGTAGGAGACCAGCAATCAGAAAAAGGTGACTCTTCACATAGCATGTATCAAAGCTGCAGTGCTAAAAGTTAACAGGAGTTCAAGAATAGACTTTGGTAGCCTACAGAGAAAATTTCCATAAAGGTTTATGAAACATAGAACCATAACCGGCTCAGGAAACTCCTCAGCTGCAATATGGGTAAGTGCTAGAGGATATGTGGTGCAAGTGTAGTCATGTGAGGCCTGTTCTTATACTCTTCCCTAGGCACCTGCTTTGTGCTGCTATCAGAGACAAGGTACTAGGCTAAAAGGACTTTTTGGTCTGACTCAACACTAGATTATCTGAAATAACAATGCCTAAACCCAGATCATGTCATTAGGCTCAAATGTCAAATGGAAAAATAATATGAGATCAGATGGCTTAAAGAGTCTTATTAGCCTTACATGCTATTAAAATCCATAAATAATTAGATTTTTAACTAAGAAAATGGTGCTAGCACTTTCTGCCAGTGAAAACATTCACTTCATTTAATGGAGAGGTTATCATTGTTCATAGATATTTCCTAACTCAAAATTAGAGCCAGTACAAACTCAGGAGGCTGGGAATGTAGCTGGGGCAACCACAGGCTATTTAAATGCAGGAGGAGCTGGAAGCCATTGTAAAACAGGATAAATATGACTTGGTCGCCCTTACTAGAATGTAGTGGGAGGACTGTCATGACTGGAGCACTGAAATGGATGGCTATAACCTCTTCAGAAACCATGGTCAAGGAAGGAGAGATGGTGGGGTGACTCTCTGTGTTAGGGAATGTTTTGCTTGTATTGAGCTCAATGAGATTAATTATAAGGTCAAGCATCTGTAGGTAAAGATGAAGGGGAAGGCCATCAAGGCAGATATCCTGTTGGCAGTCTGTTATAGACCACCCAACCAGGATGAATAGGTTGTTGAGGCATTCTACAGGTGGCTAACAGAACTCTCATAATCTCTAGAACAGGCTGTGCAGGGAGATGGTGGAGTTGCTATCCCTAGAGGTGTTCAAAAAATGTGTAGATCTGGCACTTGGAAACATGGTTTGGTGGGCATGATAACATTGGGTTGGTGGTTTGACTTGATGATTTTGGAGGTCTCTTCCAACCTTAATGATTCTATCATTGCTAATCTTGCCAAGTTTTGTTATTTCAGATGCCTAGAAAATTAAGTCAGATTCCAATTTATTTTTGTTGCAGAAAGAGCTGCCCTTATTGTATTAGTTAGAGCAGAATGTGATGGTGGAAAGGGACATGCATCAAAACAGGATTGAGAGCTAGAAATATGAGTATTTAGAAAATAACATGGTCCACAAGATAGAAAAGATGTTGTGATTTTTATCTATAAAGTTAGAAATAAATGAGAGATCACACTGAAATCTAAGTTATAGGCATCTAATCAAAGGAATCTGTTCTGTGAGTCTCAGTCCTGAGCACCGTGCCCCATGTGCCCAGAACAGCTACACCTCTATGGTGCTCAGGCTTAGGAAAAAAACCCCCAATAGGTAAACCCCCAGTGCCACCCCGTGTTGAAAATGCACAACGACATGGAGAGCTCTTTTTATTTAAGAGTGCACTAAGGGGAATAGTATATGTCTGGTTTACGTGTGCAGCAATGCTACTATGTCTTGGTGCTGCACATGCACAGCAAGGTATGGGTTTGGCCTTCTTCAGTCCCAGGTCCTTTGCTAAGAGACTAACTGCTAAAGGCTTTCATTACACTGCTGAAAAACAGACACTGATCCTATAGTAATAGAATATTTGCATGGGATCCCAGTTGAAATGGCAGCAGGTTTATCAGAATCATAAAGGCAAAGAATGCAGCGTTCACAACAAATCACGCAAGCAGTAATTGTTGTTAGTAATTTGTTACTCCAGAGGAAGAGGATATAAATAACACACTTGATTTACCCAGTAGGCACTGTATATTTGTGTAGATAAGGATTTTGGCTAGCAACAGTGTCCATATAACTAGCACCTTAGTGATGGCTGATCTAGAACCTTCAGTTGTAACAAATCTGTGTGTATGCTGTTTGAAAACTTGTGCCTTTGATACAGGGTTACAGGAAACTAAAACTACAGACATTTATAATAATGTTGACAAAAGCTATTTTGCTATTTTTTGATCTCTGCTTAATTGTTATTCATATTCTTTCCTTCAGTCAGAATTGTAACTATAGTTCACCACTATATTAGTAAGTACCTCTACTCTCATGAACGTGCAGTGTCTGTAATATTTCACCACATACTTTAATAGTTTCACAGCTGCTGGAAATGTGTTCTGATTGCCCATGATCCTTATGTTAGGATATGAAAGGTACCAATATGTGAACACAAATTGATGCAAGTGCTCCTCCTACCACAAGTTATAAAGTATTTTTCCCTGAATATAACAGGCAGGTAATCTTCACTCTGACCAGTTGTATAAAACAATCATTGTTTCCTACTGAGCAGGGTAAGAAATACCACTTTGTAATATTATTAGAAGACTGATTAACAACATTGCACACAGGACAGAGCATTTAAAACTTTCTATTTGTAGTGCAGGGGACATCCACATTTAGTCACTAGAATGACTAAGAGATGTTTAGCCACTGCTGTGTTTAGCGTGCTACTGAACACGCGACGCTGCTCCTCTTGCTAATGGAAATGTTTGTTAAATTTCCCATATGGTGTGGGTACTACTACTGTCATTAGAATCATAAAGTCATAATTTGACAAGGAACAGATACTTTTAGGGAATCTTAAAGACAACGTCTAAACAGTTTGAAGGTTTCTTAGTGATCCAGAAGTCACATAGAGCTCCTCAGACACATGCTCCCTAGGTAACGTTAAGTCTAATGTGTGTGATGTTAAGTCTAATAGCCTGTCTTCAGAGTCTTACTCAAGGAAGTCTCAGCATTTCAACACTTGTCTGGGATCTTTTATGAAACAGAATTCCCAGGCTGTTGATGCAATTCTGAGATGAATTTGTTTTCTTCTTTAAATTGAAAATACAGCCAGAGGCAGGGGCTATCTGGCAAGCAGGCTTTGACTAAAGTAGAAAAACATACTTCCTAAAAGTTTAAAAGTCAGTCACTTCAGAAGTTCGACCAGATCCATACACCAGTGCATTAGAACTGTACTAATACCAGTAAATGTACTGACAACTGCTCTCTGACACAGAAAGTGAAGTTGTAAAGAATAAAACCTTTCAGAGGTGTCACCCAATTCTATGGAAACATACAGATTCCTTTAGGGCCTTGGTGGAATGGGGACAGGCCACAGGGTTGTGGTTACAATGACAGCTTTATTATGACATTAAAATGTTAAGTATCAGCATAACTTACTGTTATCTACAATTTCAAGCAGATAACACTGCTTAGTGTTACACTGAATTTTTAGCAATTAGTATAGCTTTCCATCAAGCAGATTGAAATCCAGAAATCAGCATAGCTCTCTTATTATCTGGAGTCTTTAGTTGCCTAGGCTTGGAGTCAGACCTGCTGCAGGCCACATCAAATTCTTAATAATTATGCAGATACATGCTGATACAATAAAAATAGTCACCTAGATTTAGGACTTTACCTGAAAGAACCTGCCTGTCTCTGTAGCACCAGGTAACAAGAAGTACTGGGTATCTCTCCTTGAATTTTTCCTTTTCCTATTCAGTGTAGATTGCCACTGGCTATTAATTAGTAAATGGCCTTTCCAAAGTTACTTATAATGATGTGTATAACAGTGATTTCATTAGTAGATGAGACATTACCCTGCACTTCCATTCACTGGTGGATCAGATAAAGTCCAAATGAAAATCCTTATTGCACTAACACTATTTGGAAGCTGTAATACTTGACTTCAGAGGAAGCTATTTTGGATTTGGTTTTGATCTTATTATACTCTTATGAGATCAAAAATAGCTAAGCTGATTTGGGGGTGGGGAGGTGTTGCAATCCTTTCTCCATGGTGAAAGATACTTTTCAGCTCAATAGTACACACTGCATTTGCAAGATTTGTAAAATTCTACCCCAGCACTTTGGGAAACAATTTGTATCACAGTGTTAATTTTCAGAGAGAGCTATGCTTGAATCTTTCTTTTTTGGGCATCTTTTTAATGGAAAATACCCTCCCAGTTACACTTCCGTGACTCTTGAACTTTCGTTTTGGTGTTCCTCTTTTAGTTCCTCCTCGAACATTTGAAAAATGAACTTCAAGAAGAGAGTCTTTGAGATCAAGATAACGATAATATTCTGTGGGCAGGCAATGAAGAAATTAGGGGTCACAGTGACTACCAAGTTTCCTAGGAGATATAGTCATAGCTTGTTAGTGATTCTGCAGGAGGACAACAAAATTATTAGTTTTCTCTCTAACATGAGGCATTTTCTCCCATAACCCTCTGTGTAGACTATTCTGATTGTCTGGCCAAAGGACTGCAGTTTCCTAGAGCATTCAAAACACAACTCCCACCCATTTCAGCCTTACTATAGGACAAATATTTATTTCCTTTATGGCAGCATATTTTTAAAGCATGATCAACTTTTCTGCTTGATTAAAAATGGCGCCACAAAGGCAGTAAGCAAAATAATGTTTTGTACTTTGGAATGGAATGTCACATCAGCACATTTGTTGCTTCTCTCTATTGCTGCCACCTATCTTTCTTTGGCTTTTATTTTATGAAATGTTTATTCGTACACACAAGAGTAGAATAGCACAAAGAGAGATTCTTTCTCTTTCTCCTCAGAAATGTTGCTTAGATCAGTATCTTAATGAAGTAGCAAACATCTTTAAATTGGGAAATAGATCCTTCTTTTGAAAGATCACTGATATGCTTTAAAATCTGCTCAAAACAAAGTGAAGTGCTACACTTTATTTTTGCTTTGACTGTAGGAATGCACATTCTTCCTGCACAACAGGAACTGCCTTATGTGGTTTGCAACAGCAAGCATCAGGATGTGAGTTCATATCTGAGCGGTATTAGCCTACAGAATCTCAGTAAGTTTCTCTTGAGTTGCTCACTTGCACTTTTCAAACGTAAGCAGAGTGCAAAGCACTGAGGAAATTGACAGCCAAGAAGGACTGAAGACTATCCAGAATGAGTCAAGCTGAGGAAAACAGTAGCAACTCAACATGGAATATTGTAAGATCAATAGTCTGCATAATACTGGGCTTATCATTTATTATTGGGACCCCTGGAAATTGCATTGTCATCTGGATTGTTTGCACAAAAATGAAGAAATTATCTCCTTCAGTTCTGCTGATCTTGAACCTGGCCATTGCAGATGTCCTTGTGCTGATTACTTTACCAATCTGGATTTACTCCTTTGCTGACTCCTGGGTATTTGGAGTGACCTTCTGCAAAATCCTCGTTTTCATTATTTACTGCAGCATGTATGCTAGTATATTTCTGATTACAGCATTGAGCTTGGAGCGGTTAGTGGCTGTGTTTTACCCTTTCACAATTCAAAGACACGAAACAAAAGGAAAGATTTGTTTGATCATGTTCCTCATTTGGTTCCTGTCTATTGCTTTTGGCGTTTCTGTTATTCCATTTCAAGAGACAGAAGAAACGAATAGTGGACTACTCTGCACATGTCGCAACTACTCTTCTAATAGACAGAAAGCCTCATACCTCTTGCTGGAGACTCTTGCAGGTTTTGTAATCCCTTTTGTAATCATTTGCACTTGCTATGCATGTGTGGCAAGAAGAATAAGCCGAATGACTTACCGATCTAAGCAGCATTCCGAACGGCTCATTGCCAGCATTGTGGTGGCATTCATTTTGTGCTGGTTCCCTCATCATCTCTTTAACATACTAGATATTATTTCAATTCAGATAGAACTCTCTAATGAGGAAATGTCTTTGGCACTGGACGAAGTTGTAGACAGAGGAGTGTACATCTCTGGAGCACTTGTATTCATCAGCAGCTGTATTAACCCTATACTTTATGCTTTTGCTGCACGAAGATTTCAGAATCACCTGAGATTTGCCAAGATTTCAAAGCTCTTTGAACAGATGAGTCACACTGTAACAGAGGAAGACAAGAAAAGAGGTTTGGTTGTAGCCAAGCAAGAAGATCCTTTAGCAAACACAGAGGCTCTCTAACAAGGGATTTAATGAATAATGTGGTTGTGTGTTATTCCTTTAGCAGCCCTTTCTCCCCATACTTAGTTTAATTTACTAAGTAGTCCAGGCAAAGCTAGAGATAGATAAATGTGATTAAGAGTTTGTTTTGCAGGGCAAAGCATCTAATATCATATGAACTTCACCTTATAAAGAAAAATACTCTTTTTTCTTCTCTTCTAGAATATAGTGTTTGTTCACCAAGTGTTGGCTTCTGAAGGGTTTTGGGTTTTTTTTAATTTGTCCTTAACATTGTTATGCTTACTCTTTTTAAGTACCCTTGCTTATTTTTATCTGTAATAAGATCAAGACGACTTCAGATCACTAAGAGACAAATGGTCAGTTTCTGTATATTGTTCCTGACAGCTACTGAAGACTGTGTTTTTCATGTTTACAAAGAAATTACAGATACTAACTAGAACTTCATTATCAAAATCCAGTTGTGTAACAACCAAGGATATTTGAGTTGTATTGATTTAGTCTGTAAATGGAAATAAACACAGGGAAGTATATCCTTACCTGTCAATGGAAGAATCTTTACCCTGAACTTGCGTATGTATTTATTAGTCCTGCTTGTTACAAAGAAAGCATTTTTGCTTCTCATTAGGAGAAAGCCCATACCACCAAGGGATTTCCTTCAATAGGACTCCTTCACTGAAATTAAAATAAGTAAAAGTTTAGCAAGGCCTTGTTTGCAGCAAAGAGTTAACAGCAGATGAACCCCCCTAAACTTCAGCTCATCCACCCACCATTCTTTTTTCACACCACTTTAATTCCTGTTGGTATATTCAATGTGGTAATGCAGAGTTATCTCATAATAAAAGCAGCAGCTTTAGTTGCCAACTACATAAAAAAGTGAAGCTGTATTTCTCAATATGTTCTGGAGATAGAAGTCATACTACAGGACAGATAAGTAGATAGGTACATGAACACTGCAGCTGAATTGTTCCAGGCCATGAGGAACCAAGCATTTCACAATTTACAGGTTGGGAAAAGGCACAGACAAACTTCAGTACAAGCTGCCTGACTAGAATTTCCCCTCAGTAAGCCTCTGCCTTACAACTAGCTATAATCAATTATCTCATTTGGAACTGGGTTAAGCCCCTAAGCATTTGCATATGTATCATCCATCTCATGAATGAAGCAGTTGTTTTTTCATGCCTTTTGCCATTCCACAAGCCTTTAGGGAGCATTAGCTACATGTGAAGTGCTTGATGCTCAACTATGCATAACCCAGGATAAACTGTAAAGGGATCATTGGCCAGATATACATTCCATGGTGTTTGGAGGTTGCCTGTTTTTTTAAATCAATGGGTAAGGAATAGTGAGTCAGGCCTTATTTTTTTTTATTCTGTCACTCACAGATGAAGCAACTTTGCTTCTCAGGCTGCGTCTTGCCCAGCATACAGGAGTCTTAAAAAGGTAACAAGTAACATCCACAGATCAGTAAATACATCCTGGGGAATAATGAAATTACTAGTTGAGGCCATTTTTAATTGAAAGCTGTTATTCAGAGGTTTCAGCATCATTTACTACCAGCTGCTGTTCTTCCATTGAAGTTACAAGACTTAGTGTAGAGACCTAAACTAAGTTAACTAAACAGTGAGGATGTTTATGGTCAACAGGCCAACAGTAACACTTTAGCTATTTTCTAGACACTAGATAACATTCATTTTCTGCCTCAATATTCAGTTCTCACATTTTCTTCACTGTTTTGTACTCACAACTACAGTATTAGGTACCTGTAAAACATGTAGACCATCAAGGAGCTAAAACCGTTGTCTCATGTTCATATAAATGTCCTTGGACAGCTGTCTCCAGTAGTAAGTCAACTTTAAGAATTATGTTTCTTTTGAAGACTGCTTGAGGAGTGGTAAAAAATTATGAACCACGAACCTTAATTCACTTTTATGCAGAGCAAATAGCGTTAATTCTTGCAAACTTTGATATGCAGAGATTAAAAAAAAAACACCACTGATTTTATGCTTTTGACAACACAGCCGTGATGTAACTGAGTCCATAGGAGTCAATTTAGAAGTATAAACAGATGACATGATTGAGTACTTCTTCCTTTAACAGGTGTACCTCAGGCCTGCCATGACTTAATCTATGGTACCACACTCTATCACAAAACTATAGGGACTGCAATAGGCCCATTCAGCCAATGCACAGTGGATATTCTAGCTCAAAAATTACTAAATCCTAGTCGATCCTAAAACCTACCATAATTTTGCTCCAAAATGCTGCATTTTATGATAGTGATACTTGATTGTCTAAGACGGAAGAGAGATCTAGTCTGTTCTGTCTCAAACAACAGCTCAGGGAGGAAGAGTATTCTTTCGCCCCTTTGTGAAGATGAGTGGGGAGCAGACTGCTTTCTTCTTATTGGTAAGCTGGCATTTTGAGGAAACAACATGCTGAGATTTGGGGGATTTTGATAAAATTAAAATAAAATTACCATCAATATTATTCCTCTGAGACACTGTCATGACTCCTCTTTTTCCACAGTCTTACTAGTCACTCTTGAGACGCTTGGACCTTCCTGAGAAAAATAGTTTAATTTCATTTCATTTGAGTACTTCTTACTTTTCTCTCTTCCTTGCTTTTCTGCCCTTGTTTATGAACTCTGAGTGTCTAGCTATTTCTTATGACACAGCAAGGAGGAAGGCTGAGCTAAGGGAGGGCTGCTTTAATCACCTGAGTCAAATCACCTCAGATTGCACTAAAGTATGGGGGACATTGTGTGGAGTCAATGCAACATAGCTTAGAACACCAAGTACTAGGAGGTGACCAGATAGTTTGAATTTCTCTTATTCATAGGTCTTCTCTTATTCATGAGTTCTCTTATTCATAAAGTCTTACCTAGCCTGAAAATTGCAATGAACATTCCATGAGTATCCATGAGAAATTTAGCAGGTTTACTGTAGCAGGATCATACTCCATAAAGTGAGTTCACACTGTATTGACAGGATTGAATACCTGATGTATTTTAAGTTCATACATACCCAAGAAACAAGAAGGATAAAAAAGAACACAAAATACCAGTCTTACCCTTTTGTTGCCTTTGTTGTTTCCTTCTGACATAACAAGTTTGCTGTAAGGGTGAAGATGAACTAGTTATTACAGGGGTCTGGATTAAAACAGTGGAGCTTTGTGGATATTTAAGTGCAAATTGTAGTCTAAGAGGTAACACAAGGGAAGTCAGAGAGATCTTTTATTTACAAACTAACAGAGCACTGCATTATACTAAATAGAAATTACTATTTTTCTTCCTTAACAAAGCAAATAGAATATTGCCTAGGAAGAAGTGTGAGTAAGTTGTTGTATGAGGAATGGCTGAGGGACCTGGGATTGTTTAGCCTGGGAAAAGAAGACTGAGGGGAGACCTTATTGTTCTCTACAACTACTTGGAAGGACGTTGTAGAGAGGGAGGAGTTGGTGGTCCCTTCTCCCTAATGACAGTGGCCTAGAGAAAATGGCCTTCAGCTGAGTCAGGGGAGGTTGCAGGTTGGATGTCAGGAGGAATGTCAGGGTTGGAACACATGTTGGAACAGCCTGCCCAGGGAGAGGGTTGAGTCACCATCCCTGGAGGTGTTCTAGGCAAGAGTAGATGTGTTGGGGGACAGGGTTTAGTGGTGCTGATAGGACTGGGAAAAGGTTGGATTTGATGATCTTGAAGGTCTCTTCCAGCTGAAACTGTTCTATGATTCTAAGTAGAGCAAAAGTTGAGACATTTTACAGACAGTTGACTCTGTGGCTATGTGACTCTTAGGACTACTATTAAAAGGACTAAAAGAAAGATTTGCATGGGGGGCATAGATGAAAGGAATAAAAGAACCCAGAAGCTAACAGATATCATGGATACTACAGGGACATTCAAATTCTTTCACATTCAGGCAACAGTCTGATATATAATAAATACTTCAGAAGATGCAGAATTAGTGAATATTAACAACGGTGACGTTTTTCTCTGGTTTTATATATGGAACAACTCTTGCATTTCTCCTTTTTTTGCAGGTAGAGGGAAAAGGGAAGAGTAAGGAAAATTTTGTATTTGATTAGAGTGGAAAAGCAAGTGAAAAGTCAGTGAAAATTATTAAGAGTACAGCCTTAGAATGAAACTGAGAAGTTCAGACATGGAAGTTCAGCTATGAAAGCTGAGCATACAAAGACAGGGAAGTGAGAACTTCCCTGTTGCAAAGCAGTTTCAGTTTTTGTAAATGCTTTATTTCAGATCAATGGCTAAACCAGATCTTTATTACAAAACTTCTTTTCTAGATCTCCACTGGTTGTTAATAGGTTAAAGAAAAAAAACCCAATAGAATAGTTTTGGGAGACATAACCCTGCATTTGTCTGAAAAAAGACTGGAGTAAAGAGATAGCTGAGGAGCTAGCACTAAGAGTTGGGTATGACTAAGGCTATGATGATAGCCACTAGGATGTATAAGTTTTATAACAGTTGATAGTACTGAGAAAATTCTTGCTCTGCTAGATATGGAGATAATATAATCATACACTATTTGATTCCTTCGTGTCTTCTTTCCCGTTCAATCAATTATTTTAAAAGTTATGCTCGTTGCTTTTAGTAAGGATTCAACATTTTAAACTAGTTTCATTTAAGATGAAAAATTACTCTGATTAGAAGAAAATTATTCTTATGGGTTGTGTGAAGTCAGAGATAAAAGTGACAGAATTAACAGAAAGGATGATATGAAGTCATTTTATTGTTTTAACTCCTTAGTTAGGATGACTATACATCTGCTACAACTGCAAAGCCTACTTATTTGTAGTTTAATTAAAATCAGCTACCTGAACTGCAAAGTTCAGGTAACCGAACACCAAAACCTCAGTTTTGGTTCTAATTGTATAAGTACTAACAGTGTGTACAACTAAGTGCATCACTACTTCCATTTACTATTAACTAGAAAACAGTGCTCACTGTACTGAGACATCTGATGATGATCTACTGAGACAACATTTATGTATGGGATCCCATTGTCCATAGGATTACGGATGTCCACAAGAAGTGTCTGTCCAGAAGGCTAATCAGAGGATCAGTAGTTTGGACTGCTCTTAGTAGATCTTAAGGTGAAAAATCTGATTTTTTGCTTTTATATGGCAGACCTGTTCATGATGTAGCACATAACATAAAGAATGAAGGCCTAAATACTTCATTTTCAGAGAATTATGAATCTGAAACACCTTTTACAGCCTATCATGATCCTGGTGGAAACACCATAAAAATGACAACAGGAAAAAAGCCGTGTGAAGATAACTTTTAGTCAGCGATACCTCATGCTACAGTAAGTTGTGTCAGTGTAGACAATCTAAAGGCATGTTGCAGAGTCCGTATCTTAACTGTACTACGTAACGACAATGCCTATTGCAATATCAACAATCACTGTATAATTACCTATTGAACTTGTAGTAACAGAAGTCACAGACCTCTTTTTTAAGCATTGCAGCTAATGAATTATGTTCATGTCCATTACATTTATAAATAAACCATAAACCTTCAGTTGTGCAGTTGAAGGGATCCTTCTGTAGTTAGGGCTTAAGAAGAGCTTTCCTCCAGAAGCATTTAGTAGAGCAATTACTGTACGTGCCTTGTCCTCTCCTGCCACCATGTGGCTCTCCCATTTAACGAAGGTAGGCCTAATTTTAATACTCCTGCAGTCCTTGAAACTACCAGCGAGATACTTTGCTCCTTGTTTCAGTTGTGAAGAGTATTTTAAGGTTCAGGTCATTGAGACAGGAAGGTTCACAGAAAAAACCGCAATGGAATATTAAGCATCCGAGTCCTATTAATTTCAGAGCGGTCTAGCTTGATTCATCAGGAAGCCAGGCCCAAATAATTTCAGACATTAAATAGATTAAGCAGGCTGAGAATTTTTGACATAACCGTTTAGGAAAAGCCTGTGCTGAAAATGAATCCTTTTTTTTCCTTCAAACAAAACCCTCTATAAGGATGTTAAGGTAGACCCAGATTCATGAACCTTGGGTAGTATTGATTTTTAGGCTCTTAGTAGTTTTGAGGTGCTCTCCAAACAGTTCAAACTATCTTGACTTCATTGTGATAAAATTAGGGACAGTTTTTGCAGTCTCAAATATAAGAAAATTACAAAAGCGTTGCCTTTAAGAGAAAACGGGGAAGTGTTCAAAGTAAAGCAGAAAACAGAATCAAGAAATATGATCTCCGATTCCCTTTTTCTCAGTGCAGTGTTTAGTTTCTGTATGTAACACCTTTAGAGCCTGACTATGAACAAGGCTTGACTTAAGCTTCTTACATTTGTCACGCTAAGTAGCATAATACTGCTTCATTAATCCTACTTGTAAAAGATCAGAATCAGAGGAAGCTGATTTTGAAGCATATCTTCTCGTAAGCACTTTTACAAAGGGAGAACTCATGAATTGAAGGGTTCTGCCTATATTTTTCCTTAAATAGTCATTCTACCCCAAGACTTGCATTGTATATTACACTAAACCCCAGCCATTTTACTTCACCCACCCTACTTCATTCTGTGACAACTAAAGTAACATGAAAATTATAGATTTTCTCTTTGGGGTCGTTTAGGGCTTTCTGATTCAAGTTCACTTTCTTAGAAACTTGAGACAGTTGGTGATTCTGGGCAAAGCATTCAGGTTTGTATTTAATATGAAACATATCTGTAGAAATTCCATAATGCCTCAAAGTGCAAGGGGAAGGTAGGAGTGGATGCCAGTGCTGCCTTGGTGACCTCCATGCAAGCAGAAGCTCTGCTTAGTTGACAAGAGCTCTGTCCTTTGTGATACTGGTCTATGCTAGTATTACTTTCAGTTTGTGATGGAGGCACCCAAGGCAAGTGTCACAGTAAGAGCTGGAAAACCACATCTTAGCATAGTTAAATTTAGGTCTAACAAAATTCTCAACATACAGCACAGGTAGACAAAAATACTTAAATAATTTTGTTATTTGCTTATGTCTTATTATATAATGAGTATTTCAATGAAGTAGAAATCTTATGCTCTGGCAGAGAGGTTGGACTTAGATGATCTTTCCAGGTCCCTTTCAACCTGCAACATTCTGTGAATTATGTGTCTTTTGAGAAACAGCTACATGTGGTACGAGGAATGGCTGAGGGATCTGGGGCTGTTTACTCTGGAAAAAGGAGATTGAGAGGAGACCTTATTGCTCTCTACAACCACTTGAAAGGAGGTTGTAGAGAGGCAGGAGTTGGTCTGTTCTCCCTAGTGGCCAGTGATAGGATGTGAGGAAATTGCCTTAAGCTGTGCCTGGGAAGGTGCAGGTTGGATGTCAGGAGGAATTTCTTTACTGAAAGGGTGTCAGACATTGGAACAGCCTGCCCAGGGAGGGGGTTGAGTCACCATCCCTGGAGGTGTTTGAGGAAAGGATGGATGTTGCATTTGCTAACGGGGTTTAGTGGTGCTGACAGGGCTAGGAAAAAGTTGGATTTGATGATCATGAAGATCTCTCCCAACCAAAACTGTTCTATGATTCTGTGATCTTAAACTAATATGAAATTAAATTTAGTATGGATTTTCAAGTGTCTTCCTGTCTCAAGAATAATAGAAATAATAATAAAGTTACATTACATTTAAAAATTAACATTTTCTCAGAGAATAGTAAGAATGAAAAAAACATTATATGTAATAGGTCTATATTAAGTATAGAAATAATTGTCCTTATAGACAAATAGTACCACTTTTGATTGCAAAGGTCTCTACAGAAGTTTTAAACCAAGCAGAATGCATAGTAACAAAGTAATCTCAACCAGCAATTTTTATCTGGGAAAAAAAAAAGCAAAAGTCCTCAGAGTAAACACAAACTCTTTAGATATTTGATTACAACATGTCTCAGAGGTCAGGCTGGAATCACAGGTTGTTATTACATTTAGAGAGAAGATTATACTATATAGTTGCTTATGTCCGTCACATATAATCCCTCTTTTCAGAAAGGAGCCCAGAGGCTACCTTAATACGCCTTAGAAGCCCTCAGAACAAAAGGAGTGTTTTTCTAGTTTCAAACTAGAACAAAATAAACTCTGTAGACTCAGACTTGTGATAAATTAGAAATTCACTCTGAAGCCTAACAGTCTTCACTGATAATCCAGGCTTTAAAGTAGAATCGTCTCTGATTTTTACCTTCTGAAGGTATATTTTTTGGTGTACAGTACATGATTTGTAGTTTTAACATGTTATATATTTTATATTATTTATATATGTTTTAACATATATTTTGAAATTATATTTTCAGTTGGTTGTGTATTTTCCATGTGGATTTAATGACCACCATAGTACAGGATATGTGTTTTTGTAAATTAATTTAATTAGGGGCAATATATACTTCAGAAAAGCCAAAGGTGAATGCTGCATCTCTTACACATCCATCTCAAATTAATTGTCTTGTCAGAATATGACATCTTTATCTCAGGTATTGCCTTGGTTGCAGGTATTTGTCAGGGACAGCTTTCTTCTGGAGTTTAAACACTGTCTCCAAGCCATACTGCCCATTATGAATCACTTCATTTAGGAAAAGAATTCCTGGATAAGCTGGTTTTGCTGACGCATTATTCATGCCTTTGCAGGTCTCCATTTCTCACCCTGTTGCTCAGAATTTTGAACTAGGCAGATGCTGCAGATGACACAGAGCTCTTTCACTTGGCTTTCTAGTTTCATGTAACACACCTATGACATTGCCTCTGGCATTTATTTCTTGTGTAACCCCCAATATTCATGCATTTGCTAGAATATGGCAAAGATGACACATATTAAGAGAAGATTCTCAGATTCTCTGAGGTGATAAATAGTCCTTTTACCTTTCCCTCAGTCAACACAAGTTGCTGCTGATCAGTGTACAGTAGCAGTCTTGTGTGTGTGCACAGACACTTGTACGTGGGAGGGATTGTGTGTATAGAGAGTGTCATATCACTTTGCAGGGTGAAGAAATGTTTTTCACTAAAGTTGTAAGTCAATCGCATTATATATACACACATTATAAAGCAAGGAGTTTGTTCCTGCCTAACTGTTGTGTGCATTATTTACTCTCACTGACTTTAATGTGACCACTCCCAAGCTCAAAATTAAGAATGTGCTGAATGTTCAGGTTATCATAGAAGCCAGAGTATTAACATCTTCCCAAACAAAAAGCTAGAACTCTAACATTCCAAAGATTTTCTTCTCTTTTGTAAGAACTTGCTTGGATATATTTAACTCTGCCTGATGATATTACTGCTATAACATGCTTATTCACATGTGTAATCTATTGCCATGTGCATATGTGTTTGAAATATAAGATGCAGCTACAATTTAAAGATACCAAAAAGACTTCTCAGAAGGAAATAATTGTGTATATATTAAGAAGAAAGACCCAGCATGGTCACGTAGCCTGAATAGGTTTATACTATGCACAAGTTCCCGCTGGATAACAAGCTTTCATCAAGCCCACTTTTGTGTAGTAATAGCATGTAATAAACTAGAGAAAGAACAGGCTGCAGATGGCTTCTGCAGAGCATGTGATATACTACTGCATGTCCACGCCCTACTGTACCCTCTAGTAAATTGGTTATGTATCTTGTGCCCGTAGGCAATAGAATCCTTGTTTCACCTTTTGTTCCAGCTTCATTTAATAGGTGCAAGCAGCCACAATAGTAGAAATAGGAAAAATTAATACTAACTTGGCTAGATTTATTTTGAACACCATACAAAGGTGCCATGACACCAAGGTATAAGGGATCAGAGTATAAGGAGAAATTTTAATATAAAACCTAAATCTATATAAACAATAAAATGGTGTACACCACTGAGACATTAAAAATTGAAAATGCAGAATCTGATCTATTTGCATAATGTAAGAGTTTGAGAATAAAAATAAACCACAACAGATGCAATGACATTTGCAATAAAAAACATACAAGCATGCAAATCTAATGCTGGCTTTCTCTTGAAAGTGTGTCATTCTTCAAGTACTGTAACAAAAAACAGTGCTGTGCAGTAAAAATAGAACATGGGCAGTCAAAGTTATGACTAATTCTACTGTGGTCTAGTTTTTGGGGGCATGATTTGCTTAACATGAGTATCTCCTGCCTTGAGATATATCAGGTGTACAGTTTGCCAGGTCTATAGGTTTTGAAATAATGCCACTGACAGAATTACAGACTTTTATCCAATTTGTAATTTAATGAAAAAACTTCAACTGCTTTGCTTTTCTATTTACATGTAAAGTTTAGTTCAGAGAAAGACTTTCTGACAATATTGGATCAATCTTGTGATGTAATTGACAGTGTTTTTGGAAAAAGGCAAAGCCAAGGTTTTTCTTCCTGGCAGTCATCAAAAATCCTTGATTCCCTGTGAAAGAACGTCAGTCCTGGTATCATTGCAAATTCCTGTATGGTAATCATATTTCCTACCTAAATTCCCCCATCTCATTTCAGTTAGAGTTTTCTCCATTTGTAACGTTACAAAGTCTATATTACCAGGTTCCTCACTTTAGGCACCTGACTTCCACTTCAAGGATGACTGCATTTCAAACCCTGTGAGCAGTGTATGCTTTGTATTTGCTTTTTGAAACTTCCTCTGTGTCTGTACTGTAGAAATTGAAAGCAATGGAAAGATGAGATCATGATGTTTAGCCTGGGAGTATGATAAGACATCATTTCACATAGTAATATTCCACAGTAGGTAACATGATCATGGGATTCAGTATTCCAAATATAAGAAGGTAGCAGAAATACTGAAAGCAATGTAAATATAATAAAGAGAAGCTAAGTAGACACCTTGACTTTCAGTAGATTTGCTATCAAAACCTGGAAAGTTGCTATTAAAAACTGTTGGAAAGTCAGTTCCAACAAGTTTTGACCAGTGACTCTCTGACCAGCAGAGGAGGAGGAAAAAAGTAAAACCTAGACAGCTCTGTCTTCTCTGTCCCTATTCAAAGGCTTGTCTGCTGATAGGACTACAAAATGATTGCAATCCACCGTCTTTGGACAGAACAAAGACAGCAGGATATACTCAAAAACATTAAACTTTTGCCCAAGTTCCCTTTGATCCATGATCATCAGTGTTTTCTGTTACATGAGGGTCTAATCCAAGATCTGGCTTTACTTCTGGATTTTCCTCAAGGTGCTCTCTCCTTGATCTATGTAGCTACTTCCCTGTAATACAATGTTCATGAAGAAAGCTGAGGTACTAGGTGAAGGAATAGACAAGAACTCTTTTTAGTTTCTCTAGTTTTGTGTGATATCTATTATTTTGTCAAGAATAGCACAGCAATGTCAGGTTGTTTTATGCCCTTTCTTTCTTATATTCGCTTCCTTCGTATTCTTGCAGTCACTAGGGAAAAGGTCTTAATGTCTAGATATGTTGGATCTGAGTATTTTCTGATTAATGTGTGCCTGACAAGGTTGTCATGTTTGATGCAGTGTGTGTTCCTCCCATGACATTACCATTAGCCACTCATCTTGCACAGCAGATTTGCAGCAGGTATCACCAATTTGTGTACAGAAACAGGAGGATATATTTGCCTTTACTGGTGAACCAAAACTATGGAGACTTGTAGGCTCTCTCGCATTGCTGCTGCTTCCTGGTGGATACTGCTTTTATGAATAAAATAGGGTTTTATGTCCATGGCAGGAATCTTTCAGCAATAAGAATTTTTGTTTTGATTGTTGGTTTCTAATAAAGAGATTTTTCATGGCTACAAAAAATTATATGTCAAATTGGAGATAGTTAAGGGAAGGCTCTCCATTTCTTCCAATATACCAGGCAAGAAGCCAATTTCAGAACATTTCTCTGAGCTACTGTTCATGCTTAGAAAATTGGTCCTGCTGAAAGAAAACAAAAGCTGTTTTTCAGATGGAGAAGACTGAGCTGAGGCACAGATGTTTACTGCTCTACTTAAGGTTCCATATAAGCCTTAAGTGTCAGAGAAAATTAATGAGATTTCTTGACAGCTCTTGAAATTTAGTGGTTAAATAATTGTTTGTCGTTTTATCTTTTTGTTAGTTTACAGATTATTTTTAAGGGAACATCACCAGTAACAGAGGTTGAGACCAACCAGGGGGGCAGCTGAGGAAGGACCTCAGAATTGAGAGAACACTCATTGTTCCAGTTTTCCAACCTTACCATAGGTTTCAGTGGAAAACTCACTATGTGCAACATAAGTATTTTGTTAGAAAACTGGTCACATGAGAACTTGTGGAGAATTTTAATGCTGGGAAGAGTCCCTTTTTAATTCTTTTGTTTCCTAATTTCTTTTATTTAATTTTCAGCTTTGAATTTTCTGACATTAATTTAAAAAAAAAAACCACAGTATTCCTGACAGAAGCAAAAACTGGAGAACAGCATTTTCGAGGTGTGATGAATTAGTTGAGAGATTAACCAGGAAACAAGCCAAAATATAAGAACCCCTGAGATACTGGCATATATTTTCCAACTTTGTTAATGTGTGGTTGAACACACATGCTGGGAAATTTTGAAATTAATATATTACACTTAGTTATGCTGAATAATTTTATTTCTTTTACATCACAGACCTAATTGAAAAGAGTCTCAGAATATCCGACTAAATAAATAAATGCAATCTCAAGTACCAAAACAAAAGGCCTGTCTATATGTACACACAGCTGCTCTATCAGGGTTCAGTGTTCTAAACCATCAACAGGAAGGCCACAAGGGTACTTACAAAGTAATTCAGTTCTTACCCATAACAAAGGACCAAATATCACACCTGCTTACACTAGTACTCAAAAGGATAAATACATGAGTGCTTCAGATTTTGAATCCGACCGTTCTTCTGTACTTCTCTGTGTTGTCTGGAGTATCTGAAATCACCTAGAAGTTTCGTTTCCTATGCTGCTCAGTTAAAACACATCCACTAGCTGAAATGGACGACTTTCAAGCTGAGAGGGTGCTATTATCAATGCATGCAGCAGCAATGCCTTCCTAATGAATGGCTGTGTCTCCCATAGCTGCACCATCCCCTGGCTAGATACCCTGAGGGCTTAACCCCCAATCAGCAGTACAGGAAATAGCTTTGTCATTAGGTGAGATAAATAGTAAAGGGGTTCTACTCTCCTTTGTAAGAAAAGAGCAGAGTAAGTCCTGAAGATAAAAGTAATTACAATGATGTTCTGGTTTAGGAAACTCAAAGACAAACTTGAGTGATCCCTACATACCTAGGATCTGTGCAGATTTCCTTGCTTTTCCAGTCAGTAAGAGCAGTTAGTATTCCTGTAATTTCACTGAGGTTCAAGGAAACTTTAGAAGATTCTCCCACGAACTACATTCCCCATACAGCTTGATCAGAATTGTGCAGTGTAAATACAATTTACAGTAGCAGGTTTATTTGCTAATAGTGAGTACTTTAGAGAGTCAGAAGATTGCTTGCTTTGACATAAGAGAGTATTGGTCACTTGTGAGAAGAACTATGGGTCCAAAGCAGCCAGTATCCCCCTCTTTACCAGTACAAAAACCTGTTTTTTTCTGATGCTTGCACATTCCAAATGTGTAAAAAAACCCAAGACATAGAAACTCCTCCAAGGTAGAAAATTTACTGATTTTATGCTTCCAAAGTTGTCCTCAGCCACAAGAAAGGTCATGCCCAACATAAGATAATACCTTCTTGCTTTCCAAAACTGAAGAGCTTAGTTATTGTGTTATTCTGTACTGGTTCTGGTCTTTCTGGTACAATGTTCTCTATGGACTGTATATTAAATGAGGACAGATCAGTGCTGCAGATATTCCACCACGAAGCAATAATACTGTTCTGAACTGAAGCATAGGATACTTTCAGTGACTGCTTTCCTATATACTGCCTCATCCTGCTCACATATGTGATGTTCTTCCTCCAGGGAAGCATCAGCCACTCAAATACAAGTTAGTACATAAAAGAAGAGCAACAGGACTAATTTATTGTCAATCTCTGAATGTGCATGGGAGGTCGGACATACTCTTGCAATTTCATTCTTAACAAGATGTACCTCAGTACTGTGTTGCTCACCTTACACCGGTCAGGTACTGTTTCACTACCTAGTTCTGAAACGGTATCACAAATTAACTCCTAATGGTGTGCAATTAGATGGTAAGCAACAGGGGGTTGCTTGTTCCCCGCAATAAGATCAATTTTGAGTATGCCCTAGTCTTTTCATTTATTGTCTTATAAAGATTTCAGAGGGAGTGTAGTTACTCTTGTGATTGGCATCTCCAACACCTAGCTCTTCTGACCAGAACAGCTAAAAACCTTTGCACAGTGCACTAGTTTTCCTGTGAGGAATTGCTGGTTTTGCTGGAGCGTTGTTCTAGGGTCACAGATTAGAAGAGTTTTTTGAAGCTGTGAATGGAATAGAATTAGAATATGAGACATCTTGAAAATCCACATGTGTTTAGTGTGGGAAATGTGTAGCATCTTTGAAGAGTGGATGTGGAAGGTCCAAGGTAAATATCATTGTCAGAAATTTCTTTTTTCTTCCCATCACAAAACGAAATCTCTGTAGTTGTTTGTTCTTCCTTGCTTTGGTTTTATGCATTTCCTTTAAGTCATTACCAGAATGTTAGTGTTTCAGGATCAAAACAACTTTTATGGCACAGGGGTCAGTGTTACTAATGTATCTTTCTACTGTCTTTCTTCATCCTAGTTCATAGATGAAGTGGTCAGGAACATCCTGGGCAAGTGCTGGTGCAAGGAAGGAGCAGGTACCTGCTGCAGCCCATACTGACAAGGTAGGCTGTTTCCTGTGGTGAGCCACTAGAGGCTGCTCAATAAACGCAGCCCACTGCCTTGAGGGAGGTGGATGAGATCCTGTGCACGACTGAGAAAAGGCATTGGCAGAGCAATTTTTCCTGGTTGGAAGGGTGAGGAGTTACAATAACATAAGGGGCGGGGTAAAGGTGGAGATTTCCTTCCTTTTCTGGTTTCTGCATAATTTTATGTATGGTAATAGTTGAAGACAAGATCTTGCTGACTGATGCTATTTCTTTTACACACCGACCATTCTGCACTATGAAACTAAGGGGAAAACAAAAAACTATATGCACAGGAACAAGTTAGAACTCCAGCAGAAACTTTATAAAGAGATTTTATCTTTGGCCATTCTTCTGAATAACTGCTTGAGGAAAAAAATGTGCATGTATGTTTATATACTATACATTTAAAATAGAAGTGTATGTATTGTTGCAGTGAACATTACATGGTATAAATATGTATGCGAATTGTTGAGGAAAGTGTTCCTCATATATCTGCTGATCCTCTTGTTTGTGTCATCCATTGGAGTTTTTTGTTAAACTCAGATGAAAAAGAAATACTCATTCATTTTCATTGCAACCGCTGTGTCTTCAGTGGCTTCTCCAACAGAAATCTTTACTCTGATGTTTAAAAAGGTCATACAGGAAATCACTGTAGGTGTTGTACTAAACCCTGAATCCTTACACTTCAGAAACATTTTCTAGGACTTTTCCAGCTAAGAAAACCAAAACCTTAGAGATGTAGTGATTCATGATAATCAGAATTGACATCATAGAAATTAATTACATTTACCAGAGTCTAGAGACAGATTCAATGGAAGAAGTGGTAAAAAATAGCAAAACCAAATGTGGGTTCTAGAATGACCTACCAACCTGGAAGTCATCTGAGTCTTGACCCTTTCATCAGAAATTTTAGTATTATGGAGCTGAAGGGGAGGTAGAATTGGAAACTGACTAGAAGCTGAGTGCTGATTCATCTGCCACATTAAATGTTTCACTAGTTAAGTCACAAAAATTGAGAAAGAAGAGATTAACGGGTGCTGGTGAAGGCTCGATGGCCTGAGGCTGCCTCTGTCATGAAAAGGTGGGATGGGGAGGAAAAAAGGCTGATATTCATTCATGAGCTAAGTCTGTTCACAAATAGGGGTAGGATATTTCTAAAATTACTCTTCCAGCCATCACATCAGAGTCACTGATTAAAAACCTTAATCATTTCATGGCAAACTAAAATTATACTTAAAGCAACTGTTGTAAGGCCTGTCTGTGCATATCTGTACAGTGGCATGTTCAGAACCACCTAAAGGGGACACTCAAAATACATATGCTTGTGCATCTGATACGTTGAAGAGATCTGTCGTTCATACCATCAAGTTTTTTGTGATATTCTGGGAAACAAACACTGACATTCTTGTCCAAGATCAGTTTCTGTCTCACACATCAATGGTATAAAAAGTTTCAAGATTGTGCTGTACTATTCTTTTTCCTCAGCTGTTACAGTTGTATAGCTTCAGCTATCACTCTAAAAAGATCTGAAAATGTAAAATTACAAAAGTAATTTGAAAGATCCAGAGGCCAAAACAGTTGCTGTGGATATTTCAAAATAGTGCTAAGCAGCTATGAGTGCATTAACTAAAGAAGAGTTTGGCTGCTTACTGTTTAATCTCACTTGATTCTTTGTCTCTTTGTGTACATGCCTCTGGAGTAAATAACTTAAGGTCTATAGATCAATATGGTCTGTACAAAACTGATTAGACTGTGTGCCAAAACATTTTAGTTCTGACACCTTAGGGAAGTTTGTTCTTAGGTCATCCCTCATACTAATATCATGGTCATTCTTTGCAGGAGTACTTTTATCTTACGGTTAAAGCAGTGTTTCCAGCCCTCACAAGGCACAAAGATACAAAGAGCTGGTATCCACTAAGCTGGGAAAGAGAAGAGTGGGTTAAAAAGAAGAGTGTCCCACTTTTGGCCTTGGCAAACTGTTAAAACTTGCTTAGCTGTAGTATTTAACTTTTAAAAGCATCGTAGACTTTTCTGAAGAGAGTGTAAGTTCAGAGTTCAATTCCAGTTTGCAGTTAGTCATGTGTACCAGTTGTCTATTCAAACCATTAGCATTTTAGACAGTTTTATGACAGTAAACCCAGGAAGGCTGCACATTCTGCTGTAGGTCTGACAAGTAACTGGGATGAATTACTGTTCTCAGTTGTCAGGCCAACATACTTCTGCATTAACTAGTTAGAATTCACACAAAATAAAAAAATTATTTGCTGTCATTTTTATTATAAAATGGTTTTGAGTGAAGCAGTACAGAAGTAGTCCTTGCAGTACTGACATGAACTTCATTGTATAAGGCTTTTAATGTGCTGCCTCCTAACAGCATAGCCCAGATGCAAAACAGTCATTAAGAGCTATGCAAGGAACAACAGTTGCACAGGCATAGTATCTTCTGAGGGCAGCTGCTTTAAACATGAAGGCATTGCTGGGAGGAGTGGAGGAAAGCTGTAATAAAGAATCATTTACATGAAAGGAGCCTGTCTCTCCTAGGCAGTCATTTTAAAAGGTCCTGTGAACTGCTGGTAGAAAAATGAGAGTCATATTCAAATAAACTGTAAAAATATTGTGTGTGGTGGCATTACGGCAGGTGTGAATTGTACCCTGTGAAGGTGTTTTTCCTTCAACTTACATTTCATTTCATTGAGGGAAACAGGGAAACAGCAATGACTGTGTATTATGAATAATCTGTTACACATGTGTTCAATTTATACAGGCACTACTATTATGGGAAATCTGTGATCTCCACATACATTCAATCATTTCATGTTGCTAATATTCTAATGTTCTGTACTTTCAAATACAGATGAGAGAAAGTATAGAAAAAATATAATCTAAAGGAAGATGGAAGAAGCCAGAAATGCTAAAAGGGAACAGATAAGTTTACACCTTGGGCCAAACTTGAAAACTCTGAGGGAGCAAAAAGGTGAGGAATGAGAATGAATATATAAAAAATGATCTCTGTATATGTTCATGTAGACATACATACATATTTGTCTTTATTGTGAGGTTATTTATTTTGGTGAGCTTACTTACCCAAACATTGTTACCTTGTTTGAAATAAGATGGATTTTGATCTAAGAAACACAAGAGGAAACTGAACCCTTATGTTTTGGTTCTTTGAAATTTGATGCTAAGTCATTGAAGTGGTTCAAACAGTATGTAAATTATTAGGTTTGTATATGCTTTCATCCTCTGAAGGGCTAAAGAAATGAAACAAATAGATCCCTGAGCTCTGATTTTTCTTTGTGTATAAGCAATGCTCATGAATTTGTTGGATTTTGTTTCACTCAAGGACAGTGAATCAAATCAACTTCTCAGTGTTTCACCCCCATGCTAGTCTTTCTTAATACATGCCAGAATGAAGGCAATGACTGAAGCATTATAAGTTCAAGAGTGTTACACTACAAATTTTTGCCTCAGTATTCCTCAACCATTGCACAAACCAACATGTCCAATGCAAAGTCAAGTTTTCTGTGGAAATGGCACAAATGTTTTTTGTCATCTAGCCTTGACTGTATTGTGGAAAAATAAATGAAGACAGAGGATCAAATTTTCTATGTCGCAGCACTTGAAAATTATTATTTCTTGCCCAAGCACCAGTGGTCCTGACTTGCAAAACTGTAGGATTAGTAATCACTTTTCATAAAACATATTTAATACTTGTGATCAGTGGTCATACAATTATCTTTTTCAGCTGAGACTGTATAATCCTACCTGTTTACCACACGTATTACCAATCCCTTAGGATTATTGTGTGAAAGGGATGTTCTACATGAGAGCAAAAACAAGTCTGTCTTAAGCAGCATACTGTCCCTGTAATAACAAAGATGTTACTCTATGACTCAGTGTTCATATAATAGATTTGTAAGTCCCTTTGAGCCTAGTCTTGAGAAAGGCAACTAATCCCTGTAAAAGAGTATTGCTTCATATGAGATCTTTGCAGAGCTGTGGAATACATTTCTCCACCCCAGTTGCCTATGCTATTTGCATTCTGGGGCTTTGGCTGCTATTATAGATATACTGTGCAAATAAATGAAACTGGCTGTTATTTAACACATGCTAGTTGTATTTCATTATGTATATGCTCATAACCACTTTCTTACCCCTGTTCCCCAATACTGTACCGTGATTATTATGGAGACTGTTGTTACCTTGAGTCAGTGACGATGCATCCACACATGCAGTGCCTGACTTCTCTACTGCTCTTAATCCTGTTCATCCAAGCTGTAATTCTTAAAGTATGAAACTCTTCTCATTGCAATTGGGTCCACTGTGTGCTGCAGATTTCATTCTCAGAAAAGCTCAAGTAAAAATAAAGTGACTGATTCCCAATTTAATTTTGTCTAGTTGCCTGTAAATATTTTCCTCTTTAAAGAAATACTGGAGGCAATTCTGTCCTCTCTTTTAATTGTGTGATTACAAAACATTTTCTTGTTGATGAGCTGGAGGATTCTGATTAAGTTCCCACTGAATACAATTACTCATGTCTACTCCACCTTACTGCTCTGCCTTAACTGTATCTTATTAATGTTCATTACCATCCACCCAAATCTTAGGAGCTATGACAATTTATAATGTCACAAAAACTGTAAGGAATACTGAGTGGTAACCTGAAGTCCCATTTGCAGTGTGCAGTGGCAATAAAACAAATCATGCTTTTATATCCTGAATCAGAGAGAAGGGCAAACGGCAAATCTGTGGAGCTATGGGAATCATTCTTCAGTAAGAAGGTTTCTAAATATGAGTGTTTGCTGTCCTTTAGGCACTTTTGGGCAGCTTAGGTTTCAGCAGCAAGTTTTGTGCTTTGTTTAATTTTTTTATATAGTACTGAATATTAATTGGTTTTTTTAGTATAATGTCATTAAAAAACACCACACCAAGAAAAACCAAACACAGCAACTTCCAAAGGTTCGTGTAAATACAAAGTATCTACAGGACTAACAAGTATTTTTATATAATAACTTAAATTACACATGAACCAGGAAAAGAAGGATAGAAGTGATCTACCAATTATACCATGATGCTGCCTCAGAGCACTGAAAGAATTGTTTACATATAATGAACCCTTCCCCTATCTACTGGAACTGCAGGTCAGATTGCCATTACTACTAACACAGCCTATATATCAGCCTAGAGCAATCTGAGAGGAAGCCACTGGTTCGTCTTCTAGCAACAAAGCCGTAATCATTGGAAGAGTTGGATTTAAACCAAAGAAGGGTTAGGAAACCTATTAGCAGATTCCTAAGCAGCAAATACTTCTAGAAGATACACCTCATGGTAAACATTTCCCCAAAACCTTGTGTGAAGTATTTAACAGGAGCACAATGACGGATGAGGTGCATTGGCTTTACCAGCCAGACAAGATCTTAACATGTGACTATTGATGCTTTTTTACCTCCCAGTTACCTCTCTGGAGTGTAGGAGAGTGCTGCTCTTAAGGCTGCACTGTGCAGGAAGTGCTAAGTATGTTCATAAAGGTGTGGCTTAGCAATTCTGCGGTAACAGGAGTGTAGTAAACTAGCCTTAAGTAAAACAAACAGGCTTTGTGGAAATCAAGAGTCGAGAATTCAAGATGTTCACATCTCTTTTATTAAAGCAGCTAATCCTTGATTGAAGGTGGTAAACTACACTTTGCTTCCCTCTACCCAACAGGCTCACTCTGATGGGATAAATTAAGTTTTGTGCTTTCAATACTAATGCAAAGGAATGGTTTTTAAAGGAATTTTTACAAGATGAGTTATGTAAACAGAGATTACATGAACATCTTTATTTTATAACAAACATAATGTTAAATAAGAGGAAAAACCTGTGTAATTTATTTAAAGTCCTATAGCCTTGTATGGAATGGCACATCTTACACTGAGAGGTACAGAACAGAACCCATGATATGGAAAAAATCCACTGCTTGAGTCCTTGCCTTCCCCAAGGGAAGTTACATTTTTCACCAGAAATTTCCCTCTGTGTGTTCAGCTGTTACACAAACCAAAGCAGATTGCTGATACTCTCATTTGGCTAGCAAGAATTTAATTTATTGAGTGTTCCCTTCTCCAGGAATCTACATGGCAAATGCACTCTTTTTTTCCTACTGTAGATACACCCTCAGAGAGGGATTCCTGCATAGATAGAAAGTAATCCAGAGATCTGAAGAGACAAGAAGCTCTATCCTCACAGCCTTACACTGTAAGTCTGTACAAAGTGGGTGTCAAATACTACCTGACATGACTAATCTGTAACAGAGATAGCCATCCGAACCCTCTTTAGTTACAGTTGCATTCAGTAGACACTGGCCATAGAAAACCTTCATGTGCCCTAAAGCCAGGAATTCAGGATAGCAGAAGGCAGCAGTACCCCTATTGTCTTCCCATTCTGATGAATCACAGTCTTGCTTTCCTGAGATAACTGTTTGCAGAACCAAATGTGGGAATGGATTCATCTGAATCTACACAAATGAAGTGGTTATGGTGTTTTAACCAAACCAGATCCAGCTTTCTAAAATTAGATCAGTATTTGAAACCTGATTCACATTGTAGTCCAAGAAGCAGGGCTGAAGAATCACAGGGAAAAATGAGGAAAGTGTAGGATAAGAGTGTATAGCTGAGGCTTGATGAACAAAGTATGTCTGAACTTTATGTCAAACATATTTTATTATGAAACTTACAGTTTATGAGCACAGTTTGTCATAGATGGCAGCCCCAGCTGTATCAGTGGGAGTATGTTTCTTTATAGTGCATACTAGGAATCATTCTATCTGAAAAACAATGAAGGCTCCTTTGCCTCCCTGCTCACACAAAGCAAAGCACTACAGAATGGGAAGGAATGGCTGAAAGTTCAAGTGATGTCCTAGACATCTACTTCACCCAGAGCTTTATTAGTAGGTTCATTCTATTCACTGTGTAGCCACTCCCAGGATGTGCAAGGCACTTTTCCTTACCACCACTTATTTCAGTGTAAAAAAGGCAGAATCTTAATGCATGTTAACTGTGTCACACTGTGGTTGTGTGTATCATTACTTGGGAAAACCACATAGTGACTGCATAAAAGGTGACATTTCCTGTCAAACAAGGGTGTGTCACATTAGCTGAGGGTTGTGGAAAGGAGGTGGTCTTGGTGCTTTTAAAACAACCCTGTCCTAGTCCAACACCACAACTCCCAATTTAGGAAGGGAAAGGGCACAACTCATTGCACCTGCTTGCACGTGCTTAATTATATTATATAAAATATAAATATAAAAAAAAAGCAATTCAATGGCTATTAGGTGGTAAAATCCACTGAATTGCATCAAATAGCATATTAAATGTAAGATTTCTGTGATATGACAAAGGGAAGAATCTAGATAAAGCTGTCCTTTCTTTCAGGTTTGTTATTATTGTTTCTTGCTTGAATAAATTTACTGACTGTGCAATGTGTTTCTTTGAGAGTGTTTCTTCTCAGTTGTTCATATCTCTCTCTGGTATCAGACAGATATATCTATAAGAATACTGCTTCTATCATACTTCTACTTTATATCCCACAGCATATAAAATCTGTCATTAGGCCAAAGAAAGAAGGACATTTGCTCAACCATGCTCACAGGTTAAAATGAAGAAAAGATTTGCTGAAGGAAATTAAGTGATAATCTGATGACTTGGCTGATGGTAACTGTAAGCATGTAAGTAAGTTAGTAGTTAGTAGAGTAGTTCAGTGTAAACTAGAGTCTTTCAAGCAAGCAGTAGCATCTGGAGGTACTATAGAAAAAATAACAGTTGTTAATTTAACAAGTACCAATTGGTAGAATAGAAAATAAACACATTTAATCTTCCTATAAACTGGCATATTCATTCTCTAGAGCCTGGTAGTAACAAGTATGTTGTAGATATCAGATATGATGAACTTTCAGAACAGTAAAAGAAAAATACAAAAGAAAGGTTCTATCAGAAGCCTAATTCTTTGGGAAAATTGTTCCATCCCTATAACTGGATAGAATAGGACACAGAAGACATTTGAAATCCTTGTCAGATCCCAAGTGTGGAGTAATTGGTGGCAGCAATAAAATGGAGCAAAATAAGCATAATTACGATGAACAGTAGACTATTGAATGACAGGTCTCTTATCACCAGTTTACTGTATAAAATACTTAGATAAAATGTTTTTCAAGTCCAAGTACTTCAACAGATGGTTATGTTTTGCTTAGATTCTGCATTTATCATTTACTTCTAGTTATACTGTGGCAACAAAAGGATGTATATTAGCATATCTGAATGTGGAATAAGTTTAATTAAATTATAATGCTGGAAGAGGTTAAATATCAGAGCAGCTAAACCCAATGGGAATGAAATATTGTAGGAACACAGCCTCGTTTTTCATCTTTTTAGTCAACTGAGAGCTTGTGGTACAACCTGAATAAAAAGTCCAAGTTCAGTAACTCTGCTAAGGTACTCTTATGAGGCCAGCATCAGCGAGTTGTCAGTTAAGCCTGAGAAAATGTAACTTGGGTAAATTCCTCATTAGTTATGTAATGTGTACAGTTGTTTTTCAGCGCAGTTTGCATGTCCAGTACAATCTTTTGTAGTCACTTGATGATCATCACTGCTGTACTGGAGAATTTATTATAAACCCTCAGTAAGCGAGAGCAGTGTATAGCACGTTGGTCTTCTGATGTAGAAAATTACATTTAAATTACTGTGTTGTCTATTTTTTTTTATAGTTGCATGCAAGGTAACTAGAATTTGGTATCCAAAGTTACTTTGTGTTTCAGTGAACTGCCGAAAAATTCCCAGATCTACAATGCATTTATATGTAGGAGTATGGTGGGCTAAATATCAATTCATTGAAAGACTGAACAGAAAAATTCTTGTCTAAAAAGTTAAAGGACCTATTGCATTTTCCATCTTATTATTCCAGTGGCCGGAAGTCTCTGAGTTGGTCTATTAGATACCAAGTATAAAATAGCTCAAACTCAATTCTTCCTGTATATATCAGGTTATTCTAACCTTGTGTTATGAGGAGTTAACAACTTCATCTCTTCACAAAACGATACGTTTACTCTCTTGAAATTTAAACCAAGTATTCTTAAATTCTATTGCTTACAAATTAATAGGTAGTGGGGGTGAGGGTGGGTTATCTTCCCTTACAGGTGATGTCACAAACAATTTATTACGTTAAACCTCATCAATAACAAGCAGATTATTTTACTGTTGGAGATGCAGTCACAGTGACAGGCATGTAAACTACTGTAAACTGCTTTCCAACTGGCAAAGGCTATTAATATAAGTGTTTTAATCTAAGGCTGGGCATCAATTTGCTTAAAAACCTACCACAGAAATAAATTAAATTGAATTTTCATATTACGCCTGAGGCTAGTAAAAAAGTGACCAATTCCAATGAAAATTTATTTAGGCAGATTCCAGGGGCAGTGGAGCTTCACACAAAGGGAATTTTCAGTCACAGGTGAAGTAGATTGAAAGGCTCAGGAAGTACTTGCATATTCATCTCATTAGGTAGTAGAAACTGTATCACATGGCTTATCTAATTTACCAGAGCTTAAAAATCCTGTCTCAACTAGTTGTAGTGAATTATTTAAAAATGTAGTGATGAGATCAGATTGGCCACTAGGAGAAAGTTTCTTATCAGCAGTGTAGTACAACATTGGAACAGGTCAACACTGGAGGATTTCAGGACACAGCTAGAGAAAGCACAGTCTGGTTCAGTCTAGTGTTGGCATTACTCTGGCTGTAGTCACAGTGCTGGACAAGATGATTTCCAGAAGTCCTGGCCAGCTAACATTGCAATGACTTTAATTCTATCAAAGGCTTTGGTACATTACTTGAAGGAAAATGTTCAGATGAGAGAACAATCTAAATTCTCTGTGTTGTAAACTGTGAAGTTTAATGAAAATCTATAGCAATGTGCAAGTGTGATTCATCTGTCCATAAAATTGATGGAAAAGTAAATGCTTAGATCTTCAAAAGCCTTATATCTGTAATCTGGAGAAATTTGGCTAAACAGCTTATACCTTTATTCCGGTGGGAGCTGGGCATGGATGAAACCTTTGTAGGATTAAGACACTAGATTATTCTACATCCCATAAAGGAGATAAATAAAATAATATTATAAAATAATGGGGAAAGTAGTTTCATTTTTATTTGTCTTACATAGTGACCAGTTTTATGTTGTAATTTATCTTTGAGCCAACGTAAATTAAATTCCAACTGATACAGAGCTCTATGTGCATGACTTGATGGGAAGCACCCATTGGAAACCACTTTTGCATTTTGCTGAGCTTTTGTGAATATCCTAATAGAAAATATTCCAAGGCTTCTACAGCGTGTTATAATTGTGACAGACCTACAGACCAAAAAAATCAGATTACTCCTAACATCTGGACATCAATAAATTGATACTGTTGAGCAGGTTCACGTGCCCTCTCTCACTCATTTTTACTTCCCACACCAGTTCAGTTTGGAGATGATGAGGTACAGAGAGAATTTACTACTATCCCTGTTGTGTAGAGAAACACCAAAGCTCCACACTTACATAATTTAGTATCAGTACCACAGAATAATTTCAGCTGGAAGAGACTTCTGGAGGTCCTTAGTCAAACCTTCCTGTCCCACCAGCATGGCCAGTTTTGAAGTTAGACCCAACTTGAAAGTTAGGAAGGCATTTCATACCATTTTACAAGGTTAATTATTATTGCCTTCCTTTTATCTGATAAGTATACCATGTACATTTGGAATAAACACTTGACTTCTGCCTTCCATGAAAGATAATAAAGTATTTCTGTGGATCTGAATGTAGCCATCACCAAGATCACTCCAGATCTTGCATTCTCCAAATTTCTCACTTCTTTTATTAGATTGGAATAAAAGGATTTCAATGATCTGGACATTCAGTCCACAGCAGAGTTTAATAATAATGTAATAGTGAAGGTAAAAGCGGTGGGGTGGTCATATATTTGCTATTTTTCATTGTCTTATTGATGAAACAGTGTAGTATGTAAACTTAAAGTTGAAATTGTCATTACAGGTATGGCCATTGCAAACACAATGCATTTAATGAGCTTCTTTCATATTCTCATGTGATCTAACTGTAAAACCATTCGTTTTCTAGTTTCTTTGATTAAGAAAAAAAAAATAATGCTGAACAGTGAATATATGTCTTTACAACTTCATTCTCCACCCAGTTACATTTGTGAGACATTGTAGTATGGAGTTTGCAGACAAGAACCTCTACAAATATGCCTGCCAGGTTTGAAGCTAAAGGTGAGCCATAACTCTTTATTTCAGCAAGTTCTTGGTTACAAATTAACTTTGCTAATGCTCAGAGTACAAGGGCCTGTCCCACATGGCGTTTCAGGAATTGGATCCTGCTGCTGTTCTGTGGAGACATGCAATGTCATTACTTTATGTGTTTTAGATCAACAAAATTGCGTAGACTGCTATAATTAAGAGTTGTTTGCAGTGAGATGGAGGGTTTGGATAGAAGGTGCGTTACATGAGTGAATGGGAAACCAGTTGTGTAATCTGACACTTGAAAATATCTGAAATCCCAGGAAGAACAGCATTTATTTAATTTTTTTCTTTTAAATGTTTTAGAATAAGTTTGAAGTCCATTTAGCTAGAATAGTTTAGATAAGTTAGTAGCAGTACAATTATCAGTCAAGACAGTCTAAGAATAGAAAGCAAATGAGGTTTTAATGAAGAGATACTCCTTGGTTCGCTCACCTTTGACAGTGTGCATAGGGTTCAAATAGGTTTTCAAGGGGCTTTTTTCAAGGGCAGGATTTATTTAATTTGACTTGTTGCTCTGACTTCTTGACTTCTTACCTCTCTAGATCTGGAAAGACAATGACACATATATTGGCATTCTCTCTGCTTGTCCACTGAAGCCTGTGAGCATATATGTCAAGTTGGACAAGACTACATCATGTGTATGAATCTCTGTGGAAATTTGCTAATTACAAACCTATTTTATGTGAAATAGTTACATATTAGGGTGTGAAATGGCACCCTTAGGAAGACAGCAGGATTGTAGCAGGTTGTTACTGTTGTCTGTGAACATAGCTACACTGAGAGAGGCACTGCCTTCCCCCTAGACACCTCTGTGATACACATGTATTTGGCAAAGAATGAATAGACTGGGGAAGAGGAATGGTTTTCATATTTGAAATCACAGACACCATGTTTTTATAGTTATTACAGATTTACAGGACTGGAACCATCCCATACACAATCCACAGACCAGATTGTTATGTTGCTTCATTACCACTGCATCCAAAGGATATAATTAACAAAAAAAAAAAAACCCTAATGGATTTTTATTAAAAAATTCATCAGTGTCAGGAAATGTACTGTGAAAACATTTTCAATATATAATTATATATGTGTATTACGTGTTAAAAGTTTTCATTTTTGAGCATTTGGGAATCTCCACCTTTTTTGACAGGAGTGTGTTTCAGACAAGTGCATAAGAACAGTGCAACAGCACCCGAGGAGCATTTAACTGCTCATAATGAAGTTATCTGCGTGGCTCTGCCAGGTACATATTTGTAATACATGAATTCCAGGATAATTCTTATGGCACAGCATCCTTGAACTATAGTTTACTTTCATTAAGATAAACGGAAATAGTTGGGGTGATGATGTTAGCATGTGGATCATTTGCCAAAGGAAGTCCATGACAAGCGGTATAATTCACCAACTGTGAAATGAGCACACTAAAAGAGGAATACAAAATGTGATATTAACATTTAAGCCTATCAGATAGTCATGATTAAATGTCCAGCTCTGCATTTTCTTGTGACAGACATCAGGAGCTAAATAGCAGCATAATTTTCCATTCAGTAAAAACTGTGTTTCAGCACAACACCAACACCAGTGAAATATAAACAAAACATTTAAGCAAAAGAAAAATAATGGCTATTCTAGCTTGCAGCATTTGGCCTTTAAAGATAGTAACCAGTGGTCACAATAGAAAAAAAACCCATGTTCAAAATGGTTTAGAGTCTTTTTGATTTTCATTTCCGCTTTCAAATACATTTGAGTTTGGCAGTATCTCAAGAAATTGTGTCAGCCCCTGATATTACAAATATTCCCATCAAGCAGAAATGCTTAGAGTTTTCATAGTAGTTAAGCAAGGTGGTGACTCCCCATTGTAGAGTGTCACCTGTGCAACAGAGGAGAGAAACCCTGCCCATCTTGGATTGCAGTCAGTGCTCAGGAGATGGTTTTGTTGGTTCTGTATAGGGTAGAAAATACAGGGCTTTATATTTCTACATTGCAAAACATTCCAGATACACCCTTTCTCAAAACTGAAAAGGATTTTACTAGCATCCACCTTTGCAAACTGTCAGTAGAACAGGGCCTAAAGTGCAGAGTACTTTCTGCCCCTAATATCTCTTAAAAATTCCGGTGTAAGACACCACTTTTGTTAAACATTAACACAGGCATTGGTAGCTCAATACATACTCAGCAACAAAAGGCACTTCCTTGGGAGCAGGTGAAAACTTTTGTAGTTTAGCTTGTGTTTTAGCAACTGTGAGGGTGTATTCTTCAGATTTCCCCAAAAAAGGGACGGGATCTGAGCGCAGAGACTCCCATAACAACCCTTCCCTCGCAGCGGGAGCGCCCAGCGCAGAACTGAAAGCAGGTAGAGGCGCTTCCTGCGGGCACAGGGAGGGAGAGGGAAAGGGAGTTTTCCTCTGATCTCCCTCAAAAACCAATCAGGCCCCATGAGCCAGGCGTTCATTTTCCCTCCGTCCCTCCTACACCTTTTCCAGGGGCCCAATGGCCTTGTCCCTCTGGGAGATTGACTATAGAGTCACATGAGCTACACCAAGGGCAGGTAACTCAGGAGAGAGGAAAAAAAAAAAAAGCCCAAGCCCAGACTGGGTTTCTGCCATGATGTCAGAGAGAGAGAAACCCACAGCTTGCTAATTTAACCTCTCAATCAGCCCCGGGAAGAGAAAGATCACCGGGAACAGGTAGAGATACGAGCTTTCTCCATTTTTTTTTTTGGTCTCAACTTCCCCTGCCCCTTAAAAAGCTTTTTCTCTCCTCTCGATATTGTGACTCCGCTCCTTTCCCCTTTGATCACTTGGAGGTAGGGGGTGAGCCTGGTGGGATGATTTTTTTTTGTTGTTCTTTTTCCTTTTTTTTGTTTGTTTGTGTGTCTTTTTTTTTTCTCTGCTTTTTTTTTTTTGACCTCTGCTTTTGATTGTAGTTGTTTCCCCCTGTGGTCATGACGGCTTCGCACAGTGACTCTTTGGTGGTGTTGTTTGGGGCAACAGCTGGTGCATATGGGGCTAAACTGGGTTCGGATGAGAGGGAACTAATTCTCTTGGTGTGGCAAGTTGTGGATCTTCACAGCAAGAAGGTATGGATGGCTTCAATCCCCCACCCCGCTCCGTTCCCAGGGCTCGTGGGCTCGTTTGGCCGCTCGTCCCCGGCCCCGGAGCCGTTTGTTCAGTTCACAAATGCCCCTAGGGGAGGGAGTTGGACACCCCCCACCCCTCCCAGTCCCACCTCGGGGCTCCTTCACTCACCCTCTGGCTATGCGGTCCACAGGGGCCTTTTTTTGTTCCAAGGAGTAGCTTGGGAAGAAAGTTTGGCCGCTTCCACGCACGTTACTCCCCCCGCATGCCCTGCCCCGTCACCATTAAAACATCCTCAGCTTCAAATTCGAAGTTGTCTACGGACTTTGGGAGCTTTACAACAAAAAGCTGCCCGGAGTGGGCTCTGGCCGTGTGCGCCCTCATGGAGTGGCTCAGGGTAACCGTTGGACCCTTCTCGGCCTGCCACTATGGACTGGCTGGTTGGGGTAGTGTTTTTTTTAGAGTAATGTTTGGATAACCTTTAGACTAATCTGAAAATCTGTTGAGACTAATCTGAAAAAAATGCTCTAATTAATTTATTTAATTTTTTCCCCCCAAAGCCCTCTCATAAATAAGACCTCCCCCTAAAGATGGAGGGCCTTGGTAAAACAAATGTTACCTCAATTTCATGAGCAGATGCGGAATGCTACCTTCATATTATATGATCTTCCCTTTGCAGTGGCCAGCTCCCACAAAAAATCAGTGCTAAGCACAAAAGGGGTTCTGTGAAACTCAGCTCAGTTGACCGGAGCAGAGAGCTTGGCCCTCATGGGAGGGAGGGAGAGAAACTGAGTCTGAAGGTTTCAATTTGTGAAATGGACAACTGCTTGTTCTCCATGCAACTGTTATCGGGATGTGTCACTGCACCTTTCTGATTTCTCTGGTCTGAATGTGCTGTGGAGAGGGTTAATTGGATTGTACCTCACTTTTGTCCCAAATTTCTCAAATGATTTTAGGTAGGGACACTACACAAATCCCTGGTGAAAGCAGACAATTTGGACTTAAGTGACCAGTGTCGTGAAGTGAGTGCCTTAACACCAGAGGGACTGAGCAAAGCTGAACCACTGGACCGGGTTCTTCACCAGGTGAGGTCTTGGGACCAGGGGCTATTCAGGGGACAAGATTCAACTAATGAAACAGACTTTAATTTTTGTCCTCACTTTGAAATCACTAATATATTTTTGTTCTTATTTTAAAGCGAACCCAAAAGAGACCTAAACCACTTAAAATGGGAAGCCCTTAATTCTGAAACAGTTGTGTGCAGTACCAGAGTATTTGAGCTGGTGCTCTGGTGCTTGAACTATCTGACTTACCTTTTTTTTTGGTGGATCTGCTTTTAATCCAAATTTCTCTAACTCAAATGGGTAGGCTGATCCTAGCACTATTTTAATTGAGCAGTACTAACCAAACTTTCAGATTCAAGTGGTATGTTTTAACCTACAGGTTCATGACTATAGTGTATATGAAAAAACTCGACCTTTGTTCTTAAAGTTCATTGAAGTCTTTGAAATTTTATACTTTCACAAAACATCAGCTGTGCTTGTTGTATATCATCACTCTTTCAAATGAGCTTAATTAGCTTAGCGGATTATAGTGTTTGGAACTTTTTTCTCTATAATTTCTGCTGCTTGTTCTTTGTTATTTTGGCTCTTCTAATGGCACACTAATACAGTAAATATGTAAATTTGTATGATACTTGTGGTTTGAGAGCCCTACCTGAAAAATTGTAGTGCAGTAGTGTGTACATAGGCAATTCCTGAAAGTATGCTTGATTTCACTGTCTTCCACACTCAAAACGTGCTTGAATGGAAAAATACAATAGTGCATTTTTGTGTAACATATAAAACTGGCTTTCCACACCTTGTCTGAATCATTCGTAGGTGTGTTTCGGCAAGAAACTTGCTCAGGCAGTAGAACAGGTTTATGTTGCTCTAACTTCTGGTGACACAAATAAATTGGCAGACTTAAGACCTAACCCTCCTTGCTGCTAAGTGGTTAACGCTTCACTCTGGAGTGTGTAGGTTTGAAAATAGGAACGTGTAACTTTAATGCCTCTTCAAATCTGCCGGCATTTGCTGCTAATGACGTTTATTCTACTGGTACTGGTTTCACTGGAGTCTGAGACCAAGAGAGGAGTTGTTTCCTTTTTATGGGGGTTTTTTTGGTTGGTGGGTTTTTTTGTTTTTTTAAAGCTTCAAAACAACCCCTGAGAAAATGTGCAGCTGCAGGTTTGATCTTGTCCCAGATCTTCCACTAAAGGCATCTGGAACAGCTTAGCCTAGTATACTCTGTTTACCTTTATAACAGACACACTTTAATTACACTTTATGAGAGATCGTATCTTATTGCTGTAGATTGCACTGTAGGTGGGTAGAGACTTTTTTAAAGCACCTTATTTTTTTCATTTTTGTTTGGCACATCTGTGACCAAATAATGATTTAGCTGTTAATTGCTGGATGCTGGTTATGATGTAGCCAGTGCCATCACAGGTCTTTTGGAATGTGCTTTCCCTAAACTCACTTCCTTTCCCTCCATGTGCTCTGGTTCCGTGGGAGTTAGGAGAGAATGAATTCTTCCTCTTAATTTCAGTGCTGGGAAAAAGCGAAGTTCCACGTTCTTCAGCAGTAAATTCTTTTCCACGAATGGACTCTTGAAGCCCTTTGAGTGTTTTGATTGCATCATGCATTTTAATGATGTCAGGTATTTGTCAACACGTAAAGATTTATCCTTTTTTGCCTCAGTTAAGTGTTTTGATTAGCAGAAGCACAGGTGGGTGAAGAGGTTATTTGAAAAGGAGGAAAAGGAAGCATACTTGCACCTTGTTTCGAGATAATGTTATACAGCATATGAAATCAGCTTTCCACACCCTGCTTGGATTGTGGTAGAAAATTTGATGATGCAACTAAAAATCACTCACTTCAGCATGCATCACATAAAGTTTCAGTGCTTGCTTCTGGATTTTTGCCTTGGGTTCCTAGCCTCTACATGCAGAAGGAAGTGAGAATCAGCAAGCACAAATCCTTTGTAACTTTTATCTGTGCTTCGGAGATCTCTCCCAACCTCAACCATTCCGTGATTTGTAAGTGGTACAGTAGATCAGCTACTGTTTGAAGTCTGAAGTTTTTCCCTTCTAGTACTAGTTAGTTCATCTTCCAGCAGTGATAGCAAAAGGCTACCAAAAGCCTGTCACCTGTGGTTGAGACTTTGCAATGTGTCTTACAGGGCGCTTCAAAAAGTTGATGCATCGTTTTCATTTTACTTCATATCCTTAGTGTTACATCTCACAGGACCTACTGCTTGGGTTTGTCTCAAGAAGTACACTAAAATAGTGTTTCCTACCAATATGTTTTTGCTGTGTAATTTTACATAGTGAGGTTCCAAAGCACAGTGTCCCTGGATAACTGAGTAGTTTGCTGCAGTGTATATCCTATGTGTTTTGTGCAAGTTTTGAAGTACTGTGCTTGTCTATGGTATCAGGCATTGGATTCCACAGACACTAGTATGTTTATGAGATTCAGCTCCATTTTCTGATATGTGGTTTGCAGTGTTTTGATAGCTATGTGTTGGGAGAGGAGATTCTGGTAAGATACAAAATCTGGGAAATAGTTATCTGAAGATTGAAATGTTTGCCCTTTGGAAGCAGTCTGCTTGGGGTATTTGGTTCCAAGTGGCATTAATAACATCTCTGATGTAGCACCAATAATGGTGAGCTTAACAGCTTCTGGCTGAGGGGTGTAGCTGTAGTTTCAGAATGCTACCAAGTTGAAAACCTCGAGGCTGTTTTTCTAACAAAGGAAGTCGGTGATCTGTTGTTCTGGTGTGTATTTGGACCTTTCTTGAGCCTGTGACATAAGCCTCTGACCATGTATTACCTATATTGCTTACTAGAGGGAATGGTATCCTACTTCCTGCGCTGGTGGCACATTCTTGCTAGGTTTCATTGTTCACATCCTCAAATCACAGGACTACTTATTTGGCATGTTATTTTATTTTTTTCTAAATAATGTCCTGAACTTTATGGTTTCCAGGCTTTTAAGGGAGAAAATTATTTTCAGGTTCCTGTCAGAAATCTTGCATGAATGGAAGGTTTTCAAAGAACAAAGCCAACAGGAATTTTGCTTTTTAATTCAGCCTCATTACTCGGTCATCAAATAGCTGACATCTTTGAGTGCTTCTCTGAATCTAGCCATGGGACTCTTAAGTTTAGAATTTGAATACTAAATTGAAAGTGTTTGTGGATTTTTTTTTTAATCCTTCCCATGGAGAAAATCTGGCCAGATCAGCATGACTTGCCCTAAGATGTTTTGCTTTCCATTTGCAAGGCAATATTTGCATGTCTCCCTGACAAAGGGATAAGTCTAAGAAGAGCTAATAAATTCGCAGAGCTGTCTGCAATATTTAACTGTAATTACCATCTTACTTTGAACAGTACACATAAAAAGGGAGAGATTCTCATGAGAGTCTCATGTGTCTGCCTTTGGACCTATTGAAAGCACCCAAATTTGATCTATGGGTTGACATTTAAGTATTAAAAAAAATTTGAAAGACTTTCCTAGTCTTGCTCATCTTTCATTACATTGTACATAAAATCTAACATATTAATAATGGATTCAGTTCATTTTCTTAAAAACAGAAAGACAAATCTGAGCTTTTTTTGGCCCTCCACTCTCTGAAACTATGGACAAATTGAAAATACTGAGGAGGTTACCATTTCATCAGGTGATAGCAAATTACCAGTTCTCTACAGCTTTTCTGGATATTTATTGATTATCCAGTCAAGCTGCAGGTGCAGTTTATTTTCTCATGTATCAACAGACTCATCAAGAAACAAGCTGGTTAGCTGAGCAGTTGGAAGCAAATGGGTTGGGGGGAGAGGTGGAAGAGGCAGTGAATTCCTCGAACCTGATAAACCGGTTACAGCTGTCTTTTTTGTTTTTTTTCTTTAAGAGAAACTTGTTCTGCAGCCTCCTCTTCACAAAGTGCTAGTAGAAAGCGTTCTTGGCTTGCCTGCCAGCTGTCACACCTTCATTTTGGATAAATGATTTTTAGAAAAAAATATTTAAATCACCTCAGAACCTTCAGACTACAGTGATCTGAAAATGCAGGGCGGTTTTTTTGGGGGTTTTTGGTGTTTTCTTGAGTGTTGTATTTGGTCTGCTGATTTTGGATTATTTGATATATCATCTCAATGAAATTCCTAACAGAGACTGTATCTTGGAATATTTGCTGGTGCTGAGTGCTGAACTTTTGGAGCAGGTGTTTGGCAAACCTTTGACGAGTGTTACTGAGCTGGCCAGTCTTCTCCACAACAAACACTTGGGGTGTAGTTTCAGAAAATTTGGCTTCAGCATTGAGGCTTGTTTCCTTTTTGCCAGTAGTAAACCTTCAGGTTTTGTACCTTGCCATCTTTTTGTTATGTCAGTGAAACCCTTTGTGAAGGTGTGCTGTAAACAGAATCACGGTGAGGAGCAGGTAGGGTGGGAACTTCTGAGTTGTTTTGCTGTCCAAGCTCAAGTCTCATGAAACTTGTATTTTCATGAATGAACACGTCTGATGGTGATACCAGTTTAAGGTATTTCTGCCCCCGCATCATGTTCTCAAGCTGCAGCTCTATGAAAACATTATAATGGCAGCTTTTGCTCAGATAGTTGCTGCTACACGGGCCTCCCTCGCTTGTGTCCTGCCAATACAGGAGTTTTTTGGGCTGCATATTAAACTGGACCAGGGCACCGTTCTGAGTTAAAACCAATTCTGGGTTGGAGCAGCTCTGTCTGATGTGCAGTATGGCAGGTTAGGCAGTTTTTTCTGAGTGCAGCCACAGCACCAAGGTGTAGACAAACTGTGGGTGAAAATAAAGAAATGTTTTAAGACAGGTTGGCTACTTAGTGTTGTAAAACTGGCCTTCGGGTTTTTTATCAGCAGGGAGCAAGGAGGATTTCCTGACAGACATGGGGTGGCCTTTGGGTTGTTACAGCAGGCAACTGATAGCCCTTCTCTACCAACAGGAGTTTGAGTGTTCTGTGTGCATGCAGCCTTACGTGGGGTTCTTAACTAGTATCAGCATCTAACAGTTCCCTATTTCCATTGATAAACTTAGATGAGCATTGGTTGAATTATGTTTCATACCTGATACTGGAATATCATTAGTCTTTATTGCAGGGGAGTAAGGGTATGCTAATGCTTCTCACAGCTGCAGGCTGTCACAGCAAGGAATTATGTTTCTTTAGCAATGGAAATGGATGGCCAACTCTTGGTTCAGAACCCTTGGTGTAATTCTATTGCTGATGGTAGAGATAAACTATTTTTCCTTTTACAAATCCTCCATGTTACTTTGATCTCACTGGATTGCTACCAAAACACATTGTTTTTATTCTCTCAAAAACATGAGAGTTAATCATAGAATCATTAGGGATGGGAAGGGACCTCAACATACCTAGTCCAATCCCCCTGCCACAGCAGGATCACCTAGACCAAGTCACACAGGAACATATTCAGGCAGATCTTGAATAGCAGAAACAGTTGTCTTGTTCCTTTATGCACATATATGTGTGTGTGTGTGTGTGTATGTGGATCACATTAATGCATTTGTTATTTGCACATGTTCTTGGCATATCTATGTTGTGCTATGTTTTGTGGAAAACAATAACCTTAGCTTCTCTGAAGACTGCAATACATTGATCTGAGTTCCTAAATTTTTCCTTTACACCTTGCTTTATTCCTGTATTGAGGTGTGTTTCACTTAGAATGAGCAGGTAATGAAATAAAAGACTGTCTGAAGCTGCATCTTCTTCACAAGCAGGAAAATGCAGTAGTGTTGGCTAGTAATTGGGCTGCCTTCTTCTAATGAATGATTTGATCCAGAGATGTGAGCCTAAGTAGGTGTTTTATGATAGTAGATGCTGTTACTTGTTCTAGTGCAGTTAAACAATAACATTAAATCTCTTTCCAAATCTGGACAGATTAGTATACATAGATAAAAAACCTCTACTAGGACCCATCTAGAAAAGCGTAAAACACTTGTCTTCACACAGTAGGATGTTATGCACTTTTTGAAAATGGTATTACTTTGTATTTAGATATCTTTGCAGCTGTCATCTTGTATCTGAATTTCTATTAAAATTGTACTTGCAGCTTTATTTGAAGTCCTTGGAAGACAATAAAAAAGAGGATAGAAGCCTTTTAATACAAAGATCAATGGATTTGTGATCTTCAGAGATTTTGAATGTCTTTTCTCTAACTTGCTGTAACTAGCTACTGAAAAGATCACTAGAAATATGTCAGTGAGCTATTGTTAGGGTTTTCAAAAGTGGCTGAGGAACCATAGGTGAACAAATGAGGAATCAGGATTAGTATTTATGACAGTAAGTACACATACAGTGTTTCTACCAGTTTCCACATGTTAATGCTGAATCAGCTTAGAAAACTCTGCAGACAATCCAGAGTATCCTCAAACCTCCACTGTTTTCCTCTGGTAGCATTTTATGTGATTCTTGCATCTTTTACAGTGACATAATTCCTGGATCTGTATGTTGGTTCATTTGGTCCTTTTTAAAAATAAAACGCAACACCCTGAAATTACATGCTGAAGGTCTTGGGTAGCTGAGTGCTGCCAAGCAAGGGTAACAGCTATGGTGGTGTGTTGCAGCACTTCTTTGCTGCACAGTTAGGTTTCAGAGTGACGCATAGATGCTGGAATTGATACTGCTAGCAAAGCAATGTTGTGGCCAAAACTAAAAAAGTTGATTGGAGATTAATTTTTTTCTCTTTCAGCATCATAATGTCAGGCCTATTTTATACTTTCTGTTGTTAGAACGATTATGTCTTTTAATTAGAAACCTAAACGGTAATTCTCCCTCACGTTCATGTTTTTGCCACCTTTTGTCTGCTCCATTCTTGCTTTGCTTATAAGTAGCTGCTTTAGTACTCTGTTCCTCATTCATTTAGTCCACATGCTGTGAAGGTAGATATGAACTATGAGATAAATTGTACGCAAATGGCATTGGAAATTGAAATGCCCACCACTTGTGGTGAATGATAATACAAACCCCACCACCACTTCTCTCAAACTCTAGTTTTAATTTCCTCTCTTAACTTTCATTGCAGAGGTACAGTGGGCAGAGAAGGGCAAAAAGTGCTGAGAAGATAATAGCAGTATTGGAAAGAAACTGAGTTTTAACATCAAGAAACAGTTGTAGTCTCTTTCAGAAAAGCTTGGGTCCTGTGATGACTATGGACATTTGTTAGTTTAAAAGAAAAAATTTTATTACTATAGCTCTAGGGCAGTGTTTGAATTCTATTCGGAACTGACATACAAACTTAATGATTGGTGTTTCTATTCCTGTATTGTGCTCTCACTTTATAATGGATCTTGTAGGTGTTGGCAGTCTGTGAAATTAAACATCTCTACAAAGACTGTGGCAGATTTTCTTTTCTGATAAGTAATTCTGTTTTAATGGATTACACACTAATAATAAAGTAGAGCTAGAGTATGCAGCCTGGAAAATAGAAGTGCGAAAACCACTGCAGAAGTTTTGATTTTGAAGATGATCTTATTGTAGCTATTTACCTGAAAGCCTGAAGGATGATTTAGGAGTCCTTAGCTGCCAAAGAGATGCATAAAACGGGGTCTAACACGTCAAGCCTTTTGAATTGAGTAACTTGGGCTGAGGCGGGAGCATGAGACTAAGAACTGAAACAAACAGCAATCACAGTACTCTGAATGTGACAGAGATTTGTGGTCTGATTGATTGGCCAATACACTTGAGTAACATTATTGTTTCTTAGAGCAGAATTAACCTGTTATAGGTTGAACTTTTTGCTTATTATAAAACTTGTGAAATGGTATCATGTAAATATGAAGTGAAGAAGAAAACTGCTGCTTTGGTGGCATACTTGAAGAAATTAGCTCTCTCTTCCTGTAAACCTCAGGCAAAGAAGCTGTGTGACTTGCTTCATATTACAGACAACTCATAGCTAGTTTTCTGAGTCATAAACTCACTTAGAACCAGGAAGCTGCCTGAAAGAGAGAATGTAATTCCATAAAAGGGATCAATGTGTAAATAATGTTACCTTATAGTGTCATAGAATCATAGGGTGGGTTACGTTGAAAGGGACATCTTCAAGGGAGATTATGTAGTTCAGGGACAGCTCCTACAAGACCAAGTAAGCAGTCTTACTAGACTTATGAGAGACTCTACTGATAGAATAATAGACTCATACAGTGGTTTATGCTGGAAGAGACATTAGAAATTGTGTCCAACCTCACTGCCATGGGCAGGGACACCTCTCAGCCACTCACTGTTGCTCAAGGCCCCGTCCAACATGGCCTTGAAAACTTTTCAGGGATGGAGCAGCCACACCAAAGCTATTTTATGAATCCCTGATTCTATCACTAGAGTCACTTGTAAGAAGGGATGAATGTCCCTGTGAATGACACCGTTCACATCCTTATTCTGTATTGGGTGGATCTGAATTCTTTGGAAGGCCAAGTGAATTCTGTTCTTGCTCAGTTATGAACTACAGTAATTTTAGAGATAATACTTTCTTCCCCTCTAAAAAACATGATCAGCTCTTGATGTGTGAGGTTGCTGCTCTAATCTCGGATTTAAAATTTTCAAAGGTTAAAGGCAAGCTGATTTAGAGATCTACTCCTTCATGCTTTTTTGTGAAAGCAGGTTGAGTAAGAAAAGAAAACTGATTCCAAAGCAGAGTAGTGCCAGTTTTGCTGCTTTTCTTGAGGGTTTGAGCAAAAATCACTTAGGCATGGTCCTTCCTTGCCTTATATAAGAATGTATGATAGAGTGTAGGTTTAAAAGAGAGGCCAAGAGTATGAGATAATCTTGAAGGAGACTGAATTGTGGATAATGGACATTTTTTGGGTTTTTTTATTGCTCTCCTTTTTACTTTCCCTGAACCAGCAAAACCTGCAAAACAACTCCATAGAAAAAACATGCTTTAATTTTGCAGGTATTGGATATTTTCCTACAACTGGTTAAGCTTGCACCACAAACAATAAGATAGTGTTGAGTAAATAGAGCAGTGCCATGCATTACAGTCAATAGAGTCAGTGCTAAAGATCACATTGCTAATCAAAGTTTGTCCTTGAAACAGGTAAGGGGGGGCGGGGCAGGGCAGAGTATAGAACACTGAGAGAGAGCGCTTGTGCTTAAACCAAGACTTTTGGAAATATTGCTGTCATGGCATTAATTAAAACCCAGTGTTTGGAAAGGTCTGTTCAACCTTGTCTTTCAGGCTGTAATGACTTGCTTTGTGAGTTTCACTGATAGCAACCAGTCTGTGAGGAGTGTGAGGCACAACGGTAATCTTGCTTGAAGTGTAGGTAAAAGGTTGACAGTATGTATGTTTTTGCATTACTAATATTCAGAATTACCTTTACTTGAAGGCAGATTCCGGAATAGTCTATGCCAACAAATACTGAGGCAATCTGCAAGATATTTTTTGGGCATTATTTTATCTCTTTTGATAGTGGCCTCTTTCATGCAGATGTATTTAAATCTGAAAACCTATTTTATCTGTGTTTTCTTATTTAGCAGTTTCCTGACACATAACAGTAGTAGTAAAGTAGGTCCATAAACTGTAATTCTTATGTTGCTGGACTGGGGTGCTTTATCTTAGAGAAAACCAATTTCAAGCAGCTTACTTGTGAAGTACTCTGCATGTTTCAACGCTCTTTTATTAAAACAGATTGTGCTTTTGAAGATAGACGTTGTGATCTGACTGCTGTGACATGGCCTGAACCATGGGCTTGCCTTTTATGCTTAATGCATTGTCTGAATTAGATCATGCAGATAGCAGAGCTGGAAAGCATGCAAATATTCTGGTGTTGCAAACTTTAATCTAAGAAATAATTAATCAAAAGTGCTCATAAAATGCTCAAGTTACATAGCTCAGACAGAACTTTGTCTTTGGCAGAAGGTTAGGTTTTCGTAGTTTTTTCCTAAAATGTCTTCCTAAAGAATAAAAACTTTTAGTTAAGCTGGTGTTTTCTTTGTCACCCAGACACACGTGTCCAATTAAAATGAGAAAGAAATAATGTGTGAGATTCACCCTTAAGACCGTTTATCGCAGTCCTGAGTCACAATGGTCTGTTTTCTTGGCTCTAAGAACTGCCACTGAAAAAAAAATGTTTCATGATCTACATGTTGCTGATTTCATGCTAAACAAACCTGGCTTCCTGCGAAGAAGTAGCTGCAGGGGTACCTTCATCTGAGTTTAAAGTTTCCAGTCACTGTAATTCTCAAGGAGTGTGATGATGAATTGTAAAGTACTACTCTGTTTTGTTGAATGGAAGGATGTGATAAACTCCCAAGTACCTTCATTGTTTATTGTTGAGTTCTTGCAATCATTATAAGATATACGTGTGGAGGTCATCATCATGTGATGACAACAAGGAGGAGGAGGAGGACAAAGTGATGTTAATTCCTGTTTGTTCAACTTCCTAAAAAGTGAAAGATAAAAGTGGATACCTTAAATAGCTATAAAACTACAAATCTGTGGTTTTTAACTCCTATGTCTTTTGGAGGTTTGTGATGTTTGTGGTAGAACCTCGGGCATCTGATAGATGAAAACTTAATGCTGATGCCACAGGTGGAGGAGAGTAAATGTCTGTCTATGAGAAAGGCAACAATGTGAGTTTGTCTATACAGACATCCAGAGTGGATGAAACTTGGAGCTCAAGAAACATGGAGCTCAATTCAGGAGAGAATACAAAATGCCAATAAGATTAGTAGCTTTAAGCACCATGCCTAAAGCTCAGAGCCAAATCCTTCATCTGCCTGAGATGGACAAACCTGCTCTTAAGCTTGCAAATTTCAGATTTGGATGGAAGCTCTGACTGGTTTTGGGTAGTGTCCGTATCTGCCTGCCTCTCATTTATGGTGGCCATTGTGACTGGTGACTCATTCAGTAATTTAATACAGCTTCCTATACCTCAAGAGGCGTGAGGTGATATTTAATTTGACGGGTTGTATTCATAGAATCATTGAATGGTTTAGACTGGAAGGGGCCTTGAAGATCACCTAGTTCCAAGCCCCCTGCTGTGGGCAGAGACACTTCTGTCTGCTAAATCAAGTTGCCCAGAGCTCCATCCAAACTGGCCTTGAACTCTTCCAAGGATGGGGCATCCACAACTTCCCTGGGCACCTGTTCCAGTACCACAGAACCATCGTGGTGAAGACCTTGCTAATATCCAATCTAAATCTACCCTCTTTCAGGTTTCAGGCCATGTTGAGCATGATCATGTTATCAGTGGCGTATGGGAAATGAAAACCATAACAACATGCTTTTGTCCAGACTAGTCTTCAGTCACTAAATAGTCTTGGGCATTAGTGTTCAATAGAGTGAAAAATGGCTTACCTCAATAGAAGAAATCAAACTGGCAATATAAGTGTAGAATGTTTCTAGGGAGTGGGCCTGCTGCCTTCTGGAAGTTTCCCCTGCAAAGAATTAAAATCAAGGGACAATTTCGTTTGCATGTTTGTGTCTGAATAGCATCTAAATACAGTAGGTTTTCCTGTTTTGACAGAAGGGAAAAGGAGTTAGCGGCAGCTTGTGGCTGATTTCTGTCTTGCCCACCCCATTTTTCTTTTCCTTTCATACAGCAGTTTCATGACAAGGTCACCATGTATCAGCCATGTGGAACAGCAGTTAACAAATGAACAAAGGCAAGAGCTTGCTATAGGATTCTCTGTTTAAAAAGTTATCTAGCACAATAAAGGGTTGTCATACTTGTAAATACTGCTGAAATGAAGTCTGTGCACCTCCCAGTACTATTGACATGCTTTAAATTCCTCCATTACATGGATAAGGCTGACATTATCACCAGGGTTTGAAGAGTGAAGGAGCACAAAACTACCTGTGGAGAGTATTGTAAATAAATGTGAACCCCTCATGGGTGTATGGCCTGAGGCATAAAGTCCAAGGGAAAATATTTTCCAAAGCCAACATGTCACTATATTGTGTGTACACTAAACTCATAACTTGTTACTCTTGAGACTTTCATGTTATATTAGAGCCTTTAAGTCTTAAAGGAGACCTTAGGGTTGCTGTATGTTTGTTTTTCAGTGCTGTTCCAATCTTGCTTATGTTTTCGTGGTGGAATAGTTCTGTTAATCAAATTTGGCTGCATCTCACCTCTTTTATTTCCAGTCCTTCCCCTCTACTGCAAACCATATCCCAAACACCCCCATCACCTCCCACATGTGTACGTTTTTGTGACATTGATGTAATGATATTTAGTATGGCTGCAGAGCAGGTAAAACAGAGTCCAAAGGTGTCAGAGAATTGTCAGAGAATCCCTCCCTAGCTGAGGTTGGAAGTGACATATGGATAGGTTATGTAGTGCAGCCCCTGAAAACAGGGTCAGCTAAAGCTGCTGCCAAGGATGGTGTCCAGTTGAGTCTTGAATATCCTGAAGGACATGCTCTGCAGCTTCTCTGGGCAGTTTCAGTGTTCATCCACCAAAGATTTTCTTTCAGAACCTGCAAGTGTATTATTAAGTGTTCTCTGGCAGTAATTTATAGAGAACTTTCTGTAAAATCAGACTCTGAGGCAAGAATCTTTGCCTGCAGTATCTGCCTGTGGACCTGGAGCAAAGAATCTTAAAAGAAGCCTTTTTGGAGATGGTTCTTATTAGTTCTTTTACCTCAAAGAAGGCAGACCTTTTATGTGTTCTATGCAACCAGCAAAGACAGATTAATATTATTCTTTCTGGAGTAGTGTTTTGTGTGTTTGCTGCTTAAGTTGTTTCTGCAACAAAGCTCCATTATATATGCACAGGTCTGTATAGATCTTACAGTATTAGTGATTAGTTTTGGTCCATTCTATTTGATAATCTGGCTGATATTTTCAAGCCTACAATTTGTAGACTAAGGGTCATCATGCTAATAAATTTCAGGGCTTAAAGAAAATGTTGAAATGTGTTGGATTGAATTTTAGAAACTATTTTAGAAATTTATTCTGAGTTGTTACACAGGTAAACATGAAAGTTCAGCTGATCTGATGAAATTTTTGGTTTTCTAATTTATGTTACTCTATGTAATTCTATACTTAGAACCGTAGAATCACTTAAGTTGGAAGAGAGCTACAAGATCACCCAGACCAACTGTCAACCTAACCCCACCATGCCTAATAAATCATGTCCTGGCAAAGGCCACATCTACTTTCTTAAATCCTTTCAGGGATGGCAAGTCCAGCATCAACCTTGGCAGCCTGTTCCAGTCCCTGACCTCTCTATCAGTGAAGAAGTGTTTCTTAATGTCTAATCCAACTCTCCCCTGGCATAAATTTTTCCACTGTTGCTACACTTGGCAGAAGAGACTGACAGCCCGCCCCCCCCCCTCCCTACACCCTCCTTTCAGGTAGCTGTAAGTCTTCCCTCAGCCTCCTTTTCTTGAGACTGAACAACCTTAGTTCCCTCAGCCACTCCTTACCAGACCTGTCATCTAGGCCTTTCATCAGCTTCCTTGCCCTTCTTTCGACCCAGTGAACGGTTTTAAACACACGATCCTTTCAAAAAGCTGACTAACTGAAATAACATCAGGAACTGAATTGCATTGAATTACGTGAATTTGGGGGGGGGGGGAAAATCATGTATGAAGAAAGCTTAACCTGTACCTTNAGAAGGAAAGTAATTTTATTTAAGTGTGGGATTTGTGGGGGGGGGGGGGAAATCATGTATGAAGAAAGCTTAACCTGTACCTTACTGGCCGTAGTCTCCATACTCAGTGGCCTGACTAGTATCTTGAATGCCTGCAGTGCTGGATATAATGGGGGGGTTTTTGACTTCTGTTTTGTGGCAGATTGTGAAACTGCCATCTTCATTGCTTAGACATTTTTGTGGAAACAGAGATACATATATCTTCTTTCTAATACTTCATTACAAGAGAAAGTGTCTTATGTAGGTAATTTGCAAGACAGACCTAAAATAGATCTCTAGCTCCTGCTTTGCATGGAGATGTGTGCTGGTCAGAGTAGAAAACTCTTATTGATTTCATAAAATGAATAAGAAAAAATAAAACTCACATGTAGCAGCTAATTTGTCAGGTTTGAGCAAGGAAGATGTAAGCAGTTTGCATTTCTGTGTCTGAGATAACTCTTCATCTCAAGCAGTGTGCTTTTACAAATCTGTGGAGCACCTTGTCACTTTATTGAGCATATTTACGTGTTAGTATGAGTTTCTTAAGCTCAGGGGAATGTATTGGAATATATGAACCCAAGTGAGTCAAAACAACTTTAAAGTTATTCCTGGAAGTTTTCCTTTCAATATTGACCAAAAGATGTCACTCCTGAGTAAGTTTGAGTTCTTGGGGTTTTTTGCAGAAGACTGAGAAGTAGGATGCTAAATCTGTTCAGAATCTTTAGTCAGGTTTTGTCCCAAATCAGGTGTGGTCTGTCTGTGTCATATCTTAATCTTTGACTGTACCAGGTGTGATGTGTCCTCCTGGCCAAGTCTAAAGCTGGTATATAAGTCACAGTGAGCACTCCCTGATATTCTAATTTGGCAGAAACTTGATCATGAGTTCATGTGCAATTGCCAAGTAGTTATCTCTGGGCAATTTGATAACATGCCTGTCAAAGCCTGGGTAAAATTGCAAGGATGCATTTAATTCTGAAGCTTTGTGAACAATTTGGTCTTGCCTGATGCAGTTAGCTGTGACGGTTCAGCAGAGCTATAAGAAGGCAAGCAGGTACACTGTGCAGAAGGATCCCATTGTGAAGATACACTAGGAGACACTGGAGATCTGATGAGTAAGAAGCAGCCAAATTTTCAGTTAATTGTCAAATGTGAATTAAAGAAAAAAGTTCCTCAGAGTATCTTAGCATTTTAGAACCGCTTCAGTTGACAGCACAGATGCATTCTGCCACGGAATTATATCCGTATTTCATTACCATGCCAGGCACAGATACAACGCAGATGCAGTGGCCTTTCTCATGGATGTGAACTATTTTTAGTTAGGGAAATGGGACTATCCAAATAGCCAGAGGTTTATTTTAGTACTTCGCGCATCATGACTACAGAGAGAGCTTAATGAGGAATCTGTCTTTTTTCCTGAGTGATCCAGAGCTTTGTTCAGTTATAGTTGAGGCAGCATGAAGGGGGAGCCACTTGGGATTCATTTGCAGAAAACAGCAGCTTGCGCTGGCTTTCATGCAGCTTTGCTGCTGGCAAAACATGTTTCTTTACTCTCTTTGTACTCAGCTACAAGTCAAAAAGCCTGTTTATCCAGTTTTTCAATCTGGTGTTCCATCCACTCTCACCATGTTTTCTCCAGGAACTGTTTTAGGTTTCGTGGAGGTAAAGGTACAGAGCAGCTTGTTTGATACTTTTTCTTTTTTTTTTTTTTTTTAAATCCTAGTATTGAATTATTGAACATATTCCTTTAAACAGGGAATAATTCCGCCGTGCTCTGCTAGAGAGACTGATGGTGGAATAAGGAGTGCAGGGTGGACGCTGATACCAGTACATTGTGGTTATTGCAGCTGAAATGAGGGCTGGTTGTGAGATGCAAACACCAGTAATTAACATCCTGTGTAACTCTTGCCTTGAAAAGATGAACAAGGGAGACTCGCTGGGGGTGTGAGCTTGGTGGAGGAAGCCTTAAGGTAGAGCAGCTTTCTGTGATGAAGTGAGGGAGTGCTATGGAGGGCAGCATGAAGATGAGTGTGACAGGAGGTGAATATTTCAGATGGTTTTTCTTAGTGGAGCAAAGAAGATGTGGATGGAATTTATGAAATGACAGAGTTGTGGACAGGTTGTTCAACATGTGAGACACAAAAATGTAATGTAAACCTGACACTGGTCTTAACTTGTCCTTAGCTTGACGAACATACATGGATGGATGCAGCTCTGAGGTTGTATTCGAGATTCTGCTTGAAATCTGTAGTGCAAAAAAAGGAGGCTGAAATCACTTCTTCCACAGAAATGATGAATCGCTTAACTTATATTTCACTGGGACTTTGTAAATACATCCATGCTGCTTGCTTTAAATCCATTTGATACACTTGACAGGCTGATCTACCAGCCAAGGACTTAAGGGTCCCATGCATAGTTAAAAGGAACTTGTCCAGTTATGCTTTTCATACTTAACCTTGCCAGAATGTGGAGATGTTTCATGCAGATGAAAGAAGCTCTTTCAGACTGATCTCAAGTATCTGTCATTCTTCTGTAGTAGTGTACTGTTTTGCCCCATGCTCTTCTCCTGGATGAATTTTCCCATTCACACCATTCCTTTCCTCAGTTAACTGAGCTAAGCTGGCCTAAGAAGGGTTGCTTATGTCTCCTGATTATTCTTCCCACAATTCTTTTGCCCTCTTCTGGAGCAGACCATCCCAAAGTTTGCAAAAGGCTGTTTTTAAAACACAAGTTTCAAAATAAGGACTCACTGAGGCCTGCCCACCTCTGGCATTTTACCTAAAGTTCTTTTAGCAGCCAGTAGAAAATCAGAGAACTATTTTGACATGTCCATTGTCCCATTGGAAAGGAGTTTGACATGGTGAATATATCACTGGTGTTTAATGAATACTCAGCAGAAGCTCATAGGTTCAGTTAAAAATTAAATGCTGCCTCTCTTGCCTTCTTGAAGCACTTCATTCTTGTTGATGCCTTCTCACTAAGGGCTTCTGGAAATACCCGTGTTATGTATCTGTCTGTTGAGCTGTACGTTTTCAGATGGGAAACACCATCTGAAAAGAAAGTTTAATATTTCAGTGTACAGCGGTGATTTTTTACCAGCTTGATTTATACTGCTTGCCTGAGCATTTCTTCCCTTGTCTAAATAATTCTTTGGTTTTCCAACTTGAACACTTTTTGAACTACCGTGCTTATGTTTTACTTGTAGAACAGGAGTCTGTATACATTTGCTGCCTCACTGGAATTGTGTTGAATTTCTTGTTGTGTCTGGCCAAAATAGGTCCCTAATTGCACTCTTTATATGGGCTTTTGTGCATCTTCGGAAGCCCAGGTTACAAAGTTGAAGGTTTAGGGAGTGTTTTATTAGTGTTCATCAGTAAGTCTCTGCTTCCTTTTGGCAAGATTCTCTGTGCCCCTTCTGAAGGCTAATTCCTATCACTATTTCCAATCCCTTTTTACCAATATTTATTCTTTGCTGTGCCCAGAAAGTAGTTGATTAAGAAGGCAGTTCTCCTCCTGTCTTTTATTGTGGTGAGAATATTTGTTGTTGGTCTGTTACTGTGATAGTCTCTAGAACTGCATCTCTGAAATGGATCTTGTTGAGTCCTCTGGAAATTTCTCCTTTTCCAGGTGTTTACACATCAGCTGAGGTGTTTTGAGCACCCTTGGATCTTAGATTTCTAACTTGAATTCATCCTTAAGCTATTACTTGCTTTATAGCAAGTAATACTTCAAGACTTCAGTTTGTGGTAGGAACACAACCTGAACTACCAATCATGAGGAGATTTGCTTTCTGTATCTACAAGAGTTTGGGCTGGTTGGTTGATTTTATTGAATTATTTTTAAGAGGTCTGTGGGAGCTGGAGTTTGATGGGTTTATGTGTTTTAGTAGTGTGAAAAAAATTGCATTTGAATGGGTTTTGTGTGAGGTGGTAGAATATGTTTTATCTTTTTTAAGTTTTAAATATATTGTATTGAATTTTATAGATGTCTCTCTCTAATGTATCTGCATATTAAATGACATACACAAGATGCTGGTGTAAGCACTTTTTCTTATCTAACTCTGTCCTTCCTTTTCCTTTTGATACTACCACAGCATTTTGGAACTCGGGAGGTACTAGAACGCTAGTTAGCTATTTGAGCTTGGAAAAGAGCCTGAATTGGATGGGAATGATTATTTTGAAATAAAGCCCTGGGCAATCGTGTCTCTGTGCCTACTAAATTGTGTTCAATACATGATTTCTCCCTTGAGGAGCCTGACCTTGGGGACAGAGATGCTGCAATGTTTGTTCGCACAGTGAATACTGTGTAGCTATGGGCTCAGTTCATTAGAGCCTCATCCTTCCTGAGTAACCATTGCAAATCTGAATGTCTCAAGTAAAGTAACCTTCTCTGTCCAGACACAAGCTAAATGGCAGCATTAAAATGTTGTCTGAGTTTCATGTCAGCTCATAGTTTGCTTTCCAGGTGGTTGTTTTGGCATTGGAAGCTGTTGCTGAGAGTAGTGGGTGGCTACTGCATGATGATGTTAATTGTTGCTTTGTTTGTGGGGTGATGCTTCCCTAGGAGGGAGTAGCATCAGGAGAGAAGCTTAAAATAATTGTATTTGTCCCCTTGAAAGTTAGCTAACAAGCTGCTATTTACTGATTTGATACATTTAGCTTCTCTTAGCTTCTCTTACACAGTAGTTGACTGCTATGAGCAAGTAATCAAGGAATTTAACACTGATACAGAGCAGTAAAAGACTACAAACTGTCATGTAAGATGGAAAGCAACATTAAATAAAATAGAGCTCTTTCGTCTTGAGAAATAGCCTGTTGGAGGTTATCCATCCCACAGATAAGGAATCAATTGTTTTATCTAGGGTTTGTAACACAATCTCTACCAAGAACTGGCTGGGATCTGACTTGATTATAATGTCATTTTGGAAGGTTCTACAGCAATTTGTTTGGCTTTTCTTAGCATATCACTTTTTGAGATATTAGTAACTCTTCATAGGATGCTGCTTTTTTTAAGTTCAAATAAAAAAACAACCAAAAAGCTAAGGACAGAACTGAAGTCGAAGGTGCCATACATGAAAAAAGGCTATTGAAAAAGCAGTATTTGGATTGATCTGGAAGGGTGGTTTTGTTTCTTTAAGGTATTTCCCAGATTTTCTTACAGCTGGTACAAATTTTGTACACTACCATTATAATACCATGACATTTTACATCACCTTGTAATTCTGCCACATTGTCTGCAATGTTTTCCTGTACTACTGCTGCTCTTACTTTGCGTTCCACAAATGCATGTAGTTTATCTGTCTGGCTCTCCCATGAGCCTGCATCTGTTGTAATAATTGTAATAATGCTAAGTGTTGTTCTATGACCTTATCTGTATCAGTGCTATAACATGTCATTCTATTTTTCAGTTTAATCAGCTGGTATCCAGTGATTTGAAAGTGCTGGGAAGGAGCTCCTACACACTCTGCAGTGATGGGCAGTTACTCATCCGACAAGTCCTCCACCCAGAAACATCTAAGAAGGTATGAGATCAGAACTGATGCAGAAGGGCACTGCTTTGTCTTAAGGATATCAAAAAATAGCTTATGTGAGTTTGAGATGAGCAATGCAATTACCTTGTGAACTATAGGGTTCCAAGAATATTTAAATGAGAGTCTTGTCCCTGTCTCAACCCTGAGTAGCAGAGAAGTAGTTCTTGGCACTGGCTCTTGGAAGTCAGCAAGAGAGCAACAGAACTGTACTGGAAGACTCTCAGATGAGCATAATGAAGAAGAAAATCAGGAAAGACAGGAACAATCCAAGTACTTTGAATCCTGTGTCTCAAGAAATGGAAGCAAAGGTAGAGATGTAACTTAAGCCACTTATTGCTTTGTTTAGGCTTGAGTTAAACCACTGGTTCTGTGCAGAGCTGTGGGTTTCTATCAAGTTCCAAAATTGGTAGAAGCCATGTGTCAGTGTCCTGTAAAGAGCAAACACTCAGGCAATGACTTGCCCTGGAGAATGGCAGTGGTTCCCCATCCATCCATGTTTATTCAGTGGGCAGTAACTGAATAAATAAAAAAGCTACAGCTTATTTGCCACTCCCTCATAAACCATCAGTTTTCACTGAGACTTCCTACAAAGGATTGCAGCAGCCTATCTTGCACAGTGAGAAGGATCTTGCCTTTACACAGGGTGGTGGCTCTTCAGTTTGCTGGCTTGGCAGGGGCTGCAGGAACCCTGTAGGAATGGGAGCCACTCACAAGGAGGAGTTGACTGATCAGTTTTGTATTTTTTTCTCTATATAAGGGTATTGGCTCATGCTGAGTTTCTACAAATACTCACTTGGCATTTGTGTTATATTAAAACAGAGCAGTGTGACTTTTTTATGAAAAGCACATGAAGAATGTAAGGAAACAGGAATGGTATTTAACATTCAAACATGATAGTTCAAGGATAGTTCTTTGTACTTCCCTCTTGAAACAAATGGACTAAACCAAAACTGACACTAATCTTTTGGAAGAAGTAATTGTCCATACTAGATCAAGGAACAGGTCTGATCAAGTGTTGATTCTCTCAACACTGTTATTTCTTCCCCTCTTTTTAGCTCTTTCAATACTTTTAAATTTATTAAACCTTATTTTTCCTTGCATTATTTCTACCATCTAATAAGTATTACCTTATCATTATTCTTAAAAGTGGGTGCTCTTTGGCTAGGACCAAGTCAAACTTCTACAAGGTAAAAGTTGCAGAGTGTATGAGAGTAGTCAATTAGGCCAGAATTATTTGTTTTATTCTTTGAGAAAATAAGCTAATGTCTCAGGGGAGAGCTGCTTAAGCATTTGTTTAATAACGTTGTATCATTACAGTTCCTACCCAACACACAACAGTAAGGAATAGATGTCTTTTAGTTGCTTGAAGATACTTTGTACACTACAAATATTTTTTAACTTTGTTATCACGTTTTTAATACAATATTGCTTTTCAGTGCACTGAGGTCAGATGGACACACCTGTAGATCCCAAGATCTTCCTTCTGACCCTTGTAGATGGCTGTCACGTTTGTTTATCTCTGGTTAACTGAGATTTCCCCAGTAAGCTGGTCCTGTTGATGAATGATGTAGAGTGGTGTGGTGAAGGACTTTCACTGGCTCACATGGGTGGATCCCATCCAGCCCCATAGACTCGTGCACATTTAAGTAGCACAAAAGGTCTCTTAGAATTTCCTTTTGGACTGTGGTGGCTGCATTCTGCTTCACAGTCCTGCCTTCTAGTTCAGGGGACTAGGCACTGAGAGAACAACTGGCACTGCTGTTGAAGACTGATCAAAGTAGGCATTTAGTAGCTCAATTTTTCTTTAGTCACCAGGTTTCCCCCTGGATCTAGCAGAGGATGGAGTTGTTCCTTAGCTGTTATATTTATTTAATACATTTACATATTTCTGTGGTCTTTGGTGTTGTCCAGATTAAGTTTTTTTTTTTCCCTGACAGCCTTGCAACAACCCTGTGTTCTTCCTGGGTTGCCTGCCTCTTCTTCCATAGACAGTAGACTTTCCTTTTCTTTCTGAGTTCCAGACAAAGCTCTTTGTTTAGCCAGACTGCTCTTCCACCCTGCCAACTAATTTTACAGCACATGGGGGTGGCTTGTTGCTGTGCTTTGAAGATTTCCTTCTGAAAGAATGTCCAGCCTTTCTGGACTCCTTTGTCCTTCAGGGCTGTTTCCTTTAAACAGGTTAAAGTCTGCCCTCCGGAAGACTAAGGAGGTAGTTCTACTAGCCTCTCTCCTTACTTACTCAGAAATTGAAAACTACCACCTTATGGTTGCTAAGCCCCCTGTGACCTCCAGCTTTCACATCTCCCACTAGTCCTTCTCTGTTACAAACAGCAGGTCTAGCAGGGACCCGGGGACGTTCCCTAGATGGCTCACTTACTAGTTGCATTAGGAAGCGGTCTTCCACACACTCCAAGAACCCTGTTTCCACCCTGCTGTGTTGTATTTCCAGCAGACATCTGGCAATTTGAAGTCCCCCACAAGAACAAGGGCTAGTGATTCTGAGACTACCCAACTGTTTACAAAATACTTATCTATCTCTTCATCTTGGTTGGGTGGTCCGTGACAGACTCCCACCCTGTCAGCCTTGCTAGCCTTCCCTGATTCTCACCCATAACAGTATCCAAAATGGGAGCATTTATAAACCATTCAAATCTAGATTTTTGCTTTTACTTTTTTTCTTCTCTAGCTGTTGGGCACAGCTCTTGCCTCTCAGAAGCTGTGTTTGCTGCTCTAGAGATCTAACTCTGTAAGGCTATGAACTGTGTTACAAAGCAACTAAAGTGGTCTACCCTAAACAAGCTGATTATGTGCATTTATGTAATGTTTCTTGGGTTTTTTGAAACTGCTTTATTCAGTCAAAAAATATTAATTGTGGTTTAAAGGAATGGCGTATACAAACCAAGCTCTCTTCCTTCCTTGTAGAACTTCCTGCTGGCAGACTGCTTCTATTCCTTCTATGATCTGCGCAAAGAATTCCACACTTGTTACCCTAGTTCAGCCGCCGTGAAAGATCAGACTATCAAGACCATGGCAGAATGTATCCTTTTACTGCCCTATAATCAATGAATTGTGCTTCCTTAGGCTCTGCAGTTGTTAGAAGTTTTATTCTTCTAAAGATGTGGGTTTTAAAAACTTGCAGGTAAAATGGTTGGTTCAGTTGAGGGGAGTGGCTCTACTTGGAATTTTTTTCCCAGGCTGAGTCTAACACTGTTCTAAACCATATTTAGTAAGCCTGCTAAAGAAAAACATCACTTGCATTGATACTTGATCCCAAAGGAAAAGCTTGGCTATCAGAGGGCCTTTACAGCACCAGCTGGCCTGCAAGCTTCTGTTCTCTTCTATGATCCTGTCTGATCTGAGCTAAAAACAGAAAAAAACCTAGACACAGAAACCAGGAAGAACAAACACAATACATCTAAATTTTAGGAGTAATAGTGCCTAGCTAGATGTGGTTAAAGTTCAGCTATTCAGTTCATATTCCTTTTCAGTTAACACTGAGATGATGTAAGCTATCAATAGTTTTTAGATTGTTGATTATTGGAGTGAATATTAACCAGTTTATGGGCAAGTAACAAATGTCTACTGGTCATGTGTCCCCACTAAGAACAGTACATTTGATTGCTGACTCTATATGAATATTGGGAATGCCTTATAACTTGTTTACAAATGATTGTGCAAGTCTTGTTGTTTTCTATAATCACCTGTTTAGATCTGGGCTTAGGGACAGATGAAACAGAGGAGGACTTCGGCGTGTGGCAAGTGAAAACCATGGTGGCTATAATTTTCAGCATGCTCTCTGAAAGTTGTAGTAAGTGAACTTGTTACATAAAATGCTGAAGTCTGTCTTTTCTTTAAGAACTGCAAGTTGTACTGTAATTCTTCAGCAATCTCTGAGCCTGGTTATATTTAAACTTGCTCTTTTGTTGCAGATCATGTGTTTACTGAGCCTGAAACTGTGAAATACAAGTATGAAACAGGTCCTTGGTAAGTGCCCTTGTCATGATTGTTTACAGTCAAAGATGAGTTTCATCTAGAGCTTGGAGTGCTAGTGAATATTTCCTCACAATCACTGTGGAAATTGCTTGTTTTCTGAGCAGTGTATTTGGTAGCCTTGTGTAGATAGACTGTAGTTGGTGTTTTGAACATTACTTAAGTCTGTTTCTTTAAAGTCACTGCAAGTTAAATGCTCTTTTTTTCTCTGGCTTTTGTTTTGTGAGGCTGACTGGTCTTACCCAGTGATGAAGAAATGTTTGTGAACTTTCCCTAAGTCAACAGGGGTACTGGCTACTGCACTCCCTATGCAGCTAAACTACCTAGTGCATTAGAAGAGAAGTCTAATATACTGTAGTGCATGTTGGGTTTAGAGAGAGAAGAAACAGGATGATCCTCTGTTTTCAAGCACATTGCAGTGTCAGGAGAAGGAAATATTTTGAGCATAAGTGACATGGACTTGTGGTAGATATTTCACATAAAATTAATGTAGTTCTTGATTACTTAACTTTGATGTAGTCTTTCTGTAGTGTCAACAAAGCACATCTTAGGCATTGTAAATACAAAAGGATATGTTCCTGTGTGTCTTAGTCTAGGTGATCCTGCTCTGGCAGGGGGATTGGACTAGATGATCTTTCAAGGTCCTATCCAATCCCTAATGATTCTATGATTATCCCAGCTATCTTTCATTTAGTGAGATGAGTATTGGAATTTGAAGAGTCCTGACAGCAAATATAGTCCTGATTTACAAGTTACACATGCTGCAAACTGAAATTTGTAAGATAATGGAAAACCTAGATTAAATCTTTCTTTGGTTTTTGGGTTTTTTTTTTATCCTGTGCAGTAGTAAATCAGAAACTGTGGACAGTGAGACAGTAATACGTGCCAGAGGATTACCATGGCAATCTTCAGACCAAGATATTGCTCGATTTTTCAAAGGACTTAACATTGCCAAGTAAGATAATAAGAATTTGTTTTGCTTCATCACTTTGTTTTTAATAGTTCTTCTAATATTTGTTTACAGGCATCCTCTACTAGACTCCTTTTCTTCTAGTGTTTTTCCTCACTCAGACCACTTCCCCCCTGTGGTTATGATAACACAACAAGTTTAATTTTCTGCCATCACTTCATATTCTGCTATACCTCCTAAGCAGGCCAGAGTCAGAAACCTCCAAGGGATTTCTGAAATTTTCATGTGACTACTGTGTGTGCCTCTCTGGAGATGTGTCTGTTTATTTATATATGAAAGAGAGAGTGTGAATTTAATGTAGCCTACCTGTCAATATATATTCCAGATTCTCAGCACTGAGATGACTTTTAACAAAAATTACTTAATTGGGAATATAAGGACACTGAGATCTGCATAGCTGAGATAATAGCAAGGGTTTGCACATCTGCATGAAAGTTTGAAAAGTAGTGATGAACAGCATGAGGTCCAAGGTCTTGCTGAAATGAATTGCTGAAATGAATTTTGCCATATCATTGTTACATGAAAAATTACATTGTATTGTGGATAATAGCTTTTTTCAATCTGTGAACTCCGTGTAAGTTTTATTTCTGTGCTCTTCTTACACAAATATTTAATACATCTATTAAAGAGTCAAACTAAATTTGGGGTTGTTGGCTTTATCTTTCAGAGGTGGTGTGGCCCTTTGTCTGAATGCTCAAGGAAGAAGAAATGGGGAGGCATTAGTTCGGTTTGTTAATTCTGAACAGAGAGATCTTGCACTGGAAAGACATAAGCATCACATGGGTAGCAGATACATTGAGGTAACAAGTAGTGACTTGAAACAAATCTATGGAGAGCAAGCTGAATAGGCTACAGTTTTAAATGAGAACAAATGCACTCATTTTTTGTGTGGAAGTGTACTTGTGTTTTAGAGTTGAATATTGTAATTTTCCTATGTGACTTTTATTTTTTTTTTCCCCTTCTCTTCAAGGTTTACAAAGCAACTGGGGAAGAATTCTTAAAAATTGCAGGAGGTAAGTGATCTTGGAGTCCAGTGTAATAACTAAGAGAACTAGAACATTATGAACTTGGTTTTTTGCCACAGATGGCAAATGGATAAGCAGCTTTTCCCATTTTGCCTTCCAAAGATACTGGACCCTGTCAAGCTCTGTTTCATGTGGTTAGATTTGTGCTGTGTGCGTATTTGCTATGATGTTCCACAGACAGGTCTGGCTGTCTGGGAGGAATATTAGCCTATGCAATGGAAGCATCTGCATACCTTGTATAGGTTCACACTAGTCTCAGCCTTGTTTCAATTTCATTAAAATAGTAAATGCTTTCAGGCTAAGGAATTTTCACATCCAAGTAGATTACTGGGACTTGGTAGTGTCTCAGGTCTTCTGTGAGTTGTTGCTAGCTACTTACCTTATATATTGCTCCTTAATGCTTTACTGCTCCTGTACCCAATGGAATTGACTGACCAGCATGACCTTATGTTTGTTGGCTCACCGTTTTTGTTTATGTTTCTACCAGGCACCTCCAATGAAGTGGCCCAGTTCTTATCTAGGGAGAATCAAGTTATCATCCGGATGAGAGGTCTCCCATTCACAGCTACTCAGGAGGATGTCTTGGGGTTTCTGGGGCCTGAGTGCCCAGTCACAGGAGGAAAAGAGGGTCTTCTGTTTGTTAAGTACCCAGATGGCAGGCCCACTGGAGATGCATTTGTCTTGTTTTCCTGTGAAGAATATGCACAGAACGCACTTAAAAAGCACAAAGAAATACTTGGAAAACGTTACATTGAACTCTTCAGGAGCACAGCAGCAGAAGTCCAACAGGTTGTAATTATTGACCATGAGGCTCAAAACTTAGCAGGTTTAAACAGTTCTTTTAAACCTTTGCTTGCAAATATGTTATATTAAACGTATCAAGTTCCAGAAAGGGTAATGTGTGCTTCATAATTGGCATGAAAAATCATACAGCATTTGTTTTAGTTTCTTTAACTGTCATCATTAGTTTGACTTTTTAACATCTCTTTGATCATTTTTACTTTACAATCTAATAATTTTCTTCTCCTTAAGGATTGATTGATTGATATCTCAGAAATATATTCTAAAATTATGATGGATTGATATATTCTAGTAATGCTTCTTGAAAATATGCAATATTTAAATTCTGGTGCATAATTTCTAACTTTTAATCCAAAACTGGATGCATTAAATTAGGTCTTCCTACAGTCTCTTTGTTGGAACATGAGGAAGTGAAAAAAGTGAATATTTGTTGTCCTAAGATAACATTTTGGTTTCCCCCCCCATCCTTCACCAGTTCCTATTTTATCACCTTAAACTGCTATAACCATTTTATTTGGGCACCAGCAACTCAAGCCCATGAAGAACATTGGATATTGTACTCCTCTGCATGTGGTGTTTCTAGATTGATAATGCAATAGGGAGCCATTTTAAAACTTGGATCTGATATTTCTGATATTTGCATCACCACTGGCTATAAAAGCTTAATACAATTACTGATTCAACCTGTGTGACATGAGGAGTCTTTTACATAGAAGGAATGGGACAAGGGAAAGAATATCCATGCCTGTAGACTTGTCCTTGTGCTCACTACAGTACACTAGAATCACCAAAACACAATATATATAGTAGGAAGGCTAAAAGAAATGGCATTTAATTTTTTCCTCCTTCTTCCTCTGTTCTGCTCCTTAGAAAGAATGAATCAAGTCCTCTAAGAAACAAAAACACTCTGTCACGGGGACCAAGATTTTGTTTTTGACTTTTTTAGGGAGGCTTGGATAAAACTTGTGTAACTTATATTCTAACAACATGTCATTACTTCCTTCTCTGTGACTGCTGCCTAGGGTGACCCTGATTTTTTTTTTTTTTTTTTGGTGTTTGAGCAGGAGATAATTTTTGTGGGAGAATTACAGGCTTCTTGTTTGTGTAATTACAAGGGGTAAAGCCAGCTCTCATCTACTTAGTGTTAAGACAAAGTAATTGCAACGTTCTATACACAACTGAAGGAGATTTACAACCTGGAAAGTGCTACAAGTGGATTCATGGAGAAAAAGGTTTTTGTTGAGACAGGCTTCTGAGACTGAATCATTATCAAACAAAACCTTTGTAACCTCATTTATTGTTACCTCTTTCAGTGGAATGTGTTTTTGTATTTCAAATTGTCCTGGTTTTGGCTTTATGAAGGAATTAGAGCTAGTGGCTGTGCTTATTTGTTAATCCAGATCTTAGTTCTTTTAAAGTCACTGTGTTGAAAGTGGATTTATTTAAATGTGAGAAATAGTATCATGAGAATTGATTTTTGCTCAAGCAGATGATGTATAAATCTCTTACCAGTCTGCTTTGTCTGCTTTTTTTGTCAACAGGTGCTTAATCGATATATGTCAACACCTCTTATTCCAACCCTCCCAACTCCCATCATTCCTGTCATACCCCCACCATATACCATTGCCACAGGTAGCATACGTGACTGTGTCCGGCTCAGAGGCCTTCCGTACACTGCTGGCATTGATGACATCCTAGAATTTATGGGAGATGCCACAGCTGATATCAAGCCCCATGGAGTTCACATGGTTCTTAATCAACAGGTACCAGTATTTTGCTTTTCTTGTTACACATATAGGTGTGAGAATGGGGAGGATGAAGCCAGTTCTTTTAATGAAAGCTTTATCCTGGAGCGTGTGTATTAAGTATTCCCTTGTGTTTCAGTCAAGTCCTGGAAATAACACAAGCCAGAATTGTCTCATACTAGAGGGCATAGCCGCTCTGTTGGTTTCAGAGGTTCTGCTTGGTGGTAGCTGAGGTGTTTTAAGTTAATTCTGGGGGAGGAAAAAACTTTTTCCTGACTTCTAAGTTGATTAAAGGCTTCTCAGGTTTTAAAGGAAGCTGATGATTAAAAACTGTGGTTTGAGTATGTATTAATGGCACAGGGATGGTTTGTCCTTTTTGTCTTGTATTAAAAATAAACTATTATCCACAGAAATACTGAGATATAAAAAAAAGTGGGATCTATTACATTTGTTCGAGATTATTTTTTTTTTTAAGTCTTTTGTATGTAAAGCAAAGTCTTCCAGGTTGCAGAAAATCAGACCTGGAAATCAATTTCTGAGGTAGCTATGGACTTCACAGAAGTATGTCTGGAGCTTTATGTTGTTGTACTATTACCTGAAAAGTAGAACCATAGAGTGATTAAACTGGAAGAGACTTCCAAGATCATCAAGTCCAACCATTAACCCAGTGCCATCATGCACTAGGCACATGGGGACAGCTTGCTCTTCTGCCTTTTAAGAATACTTTTTTTGAAGAACGTCCAGCCTTCCTGCACCCCTGCAACCTTCAGAAGTGTCTCCTAAAAGTGTCTCCTAAGGGATTCCATCAACCAGTGTCCTGAACAGGCCAAACTCTGCCCTCTGGAAGTCCATTGTGGCGGTGTTGTTCACCCTCTTCTTTAGTTCACCAAGAATTGAGAACTTGGTCATTTTGTGATCATGAAGCCCAAGCTGGCCTCTGACCACCACATCTCTCACCAGCCCTTCTGTTTGTAAACAGCGGGTCTAGCAAGGCACCTCCCCTGGTAGGCTGTGATTAACCAGCTGTGCAAGAAGTTGTCTTCCACACATTTGAAGAACCTCTTAGACTGTTTTTTTTCTGCTGTGTTGTATTTCCAGCAGATAAATAGTTGCATGGAGAGCAAAGACAGATTATTCCTAGAGCTTCACAGCAAAAAATTGAGACAACACTAATAAACTGCATTCAGGAAAATCCAAACCGAGTGAAGAAGGGGTGGAGGCAAAACCACAGCAAGAAATTAGTTAAGCATCCAAACAGGTTCCCAGAGAAGCTGTGGAATCTCCACTCCAGAGATGGTTGGAATTCAAGTGGGAAAGGCCTAGTGTAACTTGAAGGTTAGCCATGCTTGAAAGTGCTTGGTTCAAAGGCCTCCAAACTTTTCTTCCACTCTAAATTATTCTTTATTGCTTTCTGGAGAAGATGGAAGTAGTGGTGTGGTCTGTGCACTGGTTACATAACTCTTGCCTGTCTGCTTTTAAAAATCACTGTCATTAGTCATTGGTGCTAGATGAGGAACAACAAATCAGTAGACATTTGATTGTAGTACTTTCGGCATTTCTTCTGCTCCGTGTGTTCTCTGACTGCCTTGCAATTATTTCCCCTGCTCTTCTAGGGACGACCATCTGGCGATGCTTTTATCCAAATGAAATCTGCTGACAAAGCCTTTATGGTGGCTCAAAAATGTCATAAAAAAATGATGAAGGACCGTTATGTGGAAGTATTTCAGTGTTCAGGAGAGGAAATGAACTTTGTTTTAATGGGTGGCACTTTAAATCGTAGTGGCTTATCCCCACCGCCATGTAAGTTACCATGTAAGTCTCCAATTCTTCTGCTCTCTGCTGCTAAAGGCTGATGTGTGGTAGGTGCTGAAGCTTTGTGGCCTTTCACCTTTTTACTTGGGTTTTCCTGTGATCAACAATCATCCATCTGTATACATGCTGAGATTGGAATTGTTCCCTTTGGGCAATGATGGGACTGATCAGAAGCATATTTATTGTATTTTCGGTGGTGAGTAGAGGGCAGCAAGGCCTTGCCAGTGAAATTGTTGCACACTTTGCTTTTTATGGGTGTACTATTCTTCTGAGCTATGCCATAGCCTCGCCTTGTAGTGAAACCTATTTAAAAGTACAGGAATTTTTAAAAGGGGAAGAAATGGTAGCTGCCAATGAGTGTTCTTGCTGTCTTGCCTTAGAGCATTGAGAAGGTACTCTATGGGTTTTTTTTCTGAAGGTGAAAACACCCACTTGGAAGATGTGCTGACAGACCATAGAGTGGTGAAGTTGCATGAATTTTTTATATTTTGTTATTTAAGATTACAGTGAACCTTACTGTAGAACTAGGATGGAATTTTTCTGTGCCAGTCCAGTCAGTCTCACTACCACACTACTAAACAAATGCTGATGTGTATTTTTAAATTAGTAAAAACCTGCCCAATACAGTGTTTAAAACTGGTTTGACTGCACACCAAGCAAAGCTTAATGTTCCTACACAAGTCAGGTATGTGTTCATCAAAATACACCAGACTACCAGACTAATGATCTAGTGGGTTATCCTTTTTTTTTTTTTCCATTTACTGTATCTTAAAGGAAGCTTGTAATGAACACTCATGGTTAGCGGTTGTGGGCAGTCATGATTGTATTTTTGTCCCACAGAATACAACTTGTGTTAGAGAAAAGAGAGGGGTGTGTTGGTGTGCACGCCTGCTTTCTCTATGCACATGGCTTTGTACTTCGTTTGAATAACTCCTGAAGTTCCCTACTTTTCATTTGCATATGGGCAAAGATGCTTGGCTTTTGGAGTTACAAACTCTTAGGAATGGCACACTTCAAATGCCCAGGTTGTTATGCATGGTGATGTAGCAGGGGTCTCCCAGAGCAGAGGCTAGAGAGCATCTTTGCTCAAGTATTCACGATCGTGCCCACTTGATGTTAATCACATTGAGATAATAATTCCTTTTCTGGAGCAGAGATCTCCATTCTGATTTGTTTTTGTTGCTGTGTCCTCATTTGGTTTTAGGTCTTTCTCCACCAACCTATGCTGCTTTCCAAACAGCAGCTGTGATCCCAGCAGAGGCAGCACTTTACCAGCCACAAGCCCTCTTGCCAACCACCAGGACTGCCCAGGCCTCCGCAGCTGCTCCTCCGACTGTTACCTACTACCCAGCTCAGGCTGCTCAACTTTATATGAATTACACAGCTTACTATCCCAGGTAACCCCTCGGCTTAGCTGCTTCACTTGATGTGTCATGGGAGTGGAGCAGACAGCTGTGGGAACAGCTCTTACATCACTTCTGGTAGATAATCCTGGGACCTTCATGTTTATCAGCAGAGGAGTAGCCATTTGAACTGATTGATTTTTTTTTTTTTTTTTTTTTTTTTTGTGGCCTTATAACAAAATTTGGCTTTTTTTGTGGGTTCTGAGTAAATGTTATGATAATGTTGGTCTAACATTTAACAGTGGTTTTGGCACTCACTGGGACAATGTCATTACTTAGCCACATGAGAAGCTGTGTCAATACATGCCTCGACCCTCAACCTCTAGTTTGTTCTTGTATTTGTGATACTGTTTCCGTACTGGAAACTCATTCTAGGTATGTGCTAGGTTTGATTTCCTGTATCAGTGAGATGAAAAATTACCACAAGTGTAAGCCAAGCAGAACATCTCCACCTTGTCCCACTGATGGTGTCAGCATGGCTTACTGGAATCTGGTACTTGGTCCATGGGGAAATAGCTTGTTCATTGATAGTTATTCAAGTTGTGACACTTGCAACGCTTGCCTGCTGTTTGTAACAGGTATTCCCCCCACATTTTTATTTAGAGTTTTATTAACAATCGTAGAACAAGTCATCTGCAGCTACTGTTTTTCTCCTCTTCTGTGAAGTAATAAGTGCTACTCATTGTTTTCAACTACAAGTATTAGTTATTTTCCCTCCCTTCTCTAGAAATTATCACATGTTGAGAAATGAGTGGAGTCCACAAAGCAACCTATATCAGGACTGCTTGTTTTTTCTTTGGTGGTTGGGCTTATTAACTGAATTTTCACTTTCAACTTTGTCTATTCCAAGTACCAAATTAGTTTCATAACAATTTTGCCTTTCTTATTTCAGTCCTCCAGTATCCCCTACTACAGTGGGGTACCTTGCAGCTACCCCAGGAGCTGTTGCTGCAGCTGCTGCCACTGCCACCCACACTCCAATTGTGCCCCAGCCTGGAGCGTTAGTCCGTATGCAGGGTTTACCATATAACACAGGAATGAAGGAGATACTCAGTTTCTTCCAGGGATACCAGGTTAGTATAAAGTCCCTCTCCTTGATGCTGTATTTGGGCCTCTGAGTTATGGTCAGTAGTGATCAAACCAATAAGTGAGTGCTTTTGGAAACTGCTAAATGAGGGTGCAAGCTCAGTGTTGAATATTAAACTAGCAAACTGAAGTGTAAATTGCAATTTGCCTTATATGTAATACTATTGAGAAACTCATCCTAATTTGAAATTGGTGATTTTGTTTCTAGGGCCAAAGTTTGATCTTGGAGAGATAGAAAGCACAGAGCCCCAGTGTGAGTGGGTCTGCCAAATAAGGGTGAGGACTGCCAAAAGCTTCTAGTCCTGACCGCAGTTTGGTGGGAGCCCTACGTAGGGCTACTGTTTGACGCTGAAGACCTAAGTGTTAACATCTACTGAGAACAGATTTCTAGTTCAGAAGCTGTGACCAAGGTGTGGTGACTTTGTGCCAAAAGGAGATATATGCCTCTATCAGACGTTCATTCAAGAACTCATTCGTTTGGTTACAGGCAGGAGCATTTTCCAATTAAAATTTAATTACACTGCAACCAAAAGAGAACCATATTTTCCAAACCGTTTCATACTGATAGTGAATATTCTATGTGCTATGGGTAACTCCAGTCAGTAGGTAACAATTTAGTGTTGAATCAGTGAGCAAAGAACATAGAAATGTCTTTTCTTGAGGAATATTAAAACAAAAAGCACCATGTTCAGACACTTTTTTTAGCAGCACTTAATTTCAGTTCATGGAGTAAGTCTTCCCATGTCTTCTGCTTTTCACCTTGGGTGGATACCGTAATCTGTACCCATGCTTTGTAATCATGTGCTCACTAAAAGGAGAGATAATTGAATATGATATGCTCTGAGTATTTAACCTCTGTGGATAGCAACATTCATGTAAATACCAAATCTGACTTAAAATCCTCCTGCTGGGTCTCAAACCCCTGTTTGAGTGATATGAGTGAAAAGGCGACAGTTTTTGCATGTTTGTCTTTCAAACTTATGTAAGTCAGATGACAGTGGTGTACAGTGGATATGTTAATGATAGTGCACGATATGTGCTCTCTGGTTTACACATGGATGCTTTTCAGTGCACAGCAGTACCTAACATGGACCATTCAGGCATGGTATGTTCTTTGTTTTTTCCTTCAAGATTATTAAAGGACTTTAATTTGTAGTCATAGTACTGTACGTATATTAATGAATGCAGACTTAAGAATAGATGCTTAAACATAGATGTCATAGGGTTTAAGTATTTTGAAGATCCAATGTGCTCGTTCCCTGTTGTGGCTTCTTTTCAGATGTTACATTTACATTTGAAAATCTGGCATACTTGTTTTTTCTGTGGAAAAACTTGTAGGTTTAACTTGTAACAAGTATGAATTTTGACAAACATTTAAAATACCCTAGATGTTGTATTTTAGGACACCTTCAACATATATTTCAGAGGTAAAATAAAATTAATTTACTTCTGGCTTTTATGCCCAAGGATTTATTGCACAATGCTTCTGTTAATTTATAAAGTGAGTCCTTAGTAATCATCAATGCTTTAGGCACGGATTTAATCTTCTTAATTGATGCTGGTGTTCTGAGGGCTTCATTGTTAGTATTCTGAGAACCAGACTGGAGATACTGAGATTGGAGGTGCTAAGATTGGAAGGTGATTTTTGTTTTTCTGTGTCCCTTCCTGGAAGGAACAGGCTTAAGTTGTTCCTCTTTATTCTCTTCTGTTTTCATCCTGCAATCTCCATGGGCTTTGCATATTGCATATATGCACACATTTCACTGGAGTGAAAGCATCTCTCATAGCAGACTTGCCTTTTAAGAGAGTGACTTGGTTATCACAGACTTCAACAAGCTTTTCTCAACATCAGAATATGTTTTTAATAGTGAATAATGTAAAAATCTGCAGATCAGCACTGAAACTGTCATTAAATTTTATCAGCTCTAGTTTTGTGGTTCAGCAGCTTAATTTCTTTTTGCACTTCAGCTTTCTTGAAAAAAAAGATTTTTCTATTATTGAAAATTCTTTCCAGCTTGCATGTGTTTAATGTATCTTCTGTTATACAGTCATGAAAAAAACCTGTGAAAACTCTAATACTAGATCTTGGAGACAATAATTTTCTCCATCCCCTTTCTCTGTAATTTTGTGGTGTATTGAAAAAAGCTAAGGTTAGTACTTTATGATTCGGTAATTCAAGTTAAACTGCTTTTTTAGTTGTACTGTAATGCAGTAGGGCCATTGTCTGGTCTCTAGTCATATACTGAATGAATAGCTAAAGAATAATTTAAAATAAAACCAACCCCACCATATAATTAAAATAAGACAATGGGATGACAAAAGCAGCAGCTGTTGTAGTTGGGCATGATGTTGGAGTAAGGGTTCTATCCATGTTCACAGGAAACTTCCCTTATCATTTGAAAAACGGGTGATTTTTGTGAAGAGGCGCTTCTAGAATTAAGAAAAACTATTTATTGTTTGGATCCTCTGGGGAAAAGTTTGAGGAACAAGCAGTGCAAAAATAGTAATTACATGCATCAGACTTCTGTGTTACTTTTGGCCATCATTCCATACAGCTGTAGCAGCAGTGAAAGAAATCAAGAAAATAAGAAAGGAATAGGTGGTGTACTTGAGTGATGAAGTTTTCATACACATTGAAACACATTTTCACTAATAAGTGTTTTTCTCTATTTATGGGCTAAATCCTTTGCGGATTTTATTCTAGCTACTAAATGAAACAAAAATATTTCTAGTTGCTAAATAATGACCTGATTTTTTTCCATTTTTTTGTTGTTCTTTGGAAAACGTAGGTTTATTGCTTACACTGACAAAGTTGATGATTCAGTTTAGCTGTGTCCATGGTCTTACCTGACCAAAAGCTTGTTCACAGCTGTCGTCTTAGCTAGGATTTACTGTTGGTTGCCCAGTGTGTTGGAAGTTGGCATGAATATGAACAGGATTAACATCTGCCTGGAAAAAGACCATGTGGATTAGTTATTAGAAAGCAGGTTTGCTATGCAGGTAACTGTGTTTAAGTACAGAAATATGTTTCATTCAGAGCTAGTAACAAAAATAAAGTAGAAGACTAAGATTTAGGGGCCACATTTACCACCTGAACTTTATTTAAAGCCTCCTGAATTTGTTGAGAAAGTTATGATGGAAATGTTGGGACTTCTTCGTGTCCATGTTTTTACCTAAGAGCAGCTTAAAATATTTTTCTTTAAACTTGTATTTGGTTTAGATGCCAGCACCTTTTATCCATCTGCAAATAAAATTAAGGCACTGCAAAACCTGTTTATCTTCCAGATCTTGAGAGGTGCCAAATTCAAGGTGCAGAGGAGGAGGGTGGCCTATGTTTAAACAGTACTAAGGAAGCAAAGAGAAATAGATAGATGGCTAATTTTCAAGGGCATTAACAGCATTTCTTTTCTGTATCAGGACAGCAGCCTTCATTGTTACTGACTTCGGGGATTAGAGGGTTTTTTTTTCTCTGAAATGCATGTTTAAACAAAGAAGTATTCTCTAGTCCATATAGGTTCCTTCTGAAATCTGATGCTTCGTAGGCTGAGTGACTTACCCCACCATCTGTGTGCCAGTTCTAGGCATAGCACCTTTTGATTATGGAAGGGTAAGAGGATGTGATAAAGGAAGAATTCCCATTTGCTGGTATTTGAAGTCATCTGCTGATACAGGCATTGTTGTAAGCTTACTTCTAAGCTCTCAGAATAGAGTATGTAATTTGTTTTGTTTTGTTCCTAAATTTATCTTACACCTGGCAATGTTGCATGTGTGGAGAAAGTATCTGGGAGGCTTGGACTGGTAAATAACCTATGACTGTTGCCTTCCTTACTTGAAACGAAGTGAAAGTGGCACCATCTTCAAGCTGTGTTTTTTGGGAAGAGGCATTACATTTTTCACTTTCTGCTCCACAGAACTTTCAGGTGGTGTGTGTTCCACAGAGCAGTCAGGTGTTTACTGGTGCGTGCCATAGGGCATAGTCTGGCTACAATTGGTGCACTTCAGTGGCGAAGCCACTTTGTGGTGTATCTCTTGTGCCAAAGGCTGCAGTTATCTAGACATCAAATCTGGTTCTGTATTCCAGACTTACAGAACTTAAACTTTTCCTCAAAGTCTGAGAGCTGGATTTCTTCCCTTTGGAAACTGTTTTGTGGCAGAGTTTATCCCACTTGTTTTTATCCATGCTGGGGCATGTCTAAAGGTACCTTACAATTTTAATGTTTTGTGTAGTCACAGATTGAGTAAGAACATTGTGGTATTACAGTGTCCAAAGGAAGAGGACAAAGCTGAAGGGTCTAGAGAGTAGGTGTGATGGGGGAGTGGCTGGGGGGACTTAGGTTATGTATTCTGGGAAGAAGGAAGCTGACCTGAAAGGAGACTGTAGCAAGATAGGGGTCAATCTTTTCAATTGAGTAACAAATGATAGAACAAAAAGTGGTCTCTAATTTGCCCAAGGGAAGTTTAAATTACATATGTAATTATTTAATGATGAATTCAAGGAGTTAGGATGAAGTGATACTGCTACTAGTTATTAAGGGTGCCGCCTTTGCCTTACCTGAACCATTTAGATTAAGAAAGTTTCATGCTAAACATTTTCCTTACGCCGGTTTTCTTTAAATACCAGCTTGAACTCTTAAGCATTTTGCAAAAACAAAACCAAGGATTATTTTCTTTGCTCATGTGCAACAGTATGAGAAAATGGCTGTGGTTTGTGCTTTGTTAGATCTCTGTGGACTGTAACAGCTAATTCCCTGCAGATTCCTTTTATACTATAAAATATAGTTGTAAATTACTATCACTGGACCAGCTGCAATTTTAGGTGCTCAAAGAGATTTTTCTTTGCTATCAGGTTTGCTTTCTTAGCCAGGGTAGAATGGAGGGAAAGAGCCAGCTACAGCAAGAAAGTGGTTTGAGAAAATAAATGTATGTGTAGTAGAAGCTAGAACTAAAAGCTGAAAAGTACGGATAAATGCAAGATGAGCCTTGGAACTATGAATAGGTATGAAACACCAAGAATCATAGAATGCTTTGGGTTAGAAGGAATATTTAGAGATCATCTCCATGAAGGAAAATGAGAATCCAGAATGTGAGGCCACAACTTGCTGATCAAAGACTGAGATGGACCCTACACAAGATGGGAAAGAAGAAACACCTTGCACTAGTTTGCCAGTGACCATGGTATCTCTTGAGTGGTCCTTTCACAGAATGGTAGGGGTTGGAAGGGATATCTGGAGATCATCTAGTCCAACCCCCCTGCTGGAGCAGATTCTGGTGAATTGTCTGTATGAATTTGTATTGTTCCGCGAGATTGCTTTGCACTTTGCATATGCTTCTTTTCAGAGTCTTTGAATATCCACTGTAGGAACTACAAAAAGGAAATGTAAATGAGTGACCTGTTGGTTAGTGACCTGGTTAAATCTGTGAGGGAGCAAAATCAGTCCCATAATTCCCCTCAATGTAGTAGATATTTCTGAAAGTAATTAACTTGGAAAAAAACCCACAATCTTGTACACAGAGAGATTGTATTGTACTACCTCTTCACTGGCCAGTCTGCCTCTAATTCCTTTCCTCTAAAGGCTTGGTACTGCAGAAGGAGTAGCAAGCTGTCTGGGAGATGCTACCATTCCAGAGGTAATTGTTGGTCAGAAATGGTAATTTCTTTCAGGAGAGGAGTTATGTTACTTATTATGCATCAGTCATTATTATTATTACTGTATACTATATTGTAATATGTTATTTAATGTTATTCAACATACATCAAAATATCTCAGTGTTAATACCTAGAAAGATGTATTTACCTTTCACTTGTAAGATGCTGATTCTGTAAAAAGCAGCATGTCCTTCAGAAAACATGATTTTGTCGTTATTAACAAACATGTCTTAAGCTATAAAAGTTCTCTCTGTCACAGGGGAGATGACAAGATTGTAGTAAGCAGGAAACTCCATCCTTCACTACTCAGTTGAATCTGTTCAGTCAGCTGTGGTTGTTTTCCCCAATGCATGTGCATATTTTTCCTGCATCTTTCAGTCTGCCTGCAAATCACTGACCCCCAGGATTTTATTTAGTAACTACTTGCAAAGTTCTACTTTCTTCTCCTGGGTTATGTTCTAAATGTAAGCTTTAGCCTATTCCCTGTTTTCAGCTTTTTTGATTCTAACTCCCATCTCTGACCACTGGAAGCCCAGTGTAGCACCAGAGTGGTGTATGCTGAGAGCTAGAGCTGAGGCTGCCTTGCTTAAGGGAGCTCTTAATTTATCTAACAGTGCAGTATTTTTTTTTTCCTTACTTGACTAAATTAGATTTCCTGATGCCTACTTCAAGAGGAGAAGTTGCCTTTTTGTCTGAATTTATTTCTGCATCTTCCTTCAGTCATTCTAGGAAATAGGTCTCCCCTGTTTATCATCCATGAGCATGTGAGAGTATCTTGATTTATTAGGAAGAGATGAAATAAAGCTTTGATAGAGATTGAATTTCATGCATCAAGTCATGCCTTAGAAAGCAAGATCTGTTGCTGTGTCATTCCAGTAGACCACTGTATTTTAATGCCATTGGCATACTAGGAGTGAGTGGGAAAACCCCATGGTGAGAGTCACAGAAGTTTCTTAGGTTGGAAGGGAAGTCCACCCTGCCAAGAGATGTGAGATTTTAAGGACAAGGCAGCAGATCAGAGTACTTTAGAGAAGCAAGGAAGGTGGGAATGAGGTAAGAGGTAGGGTAGGAGGAGGGCAGTGTAAGCACTAACACTGAGGTGGTTTTAATTTTCCTCCTCGCGTTTAAGGGGAACTATTTGGTAGTGTTTTACCAGTGAACTGTGTCAGAAGTTGGTGTTAGAACATACATGAAGTTTTTATTATCTCAGCATTGCCATACTGTCTCAAATCTCAATAACATTTATATAGGAAACAAACTGCTATAATCTTAATGTAGTGATCTTGCAACTGGTCATACTGGTGGGTTAAATCACTAGGTGGTATTTTCAAATCTAAATGGAGGTAGAATTGGCCTGCTGCACTACAGGTGAAACTAGGAAAACTCTTTCTGTTTGCTGTAACGAGTTCACAGCCTTATCCTTGGCTTTATACTGTTAGTCCTGTGTGCTTGGATTCTTTTGTCCTATTCTTACGGATTTCAGAAAGGCAGACAAAATCAGAAGTATTTGTGATGGATATTCCTTACCTCAGGCAAGCAGGACAGCTTTGCAGGGAATCATAATTTCTCCACTTTATTTCCTACCTTAGTTTGCAGTACTACTTTTTGATATCTGTAAGTTCAAACAATTTGCTGTTCCACAGCTGTTTTAATTAACTGCATTCTCTTGCCTATCTCTCCTGTGATTAGAAATTGCTCTGTTGCTAGGTATTTCGATTATTTGTCCTTTCTTTCTCTTTAGGTATAGGGCTAAGATCTAAACAACTTAGAAATTTCAGTGCTGGCTTGTTTTGCCACTTAGATGTTTTCTATTGATTATGCATTGGAAGTATAGCTTTTTGAATGCTGTTCCCTATAAGAGGCTATAAAACTTTTGCGTACTGCACATTTAGTGATAATCTGAGGTATGTGCCATCTCGAGACGTTCCTTTCAAAGAACAAACTCACATTGTGTACATTTGTTTCAAGGGCAGGCCTGGGAACTGATAAATGTAATGTTTGCAAGCTCTGGTTACCCTGGCAGAGACTATCTAGAAAATACTTTTTGTATTTGTCTTTTACAAGGGGACTAGATGTATGCAGGTGGCTACAATTCAGTATGAAAAATTTTGGGAGGTTCTTTTCTTTTACATCCTCTAGGTGTTTGTTATTGTTCTCTATGGAAGGCGTATGCTGTGGCGGTTGGAGTTTTTAATATTCAAGCTCTCTTTGGAGGGATGGATTTGTCTTCTGTATGTTCAAACAGAGTATCCCCTTTACCCTTCCCTAAGGCGGCAGGAGGCTTTTCACGTTATAGAAATACCAGAGGAAAGCAGCATAGTGCATGCATTGGGCAATCCTCTAAAATGTTAGCGTAAAACGGGCATTTGGGAGAGGCAGGAAACTCTCTTCTTGCCATTGAAAGGGTATTCTACAATTTGGGTTATGCTAAACATTTACTGTTCTGGATTACAGGAGTCTCTGTAGTATGTGCGAGAATGCTTGGTCCCTTTCCAGGATATATAGTTTAGAAAATCTGTCAGATAAATGCAAAAACATGTTTCCTATTTCCCAAGATCTGTTTTCTCATTATAGATTTAATATCTGTACCTAGGCCCTCCAGTAGCATGTATGATCACTGTTCATATTCAGAGTCTCAAATACTACTTAGATCTGATCCCCATGTGGGGTGGATTTGTTTTAATTTGTTGGTGTGACTGTACTGTATAGTCACTGTTTTCATTCTGCTATTACAAGTCTGTCATCATGCAGTTCTGCTGTATAGCTTATTCCTGTTTCCTATATGGAAATACCACTGTAAATGCTGTTTTAAGTGCATTCTTGCTGAGACACAGATTTTCCTCAGCTATGCTAGTGTAGTCTATGTAGAGAATGATACGCAGCTGAAGTATTTATCATTCCACCCTAGAGAAACTGCAGTTTATTTTTATGACTGCATCAAAAATCTGACATCTGTATGCTGCTTCTAATCCCCCTTTTGAGCATGTGTGCTGGAAGATGCTCATCTGTCCCACCAAGAGCCATTACTGGAAGCATGATTATGCAAGCTGAAGAGTTTGTTACCTGGTGCTGCTGGAAGATTAAAAGGAACACTTCATGGTCTGAACCGGTTCCCTTCCTTGTCAAAAACAGCTCAAATCCACAGTTTAGAATAATCCACATGCACGTTTACTTGGTGTAGTTCTACAAGCAGTTTTTCAGTTGATGTGTTTTTTAACTTGTGTAAGGCTAGTATCTGTCCAGCTCACTGTCTGCCAGTGGTTATAGCTGATGCTCTTAATTATGGTTGCAAATGATCGTCTGTGTGGCTTGCTGTACCAGAACTGTTCTCTTGCTGATTACCGTGTATCACACTTGTACTGTAGTATGCACCCGATGACTACAATGGCCTTATTCAGCTGAGCGATCAAGCAAGGAGTGTGTTACAAGCACCGAAAGAGTGGGTCTGTTTATAACTCTTTGTACCATCTGAAGAAGGTAAGAGGTGACTGGCAGAAGCTGTGTCTGCAGCATTGAATGGGAAGGGAAGGAAGGGCTTGGTGCCACAGAGTTTTTTGGCTTATGGCTTTTTCGGCTCATGGCTTTTTTGGCTTCTTAGCTTGCGTTGGGATCTTTGCTTTAGTCTCTCTGTTTTGTCTTGTTAAAAAATGGACTAACCTAAGGAAACCTGCCAATTGTGATCTGCCATTGATGGTACAGCTGTGGTGGAGGTAGCGCGATTGCCTGGTTCTGCTCAGATAGCGTGTTAATCTTCCAGAAGGATTTACTGGTGTGTGTTTCTCTGTGTTTGTTTCTCACATGAAGCTTTCAGCTCAATACTTGATTTTCAGAATATTTTTCAGGATTTTCAGGATATTTATATGGCTCCAAACCACACAAACATTTGTGTGCAAAACTCTCTCCCACCCTGCCCTTGGCTTTCTCTTTCCTGTGTTGTGGAGCTATCTAGAGATTGATTTCTCAGTTTCTTTTCTCTTTAATGCAATATAAACTATTATTTTTAGGAGCAGATTATTTAATACAGTGCTTTTCCAATGCAACTAACTCAATTTGCTAATGGGGAGCTTTGCTATGTGTTTGGCACTAACATGTAATTCTTAAAGAAACTTTGTTATGACTTACGTGGACTTTGTGATGTCCCAATACCTATTGTATTCCTTTCAAAATCGTACTGATAAGTTGTTACACTCCTTAAAAAACATGCAAAGAACCAACAAAACCCAAATGAACCCCAGAACTTCCAGCACAAGGAACAGCAATCAGATACTATGCCCAGGCAAAAAAATCCTTGTGGACAAAGCTACCTTCACATGATCACCATCAGCTCAGATGTTTCCAAATCAGTTGGTTTCTCCTGATGCTATTGGATCTGTTAGTGAGAAAGCAGATTGGAGGCTGTGTGGTCTGGTAGTGTACACAATGCCTATTATTGCTTGGAGCACTTCCATACTAATGTGACCTTGGACAAGCTGCTGGACTCTTGCTTTTTACACAGATTAGCTGGTAAAAGAATAGGGTTCTACTACATATGAGATGGAGTCTGTGACTAGAAAATTAGTCATGGATTAGCTCTCCTGAATTCTAAGCAGTTCAAAGTAGTTTCATACAGACACCACTATTTCTAGAATAAAACATCCAGAATAAAAATTTGATGGATTTGAATCTGTATTTTAAAAATCAGATGCACATAACATCCCTTTCTGTCTCTAAATCTGTATAGGTAAGAACCCAAAACTAGTGTGTCTTAAAATGATGGTGAAGCATTTATTTAACACTCTTAATTATGTTGCTTGCAGAACATGGAGGCTTGCATTTGTCTTACCAGTGCTGCTATTTAAACAACTTTTTAAAGCCCAGAGGTCTAATTGCTCTACATGTGTTCTCAGTTGACTCTGAACTGCAATATTAAGGTTATGTTTTTATGACTGGTGGTAAATGACTTGTTCCCACATGACGTAATAACAAGAGCTGGTTCAGAGCAGACCATCTTGTGGCTCAACCCAAACTGGGTACAACTTTGTCTCTGAACACAATATTATTACTTTATTATTATATTTATTTTAAATTATTCTATTATTATAGTTATTTTAGAAATAAGGCTACGTCCAAACTTGACCTGCGCTTCAGACATGATGTTTTTTGAATTTCATTCTGCATGCTGTTTCTTGACTAACTTTAGTTCTGTGAGGAGAAATGATGTGAAGCCTGTACAGAGTGTCTTACACATGCTTTTAGTTTTCAAAGAGTACTGTTGTTTATATCTTAACAATATTTTTACTGCTTGTGAAGTGTTTGGGTGAGTGAAGCTCTGGCATGTACTTGCTTTCTTCTCATATGTTTGAATGTACCGCTGATCAGAAAACTCCGGGTAATAAATGAGAAATGTGGCATCTCTTGCAGCATTCCAGGTACACACAAATTCTACGAGAAATGGGACCCTTAAGTAGTTTTAACTTGTTATAAACTCATGAGGACATGTGTCATGAAATCTAACTTGAATTGGGTTAATGTTGATAAAACTGATGATTTTCCAGCACCAGTGTTTTGTCTGGCACTGGTTTCTCCAACAAACTAACTTTATGTGGAGTTTTTTGATCCTTCCACCTTTGGTTTCAAAACTTAACGGAGATTCATTTCTATACAACAAGAAGGGCTTTCTCATCTATCTTGGATGGACTGCCAGCATGTTATGATAGGTGGCTTAGGTACCGTAGGGCAGATGATTATCTGCTTTAAAATCAGTATTTTGAAACTGCCTTTTAAGCTTTCATGATGGCAAGTGCTCTCCAAACAAGATCAATTGAAATGACTAAATACTTTCATTTTGCTCTCCTGCTGTTGTTTCTCAGCCTTGTTAGAATGACATAAAGATCACATGGACTGCACCAAATGTTACTGGTTTACTCAACAGTCATTTCTGCACTATATACCCATTGAGTTCATCTCATCTGCCCAATACAGAACACTCATACAGCTCTATCAATAAGTTTTTTTTAACTTTGTCACTTGACCAGCAGTCCACATAGTACAGGAATTAGAGAATCATCCAAGTTGGAAAAGACTATGATCTCCAAAGTCCAACCATCTACCCTACCACCCTCAATCACTAAACTGTCTCCTGAAACACCATGTCTACCTGCTTTTTGAACACCTCCAGGGATGGTGCAGCCTGCTTGTCCCTGAGCAGTCCGTTCCAAGGCCTCTCCACTCTTTCTGGGAAGAAGTTTTTCCAAAGAACCAATCTGAACCTCCCCTGGCACAACTTGACCCCATTTCCTCTTGGATTGCCTAGACTTTCTTGGTCCGTTTACCCTAAATTAACTTCTAAGTTTTTCTTTTTCTCTCAGTCTTTAATCTGAATTCTCTAGCAAAATCTTTGCATGGAATTATTTTACAACACAACAGCAGAATAAAAGCTACCGCTGTTTGCCAAGCTAAAAGCTGAATTTGTTTAATCTGTGCCCCTTCTCTGCTTTGCCATTCTCACATCCAGAATTTTGTCCCCACAGACGCAGGAGTGGAGTGAACCAGATACATTAAAAACTGATGTCATCTCTGGTCTTAATAAGTTGTTTATTTCTTTTGTTGTCTTGTACTATTGCAGCTTCATGCAGATTCCATCCTCGTGCTTTACAACTTTAGTGGCCAGCCCAGCGGAGAAGCATTGGTGACTTTTCCAAGCCTGGATCTAGCTAAGAAAGCAGTGGCTGAGAAAAACGGACAGCTTCTGGGAAGCCGCTATGTAGAACTGTACCTGGTCTAACTAAACAGTCTTTGTGGGATGGGGAAGGATCAACGCACTAAACAACCATGTCTTTTGCAAAATAACAAGTCTTCCCTTGCCACCCAGGCAGCAGCAAATGTGCCTTTTCTGCAGGTTGGAATGTAGAATGGTGCACATCCTGTGTTTAATTTGAACAATGGCATTTCTTGTGCCAAAGATAAAGTGAAACCAAAAATTATGCTGTTAATTTCCATAACTTCTAATGTACATGTTTAAAAATAAGCAAACCCATTTCTGGCATCTAGTGAATTCTGAAAGCTTTCTAAGAGCTCTTCAACTATTGCAGCCATGGGAAAAAACTGTTCAGCAGTAGTTGAAGCAGAAAGCAAAGTTTGAGTCACTCAGCTTCTTCTGTGTTTAGTTTATAAGAGTTTACACTTGATAAAGTGTCTGGGTTTTTTTGTAGAGTTTATATGTCTTCAGAAAGATCACATAGCTTTCTTGGTTCCAAGTGTAGATCATACTGAATTTTTTTGTTGTTTTGCTTGTGACTGGAAAATACCAGGATGCTGGACCTCAAATGGAATGGGCTTGTGCTTTCTCATGTTTTCGTGATACATTGTTTTGCAAAAGCCATATTTGCCTTTCTTACCAAGGTACTGCTGCCAATGTGTAAAGCAAAGAAATAAAACCAACAGCAAACCCAGACAAATCTTCCCTGCTCAAATTGTACCTCCCTGCCTCGAACTGTTAATCTCTACAGGCCAAAACTGGCACATAAACCTGAGTACTAATAAGTTATATTTTTTTATTTAAGCGTAATAGCTTTCAGATACTGTATTAAAGATTTTGCTCTAGTTTATGTGCATGCAACTTGTTTACATCTTTAAACTACTTTATTTGTATATTATGAAACAAGATGCTATGAAATCAGAACCCTGTAGTGCATGCTTTTTTCTTTCTCCCTGTGTGTGTATATACACAAGCTAGAAGTACTTTTACATTATTGTAGCATGTGTTTAAAAAGAAGATATCTGCTGTAGAAGCACTAAGTGACTTTGCTTTTACTGTGCCTTACTTCAAAACTATTCCAAGTGCAATACCAGCAGAGCAAAATATAATGAAACATGTTGTGACCTGTTCATGGATGTCTGAATCAATCTTTTTTTGTGTTAGTGTACAATTTGAGTTGTACTTCCAAGAACTGAATGATGTATGCTTCTTTATATTACCACAAATAAAAGAGATGCTTATGACGTGCGTGCATGGGCTTTTGAAAGTAACTTCTGGTTTGCTTTATTGTGCTTTTATGGGGCATAATTCCGTGATTCTATTCTGTGAAGCAACACTGGCCATGTTGTATATGTCCACATTTCCCTTGTGCTTCTAACACCTTTTTGGCACAGTCACCAGAGATCTGTTTAAGTGCTGCACTTAAATCACCAACAGATTCGACCATGCGCACAGTATTTGTCTTGCAGCTTCCTGAGCCAGAGGATTTTTTTTAGCCTCTCTTCAATGTGAGGTGTGAAAACCAGTTACAGAAATTGAACTGGTCATAAAATCATAGAATGGGTCTATAATTACCTGGGCCCTCCCAGGAACCTTTCTTGTAGGTAGAGGTGACTTCCAGGGAGGGGTCATCCTGAAATTGTCTGGGCAACCTGTTCCTAGTGTTTCACCACCTTCATAGTGAGAAATTCCTTCCTAAGATCCAGTCTAAATCTCACCTCTTTTAGCTTGAAACCATCTCCCTTCTATCACTGGAGCAAAAAGTCCTTTTCCAGCTTTTCTGTAGCTTCTTCAGGTACTGGAAGGCTGCTCCAAGCCTTAGCCGATCCGCAGCAGAGTTGCTCTAGCCCTCTGATCATCTTGTGGCCTCCTCTGGACTCACTCCACCAGTTCAGTGTCCTTCTGCTATTGGGGACTCCAGAGCTCTGCTCTCAATCCATCCACCACCCAGCAAGCATTTGTGCTTGGGGCTGCCCCAGCCCAGACGTAGGACTGTGTGCTTGTACTTGTTGAACCTCGTGCAGTTTGCACAGGCCCAGTTCTCTGGCCTGTCCAGGTCCCACTGGATGGCCTTCCTTTCCTGCAGCTTGTTGTCCACACCACACAGCTCTCTGTGTGTGCGATGTGGCTTTGTTACACACTGTGTGTGTACAAAATCTAACACGTGGGACTTGAGAGCAGTGTCTGTTTCTCAGGAGTCAGTGTGCAAACAGACTGCGAGGCTGGTTAGAGCAGAGCCTCTCGTGCAGGGGCCTGACCACAGGCCTGAGACACTGAACCACCTTTCTTGGGTACAAAACTGTGCAAGGAAAGAGCAGTAAAAGAATACAAGGTGGAATTGCTCACTTCTGTGTGTCTTGGCTCTCCTGACCCCTCCTCCTAGTTAGGCCCTGATTGTGATGGAGCTCAGCTGTGGAGGAGGCTGAGGGGGCAGATCTCTTGTGAGCAGTGGGGAGAGTGCAGGTGTGTCAGTAGCTCCTGAAAGTGAGCTGGGCCGAAGTTTGTTAGTTAGCTGCTCTCCTGGAAGTAATAAGCGCTAGCAGGAATGTTATTGTAGAGCTGTTTCTCGTGATTTGGCATCAGAGGATCCATAGCTGATGGGCTTCAAATCTGAGAGTTCTCCCTTGCGAGTGTAAGGTAAGTGCTGGGCCAGGAATTGGAGGTAAGGCCTACATGTTTTCTCTTTAACTGTATGTGACTGAATTTTGAGACCGTGCTGTGTTGCTTGATCCTTCTTAAAAGGATGGTTGTCTTTGCATGTCTGTGGCTTAATACAATAAGAGAAACAAACGTAGATAGTGCTGAGCTTTAACAGCTTTACTGAAGAAGTGAAGTTTGGGAAGAGCTGCAGTTTGAGTGCTCTTGCTGTCGAAGAGTCCTCATGCTCTGTCATTAACCACAAAAGTTGTTTGCCTGTGCTTGTGATCAGCAAAATGGCTTGGTTATACGGCAAAATATCTGCTGTATAACCAAAGAAGAGGAGTAGCCTGCTTGTAGTTCATCTCTTATTCTTCTAATCATGCTGATTACGTGTTACCTCATGTACAGCTGCTCCCATCCTCCTGATACTGATGGATTTACCTAGAAATTATTGAAATGATGGTCTGTGCCATGGTCCATTCCACCTTTAGCTTAGAGAGAAGATGCCTTATTCTTTTGTTGTTGTTTGAGATGATGCCAGTCTGAAGGTTGGCAAAGGCCGTTCTCCAGCTAACCAGTTACAGCTGTGTTTCTAAACAAGGTGTATTTTGGTGGGGGTGGGATCTTAACCCTATGAAAAAGGAAGGTCTAGCCATGGACTTGCTGTGTTCCGCATATGTGCTGATAACAAAAAGCGGAATTTTACTTGAATAATTTCCTTTTTGTAAACGTTACTGCTGTTATCAGTTACTGCTGTCTAGTGTCAGCTGTGCCTTTTGCTGTGGGGTTGATTTGGGTGGTTTTATTTATCTTTACTTAGTGGTGGGAGTAGTCTGAAGAGTTGTCAGAGGAGTGTCGCCGGATGTTTTTGTTCGGTGTATGTCATGCCTGCACTAATCATTACTACCTGTAGATGTCTCCTCTCAGTCTGGTTTGTACAGTGTGCTTGAAATACAACTATTTGGACGCCTCTGGGTTTCGTTGTTAGCAACAGCAGTAGAGACAATACAAGAGCATCCCGACAGGAAAGAAGTCAAGGAGAGGAGCCAGAAGACCTGTGTGGTTAAACAGGGAGCTGCTGGGCAAACTGAAAAGGAAGAATGGTCTGTTGGAGAGTAGCAGCATAGGAGAAAGGGACCTAGGGGTCCTAGTGAATAGCAAGAATTATTCTGAGCCAGCAATGTGCTCTTGTGGCCAAGAGGACCAACAGCATCCTGAGGAAGATCAGATGGGGTGTGGTTAGCAGATCAAGGGAAGCTCTTCTCCCCTTCTGCTCTGCACTGATGAGACTGCATCTGAAGTATTGTGTCCAGTTCTGAGCCCCTCAGTTCAAGGAGGACACAGAGCTGCTGGAGGGTGTCCAGCATAGAGTGACGAAGGAAGTAGAGCACCTCCCTTATGAGGAAAGGCCGAGGGAGCTGGGTCTCTTTAGCTTAGAGTACAGGAGGCTGAGGGGTGACCTCACTAACGTGTCAGGAGGATGGATAGGATGAGGGGTAATGGGTGCAAGCTGGAACATAGGAGATTCCATATAAATATCAGAAGGAACTTCTTCCCACTGAGGGTGACAGATCATTGGAACAGGTTGCCCAGGGGTTGTGGAGTCTCCTTCTCTGGAGACATTCAGGACCCATCTGGATCTGTTCCTGTGTGACTTGGTCTAGGTGATCCTTCTGTGGCAGGGGGATTGGACTAAATGATCTTTCAAGGTCCCTTCTGATCCCTAATGATTCTGTGTTTCAAATGTTGGTAAATAAGTGCTGTCTTGTGGTCTTAAAATCAGAGGTCATTATGTTTCCTGTAAAACAGTTGACTTTTTTATTCTTGGTTTTTTATTCTAAATATTTTCCATGTAGAGTGGTGTATTCATTGATATTTGATAGGGCTCTTTTGAAATATATTTCAAACTGTGAACATTGCAGCAGTGTCTGACTCTGTTTACTTGGAAAGGCAAACTTGCAAAAATTGCGTTATGAAAAACAAATATTAAGGTGTCTAAATCCAGTGAAAAAGGAAAGCCACTGACTCTTATTTCTGTAAGAAATTCAAGGGGAAAGGTGTGCTTTAAGCGTGACCTAGATGTGAAAGCCTTCTCTTAGAAGATGGGGGAAGTACAGGACCAAGAAATTAAGTCAAAGAACTGCTTGGTCTTCTGGCTTTAAAAAAAATACCATAATATACAGCAATGAGGTAAATCTAAGGATTTATGACTGATTATTTTGGTAGCAACAACCTGAGCTGAATATATGTTTATTTACCCATCTGGTAGATCCTAGTGTGGTGTTTCTGCATCCCTGGTAAATTTACTTGCTCTTAGCCTTATGGTTGCTTCACACCATCCTTATGTGGTACAATGGCCTCAGAAGTGGTGGTTATCTCAAGCTGCTTGTTCAGCTCTTCATTGCTGGGATTGTTAACTACTGCTGGCAGGGAGCAAACTTGCTGTTCTCACTTCAGATTCTGTTTCTGTGCTACTCCAGATTTGCAGCTGCTGAATGTCCTGGCACGATGGCCCAGGTAAACAGATGTTGGTACTCTACCTTACTCCTGATGTGACCTATGCAGAGCAGGCTGTGCCTGTGGCTCAGTGTGAAGAGAACCAAACTTCACGTTTACTTTCCCCTTCTCAGTTTCCCTACTTGTGCATTTCCCCATGTAGAGAAAAAGCCGGATTGCTGATGTACATTATCAGCCTTTCCCCCACCCCTCAGGTCACTTCTTTTGTGTGTGATGATCACTGTGAGCTGGCATGCCTGTTAGTCACAGGGACCATTGTGTGTCTGTAATATAGAAAGAGGTATCGTGGAGATGGGGGAGCACTCAGAACATTTTGTGACTGCTCCACTTGTTCAAGAGAGAACTCTGTGAAATCAGGACTGACTGGCAGGGTGGGCAGTTTTGTGGCTGTAAATCCACTATGAAAAGAAATAAACAAGTGTCAGTTGCCTTTGTAGATTCTTCTTGCTTTGAAGCATTCCCTGTGCTGGGTGCCATGATGTTTCCCACACAGGTCAAGGCTAAGTGAGGCATTTTTAATTCTTTTAAATGTGAATGTAGCAATAGAACTATGTGGCTAAGTCATTGGCTCTAGAAATGAGGAGTTTATAAAAGAAATTAATAATATTAATAATTATAATAAGAAATGGGCAACAGTATGCAAAGTGTCAGGCCCCAACCTATACTGGTATCTGGGGTTGTTCTTGCCCAGATGCAAGACTCTACACTTGCCATTGTACCTCATTAAGTTTGTCTCTGCCCAGCTCTCTAGCCTGTCCAGGTCTCACTGAATGGCAGCACAGTCTGCTGGGGTGTCAGTGACACCACCCAGCTTTGTGTCATCAGCAAACTTGCTGGCGGTGCACCCCAATCCCTCATCCAAGTCATTAAGGAATAGATTGAAGAGGACTGGTCCACTAGATTGAGGCCTCCAACTAGACTCTGTCCCATTGACCACTGGCTTCTATCCTGCAGCCAGTCCACAATCCACCTCACTACCCAATCATCCCGTCCACACTGCCTCAGTTTGGCCGTGAGGTTGCAATGTGAGACTGTGTCAAATGCCTTACTGAAGCCAAGACAGACCACATCCACCACTCTTGCCATCATCTATCTACCTGGTTATGCCCTCATAAAAGGCTATCAGGTTGGTCAAGCATGACTTCCCCTTGGTGAAGCCATACTGACTCTGTCCCTAATGACCCTCTTGTCCCTGATGTGTCTAGAGACAGCATCCAGGACAAATTGTTGCATCAGTTTGTATTGGTGTCAATAAAAAGTGCTTGATTTGAAGGTGGTTTTAAGGAGCTGGTAATGAAGCAGCCACCCTTGGATCTTACAAAGTGTGAATTTGCAACTCCGGCATTTGAGTCACAAACTCTACAGAGAAGCTATTACTGAATTAATGAGTAACTTTTGAATTCTATTGAGCAAGCACAGCCCATCTCTTCAGAAATTCTTACCATTCCTAAGTGTTGATAATGACTTCAGAAACACTTAGTTCCTTAGCTGTAGGTACAGAATTTGTGAGGCACGCAGGTCAGTGTTTAACAGGCTGTGCCACTAAAACACAAACTCCATGAACTTTGTGCAAGAGGAGTTATGTGTTTCCCTGAATGCTCAAAACCACTGCCTTCCCCACCCACACTTGAGTGTTTCTCTCTATTGTTTCCATGTACCCAGAAAAATAAGATGCTGTGGTTTATAATTCATTTTTATTTTTTAACCACACAGGCCTTAGGGTGGGGATTTTTAAAAATAAAACTTTCTTGTTAAAGCCATTCAGGCCCTAGTCAAAATTCAGACAGAGCCTGAGAGCTGAGGATTCCCTTTGCTGCTTCACCAGTGGCAAAGCTGTGCAATCAGATCACCAGGAACAGTCTGAAAAATAAATTACTATTGCCGCTGTGGTGGCCTTGCAGTGCTTAAACAGAGTGAAGCACAGTGGGATTGGGTGTTCTAACACGAAAATGAAAGTAGCCAATTCTACCAAGGTTAATAACAAAATTGGTGTGATAGAGAAGATTTTGTTCTGATTTTGATGCCTGTGGGTCAAACTGTGCTTCCAGAATGTCTTTGTGGCATAGCCCTGGCTGTGTTTCTGATGTAAAGGACTCTCTCTTCTCGGACCCATTTTTGATACGTTCCCTTATCAGACTATCATAGCATTATAGAGTCATTAAGGATTGGAAGGGATCTTGAAAGATCATCTAGTCCAATCCCCCTGCCACAGAAGGATCACCTAGACCAAGTCACACAGGAACACATCCAGATGGGTCTGGAATGTCTCCAGAGGAGACTCCACAATCCCCCTAGGCAGCCTGTTCCAATGCTCTGTTACCCTCACTGGGAAGAAGTTGCTTCTGATACTTATACGGAACCTCCTCTGTTCCAGCTTGCACCCATTGCCTCTTGTCCTATCACCAGATGACCTTGAGAAGAGTCTGGCTCCATCCTCCTGGCACCCACCTCTCACATATTTGTAGACATTAATGAGGTCTCCCCTCAGCCTCCTGTACTCTAAGCTAAAGAGACCCAGCTCTCTCAGCCTTTCCTCATAAGGGAGGTGCTCTACTTCCTTCATCATCTTCGTTGCTCTACGCTGGACACCCTCCAGCAGCTCTGTGTCCTTCTTGAACTGAGGGGCCCAGAACTGGACACAAAACTCCAGATGCCATCTCACGAGTGCAGAGTAGAGGGGCAGAAGAGCTTCCCTTGATCTGCTAACCACCCCCCTTCTGATACTCCTCAGGATGCTGTTGGTCCTCTTGGCCACCAGAGCACATTGCTGGCTCATCGTCATCCTGCTGTCCACTAGGACCCCCATGCCCTGCCTCTGTACGCAGTCTGCCTCATAAGCATTTAATGTCCAGTTATCTGCTGTGTGATTTACTCAAACCTTTCTCTGAATGCATTGCACAAGTAGCCTAGGCCAGCAGTCTGCCCAAAGCAACAGGCATCATTGCCCAGGTTTCCTCTGATATTCACTAAGCCTAGACTTTGTCTGTGAAAGGCACCCATCTAATTTTGTCTGTGGGTGGGCGCCTGTGGAGCATGGTGTTCATGTTTTTAGTTCAATAACATCTTTTTTTTCCACAGTGTTCTCAACAGACAGTAACACTGGTAAGGTGATTCTTCTTTTAAAAACATTTCACACATTTAGAAGCAGAAAGAAAGAATTTCTTTGTAAGTAAAGTTATTGTCTAGTTGACAACAGTAAGCACAGTCCATTTCAGGCCAAAAAATCAAAGCACATATATAGCCCTATAATTAATGTTTTAAAGTATTGAAGAGAATGTTCTCTCGGTAATGCTTGGTGATGAGAAAGCATTCCTCCCTTTCAAAAAGTGCCTTTGCGTTTCTCTCGCTGCAGCGTTCCCTGAAAGACTGCTAATGTGGAGCTTTATAAATAATCCTCTCTGCTCTGCTCTGCTCTAGGAGTAATTTAATGGATGTTTCTGTGAGGACGTGCTGATGGGAGGATATTTATCGGAAGGTATCAAGGGGTGCCTGACAAACGGAGGTGCATGGCTTGGCTTCAGTCAGAGCACAGAGGAGGGTCTTGGGGAACAGCCTGCTGCTGTGTGGGGTGAGCACACTCTGTGTCTACTGTTCCTAGCCCACCCACCACGTTCTGAGAGGAGCTCAGCTCTACAGCTCTTGTAAACATTGCTCCAGCTGTGTGAAACCAGTGGAGTGGCTGCAGTAGTTGCTGGAAGGCCAACCAAGGCCAGCATTAATTATGCAGACTTGTTAGAGAAAATAACTTCATTCCCAACACTGAGCAAACAGATTTCCTTGTAACCCTGTGATAACAGGAAGCCCTTTTCCTGAGGAACAAGTTTTTTCTTTCCAAATGACTTATCTCCTTGCAAGCCCTTGCTGAATTACCAGTCCCATCTGGCCATGCCTCCAAATACATCCCTTTCTTGCAGAATCATACAACTGTTTAGGTTGGAAAAGACCTTCAAGACCATGAAGTAAGACTATCAAGTCCAACCATACCATACCCACCACTAGAACACGTCCTTAGACTCCCTGTCTACATGTTTAGTTACGTGTTTAAACACATCCAGGTATGGCAATCGGACCTCTTCCCTGGGCAGCCTTTTCCAGTGCTGGATGACCCTTTCAGTAAAGAGCTTTTTCCTAGTTTTGCCAAGGTTCATCTTTCTCACAAAGCAGAATTTCCCCGTGCAAGATTCTGCACCACTTCTTAGATAAGTAAGGCTGTAGGCATCTTGGAACTCTTTTCCTCAAAATTTTTTGAGGTGCATGTTGTGGTAAATTGTTGGATTTATTGCTGCATTTCACCCATGCGCCTTCCTGTGCCCTTTAGCTTTGTGGAAACAACCTGCTGTGTGACTCTGCCTTTCAGGTGTTTCCTCTTGTGGCACAGGGAGACAGAAGACCTTCTGAGCAGTTTGGCACGGCTGATGCTCAGGATGATCTGTATCATGTGGTTTATATGGCTGAAGCACTTCTTGTCTCTTCTGGAAAACTACCATGGGGGTAGACACCCAGCTATCCTGGGAGGTGTAGAACAGTGAGAGAAGCATCCCTCTTGGCTTTTACCCAGGGCTTGGCTGGCCTTGGCTGAGAACAAATGAGGTGGACAACACCATAAGTTCTGCTTTAAAAGATAATGTAATAGATAGACAGGGCCCATTTGCAGAGGGAGTTGGGAGTCTCTCTGTGGGTGGACACACTGTGCATGACTTTCCTGTTATTGGAAGAACCCCGACCAATCCTCTGGCAATCGGAGCTTCCAGCAACGGTGGAACAGGATGAATTGGACCAGGGTAATGAATGTTAGGTATTGTCTGTGTTGGTCACTGCACGGATATGGCAGTCAGTTTCTGGCTTGGTTTGCTCTCTGTTGCACCCGCAGTGAGCAGGTCTGACGTTTCAATTGATTCCTCTGTTGATGGCTGTACTATTTCATTTCTGAGCTCCATAGAGATAGGTAATAAAGTCTACTTGTGTTTTCTGCTGCTTTTGTTAGGCTGTCACTGGCAAAACAATGGCTCAGTGCTGTTGTAGGAATAAGAGATGGACTTTGAATTAATTGTTTCTGTATAAATTACTGATGACTTTTGGATTGATAAACTGAGATGCGTGTTTGAGATTTCTAGGGTTCATCGACCACATCACGTGTTACTTAAGTGAATTTGGTGTTGAGGCGTGAAGTGCTAGGTGAACCTGAGTATCTTTGAGTAACAGCAGGATTTTGGAGCTGAAAAAGACTGTAAAAATGAAATAACAGCAACAGAAAGGAGTGACAGAATTCTCCTTAACCAGAGCTGACAGGAGGCATTACTGCCACTGCAGATGTAGGTCGCAGATAACAAAAGTGCTTGAAGGGGTCCCTTGTCTCCTCCCTGTGTACTTGCTTCCCTTCTCTGTGATGAGAGCTGGGGACCTGTGGAGAGAGCATCTGGACCTGTCTAACCATGACTTCTGGATTATAGACCCTTACTGGGAGGATCTGGTCCTTTTCCATCCAGTGGAATCTGATGTGGATTCACTGACTCTGTCACGGAGGTGAAAAGAAACAACTGTTCTTTTATTAGCACCTTATGTTCCTTACAGGAACTGACTTTAAATGATGAGTCTGTCTGGGGGCAGAGAGGGAGTTCACTGATAAAGCAATGTGTGGAAGAAACTTTGAGATGGGTGATGGAACAACTCGTGGACCACTCATGATAAACATGTGCTATATTGTCAAATACCTAGACAGGCGTGCTGAAATGCTTTATGCACTTGACCTGAAACATCAGCCATCTCCTGTACTGAGTTCTGGGAACGGGGTGGGGATCATGGTGCTGAACAGAGGCTTAGTTATCTCTGAGGGACATAGTGGAAAAGAACTTGATGGAGTTCAAACAATGATTGCTTAAGAAAAACTTCACCTTAGTGGCCTGTGCAAAGTCAGGTAACTCATAATAGTTAGTTGAAACTCATCTGTACTCCTGCTAGCTATGAGCTTTAAGTGATTGACTTCCTATGATTAATACTAAGCATTCCAGCTGAGTGCAGGTTACCATGTGACCAACATGATTTTTTTTGGCATTCATTTGAAATTTCTCATAATGGAAAGTGGGTTACAACCAAAACTAGAGCACAAATTCAGTGTCTGTGACACAGTGATACTGAAAAATCGGTGTGTTCTGTTGTCTGTGTTACCAGAGCTTATTCAGTGCTGTGACAATGCCCATCCTGTGAGCCTTGAGGTTCGGGTATGAGCCAAAGAACTGAATGCCCAGCAGAGATCCTCCAGCATGACCAACAGTTACTAGAAGTTGCTTTTGCTCCCGTGGCATGTGTACTGTCAGCTTTTCTTCAAGCTGTGCTTTTTGAGTTGGGAACCAGCTCTGTTACTATTCTAGTTGGGTGGACGAAATACTGGGCAATGGGTCGCTTGCTGAAGTCCCAGTTTGTAGATTCACCACTTACTGGGCTAAGGAGAGCCTTGCTGTTCCCTAGACCACGTGAACTAGCACAGGCTAAGTGTGATTTACACTGTGAATACAGGGTTTAATCATAATGCCTGGGGCAAGCAGGTTTCTTGTTACTAAAAACAGTAGAAGTAAACACCCACCATGTTTAGCTGCATTGACACTGTTTGAGAGGGTCTCTTCTTGTGCAGTAAACAGTTTTGCTCTTTCCCCTCAGGTAAGAGCTTCTGGAGAGCTTGTTCTTGGTGTCTTCCACAGATGTGGGGTATTGTTGCTGTTTACTCTGTTTTCAAGTCTTGTAGAGGACTTATACTAGTTAATGTCTCCTGCTGCCCCACTTTGTGCTGATCCTGTTATTCTCTGCGCAAGAAAGAGACTGCTGGGTTAACCTCTTAGTTTAAAAAAAGGCTGTTTCTCTTCTCTCCATATGGTTTCCATATTAGCTATTTTACTAAACCACTTAAATTTTACCTTGGTGAGGTTCAGAATTCTTCTGCTTTGTTCTCATCAGCCCAGTGATGAAGTGTACGTGAGTGCTGGATTCATAGTGGTACCAGAAATTCAGACACACTTTGAGCAAGAGATGTTCTCCTAGTTAGCTGTCACTCTGGCAGTCTCTCCTGGGAAAGGCTGTTTTTCATTGCTGTTTATGGTCACAGAGGTACAAGACAGCCCAGTCCTTTAGTTAATTCATATTAGTAGTAATAGAGGCTTCACTGGAACTCTGTACAGGATAACACTCCAGAATTCATTAACTTCCTGCTTAGTTTTGGTTTGGCCAATGGTATTTCTCTCTGTGACCTTAGCATATTGGGTCTGGTCTCCTATCCCTGCATGCTGCTGCTTATTTGTGGAGGTCAGGCTGAGACTAAAGTGATTCCAAATACAGAAATGGGGAAAAAAAAGCCTGGTCTTACCCTGGCTTTACTGGGGGGGTGGAACTAGAACAGTGGGCATAAAGATGGGTTCTCTATGGATTGCATGTTGCAACCCTGCCTCCGCGTCCTGTCTGCAGCCTATGGAATGGTTTTTACTAATCCTAAAGAAGTCAGCATGCTGTGGGAGCAGAACACCTGACTGAGCATAGTGACTCAGCAGTGTCAGCAATGCCAAATGGAAATGCGAAGGTGCGTGCTTGTGAGAGCTTCAGAAATGCTGCCAGCACAGCTGAGCAGCCAGCTCCATGCGTCTCCATAATGTCTCCTCTTAACGTCACTACTGACTCTTCTTATATGGCGTGATACCCAGTCCTGGTTCCACGTTCTCAGGCCTATCTGCAGCAGAGATCTACTGTCTGCAAAGTGTCCTTCAGTGATGCCAGGGTCTTTTGGATGAAAGAAAGTACACTGTAGTCTAAAAACTGTCCTGCGAGAAGAGTGCAAAGACAGATTTTAATTGCCTCTTTTCAGGTAGGGCCTTATCATGCTCCACCTGAAGGGAGGTTGTAGTCAGGTGGAGCTTGGGCTCTTCTCCCAGGCAACTAGTAACAGGACTAGTGGACAGGGCCTGAAGCTACCAGGGGAGGGTTACTTTGGATGTTGGGAAGACCTTCCTCACAGAAATGGCGATTGGATTCTGGAATGGACTGCCCAGAGCAGTGGTGGAGTCCCCATCCCTGGAGGTGTTTAAGAAAAGAGAGGATGTGGTGCTTAGTGCCCCATCTGGCTGATGTGATGTCAGATCATAGCTGGGCTTGATTATTTCAGAGGTCTTTTCCAGCCTCAATGATTCTGTAATTCATTCTTGTATTTAAACAGTGACCAAACTCATAAAGTACTTGTTGCTCACTCTTGGGCTGTGCTTAGGCTGTGCCCTTCCAACTACATGGGGCTTTTTTTTTTTACAGCAGATAGGATTGCATTTTACTCAGCTAATCCAGCTGCTGCTTGAGCTGCTAAGAGTTCAGGGACTGTTGTAAAAATCTTGAGCGTGGCGCTGTATTATGTGCAAGTGACCTAAAGCAATGGAGGCACAGTCCCTGCAGGGGGCATGCAGAAATGGCACCAAAGAATTGGACACTAAACACAAGAACGTCAGCCCTGCTTTGCTGGTGAGAGGTTTAACCCTTGCTTATCTAAAGGTTTTTAAAGGTTTATGGTTAGCCTTTTGCAGTAGTGGAAGGCTGTGCTTGGAGACAGACCTGCTCACACACCAGTATACTTACTGGTTTTTTCCCTTTCATATGTGGGTTTTTTAAATTTCCCTTTCTAGCTAAGGAGATGCTATTGGTCTCCAGTCCATTTGAGCAGCTGGATTAGTTCCAGAGGGTTTAGGCTCAGACAATCAGGATTTTAGACTCTTGGTGAAACTCTGTTGACAGCCTCAAAATGCATGGCATTCTCTTTCTTTCCAAACCACAGCATCATTCAGCAGAGGACTTGGCCTGTGCTGCTTGTTTCTTTCATTGTTTGTGCAGCTTTTCCATTATGACTTTTGTCAGCGGTTTATGTCAGAGGTTGGATGGCAATGATGACATTCTTGGCATAGCTGCTTTTTTCATATCATCAGAAAAAATACTCCCATAGTAGCACTTAATTGAGTTTCAGTATTGCCTTATTTGTCCTGCTGGCTTGAAGGCTTGTACTCCCCATGCAGTACTGTGACTACAGCCAGGCAAATGTCACAGGGCAGTGTCTGCTGTTACTTGAGTAAAGATACCCATGACTTCTCATTTGCTTTCCGCTTAAGCTTTTATAAGCAAATTTTTATTCCTGGTAAGGGAAGAAGTGCTGGGAACATGGAGTTGTGCAAATGCATGGCTCAGCAGAACAGTCAGTGTGCTAGTTAGCACAGCTGGAGAGAGGAACAAGTACTCCAAGAACTTGGACGGTTGCACAGCACAGACCCAAACAGGAGCTGTTGCAACAGGCAGTTGTAAGGATTAACATGTTGGGACCAATCAGTAAGCACAGAGACGCTGCATAAAAAGGACACAGGGTACTTGCTGCATTCATGGCAGCTCCAGTGGAAACCTGCACAGAAATCAGCACGTGTTTGAACTGAAACTGTTTCTGGTTTGTAAGTGGTTGCACCTCTTATTTTCTAATTCTTACCATTCCAGACTGTAACTCCCTGAATCTCAGAAAGCCAGGGTTTTGGAGCAGGCTGTGCAGCAGCTTTGAGGGTGCTTGTTAAAGACAGAGGACTGAAAAAATCAGCCCCTTATATTGTGCTCACAGCATTTCCCACTTGAAAACAGTGACATACTGACTTCTGAAGGTTTGTCCTCTCATTGCCCAACGCATTGTAAGAAAGACTTGACTGTTGGGTATGTCAGGGAATTTATGAAATACTTAAACTCTTTTATTGCAGGGAGGAAAACCTGATGTAACAAAGAGAACTAGTAGAACACTCACCTGTTGTGCACATTTCTTGCAGTGAGGAATCCTCTCTGCCAAGGTGGCAATGTCATACCTTTTGTAGCAAGTTACAGTAAATCTAGGAAGGCAGCCCTGACCTTTCACGCCTAAAAAATGCTCAATCCTAGATTAAATCCTGGAAGTGCATGCTGGTTTTAAAGCCAGTGCTGCCCTCACTTTGCTCTTGCTGCTCACAGAAAAGCTAGAATGTGTAGATGTTTGGTTTAGGAACTTGTATTTTTGGTACTGGATGCTGTAGGTGTAGAGTTGCTTATTTGCTTTTAAAACTACTTCCCTTTCCCGACTGTCACTGGTTTTCAGCTGTCTGCTTCCTTGTCTTCTGCTTTTTATTAAAAGGTTCTTTCCAAGTCACCAGTCATCTCTCATTCCACTGACATGGGAAATTCTAGAAATAGTTGTTCCTTCTTCCATCCAACTTAATCACCATTAAGAGTGATGAAGGGAAAAAAGCCCCCAACAAGCAGCATTGGGCTTTCTAGTCCCTGTCAATTACTTACAGTAATCGGTATTGAAGTTTTTGGTGCGACAGGACCTCTCTGATCAGAAATGCTCTTTAATACTTTAGACTGTATAGCTTTGGGGCCCTTTTAAGTCATCCTCCATCCCCAGACCCTGTGACCAAGAGAATCTGGCTGTCTAACCATCAGGGATTTTCTGAGCTGCAGAGATTTTTAATTTCCCCCAAACTTAAGTTTTTATTCATTTTTTTGTATTCACTGTGTTGCGGTGCCTCTTCCCCTAAGAAAATCTGAATAGCAACACTGCCTTCTGAAGTGAATCCGCAAGGGCCTGGCCATTAAATTAATGATTTGAGAACGATCTGTGTCACACAAACTAATCTAACAAGACGGGGCTGGTTAGTTAATGATGTTGCAGCAAGCATGGCCTTGCTGAAAAGAAGTCTCTACAGTATTTCTTCTGTGCTTATTGACTCACGTGGTTTCATTATTCTCTTAAACCCTTGTATCATGGTCACCACGTAGACGTGGTTTGGATTCTGACAGATGGCTCAAGTGTTTCTTCGTGGGAAATTTCTTTTTCTTTCTGCAGTATCTCGGGAGGTTGGGGCGAAACGTGCATGGAGGTGAATGCAGCTGGCAAAGAGCTGAAGCTGTGCACAGGCAACCTGATGTGATGTCTGCTGGGTTTGTTCAGGCGTGAGCCGCTCAAGTCTCCTTCTCTGTACAGCCAAGTATTTTTGTCTGTGATGCACATCAACTGCACCAGCGTTTAGCTAGGTATCTTTATGAATAATGGTGTTGAATGAGAATTGTCACCTAAGGACTTTGAAGGGAAAGACCTTGTAACAGAACTAGATGGACTATGCACGCTCTTCCGGCTCTTACCAGCAGGTGTCACAATGACAGCAAGGAAGAGGAGTTGTTTTCAGTTTCCAGACAATACTTAAGATAATAAACGATAACAAACCAACCAAACCGCCAGTCTAAATTCACAGAAACAGTTTGGAGACCCTGTCTAGCTGACTTTTCTTGTACGCAGGCCTGTGCAAAGCAAATATCCTGTTTTTCCTGCTGTTCTACCTTAATGTCTGGTTAATATTTCCCCTTCTGTTCTCTTTTATGTGTAGCAGATGGTACTAGAAACAGTGGGTTACAGTAAATATTTAATTTCGTGGAGAATCTCAGCGAAGGACAAATATCTTTGTATGTTAAGAATGACTGACTGACTGATAAACATCCCTTTTAGCAGAGCAGATAAGGACAGTGCAATGCTTCTGTTACCAGAGTGGTCAGATCTGTGTGTGAATTTAAACCCATCAGCATGCTCCTAATTGCTTTTCACTTACCTTAATATTTTAACCAGCCAAGAGGGGCTGTGGGACAGGGCAGGTAAAGTGACCATTTGGAAAAGCTCTGAATCCTTACCTGATCTGCTACAGTGGAGTAAGGATTGGGCTCACTGCATACTGTGGTATTCAGTTGGGCTGAGAGAGACGGTAGAATAAGGGATAACGGTCCAGCAGACAGCCCAGGTACTGCAGCGGAATGTTAGAAGGAAATACTAGTTTACAGTGTGAGAGAATTCTGCCAGCACTTCCTTTTGGTTTGGGTCCTGAATAAATGTGATTCGTTTCTTAAAAGAGCTGGCTCTAATAAAACACTGATTCTTTGAAAAGAAAACGTAGTGTTTTGCAAGTCAGATGTGCTGGCAGGGTTAGCTGTGCTGAGCTTTAAGCACCCTGGTGTGGCTGCACATCTGTTCATTCCTCCTCTCACTCTCAGTGAATAAGCCTGCGGCCCACTGCTTCTGAAAGACAACTTCAGTTGGCAGCAAAGTGCGTGCAGCCAATCTGTGGGTTATTACTAGTGTTGCTGTATGCTAATTATACACTGGTAATCACGCTAGAAAACATGTGGAACAGCTTTCAAACTGCTTGTGCTATTTTTAGTAGAACTGGGCTATAATACTCTGCATTTGTTTCCTGGCACTGCAGTTACCCCCTTCTGCTGTAAGTATAGATAAAAAGACTGGTGAAGGTAATTAGTCAGGGCATGCACTCTGAGACTAAGCTGACAGTGGCCCTCGTGCAGTGTGATGCTTGCCTTCTCTCTGGGGCAGTAATGCATGTTCAGCCAAGCGCCAGAGCTTCTGCTTCACTGCAGTAATATCGCCAAGATGAGTTACAGACTTGAAGGCCTAAACCTACTGGGCCATTTACCTCAGTACTGCTTCATCGGCCAGCGTTTGGCAAATAGTTCACAGTGTGGAGGAATTATACCTTTGTTTCTGATACAGCTGAACCGCGTCTTGCCTTTGATATCCTTTCAGGAGTGGAAATTGCTGCTTATGACATGCTTCTTGAACAGTGTTGTCTGTAATAATTTCTCAAACTCGTGTTGTGGTGTGTGAGACAATGACACCTGCACACAGGAAGCCACTAGTTCTGGTGCAGACCGTTCGCTAGGTGTGTACAGGCTCCCCGTACCGCAAACAGGTAGGTTCTTCCCCAGTCCACGTGCTGCACCTGCATTTTAAATAAGTAACAATGCATTTGCATTCTTTTTATTTACTTGAACACTACAACTTAAGAGCCTAAATGCAAGTTTTTCCCTTTATTTCTCTGCAAGTAGCACTGCAATCATAACTTACAAAAATGTTTAAAATACAAAATGTACATGAAATTACAATACAAGGCTCTGTAAACATCTAGAACTTAATCTTTATTGTCCCACATTGTTTTTAAATATAAAACTTCAATTTGAGTGATTTCTGAACTTCAAAGAATGACATCCATTGTGAGTATCAAAAATAGAAATTCAAAGCTCTGTTTGTATCAGAACAAACTGTCCTGTTGTTCTCATTCTTTGGTTTAAAAATGATGGCAGTTCTGATCGCATCAGTTTTACTACAGAAATTCAGAGTGCTAGTTCATGGTAGTTTCAGAAATCATCCTCTTCTTCCCCCTTCTCCCCTTCACCTCAATTAATAGATTACCTCAATTTATTGTTTTTAACATTGATCTTTGGCCCTCTTCATAGAAAAGCTATCTCGTCATTAAGGCTTTCCTCCAGGATTACTTGAACTCTTACAAGTTTTGGAAAAGGACACAGAGGGTGAGGGGGAAGAAAGGACTTAAAGACAAGGAAGTGGATGTCAACAAAATAACAACAACTCTTGAGTTCTGTTGTTTAATGAAATTTGCATAGTCCAATAGAGATTATGTGCTTTTTATACCACTACAATTATACAAGATTAACAGTCTTTATCTATGTTATCACACAAGCTACAATAAAATTAAGACCCTTGTATTGAAGCTTTTACAAGGCAAATACAAAAACTGCTTTAGTATCCAAAGCTGGCTTTTTTTTCTCCATTTTTAAATAGGAAAGCATCTCTATGTCTACAGGCATCAAGGTATTTTAAAGGCATCAGAAAATTTAGTGCATAGCAACTCCTGATTGATTGTTTGGGCTCCTATATCTGAAGTATGGTGTGAACTCCAGTCACTTGGAGAATGTGTGAGAACTGTATAAATCCCATACAGTATGAAAAGCTTTCAAGTTAGAATTGTCCTACAAACTGGTTAACACAGCTGACCCAACACATGAATGGAAACTGGAACATGTCTCACCACCCGTGCACAGACTGAAGACAATTATGTAGTTCACAGTCTTGCATGGCTTGGTTTGGTTGATGTCTTTTTTTAAAGCATTAAAACCACAGAAACAGATGTCTTTCTGCACATGTGCACCACTTCTAGGGTGTTGAACATAAATGACCAGAGGACAGAGCAAAGAACCGTTGCTGTGGGACATTCATGACTTTCAGTCCCTGCCAATATTTCCTCTGTCAATGTGAAAATTTGCAGCTTTGAGCAATACATTCACCAAAAGGATGCTGATGATTCCCAGCACACATGTAGTGGCCTTGCTTTAAGTTGTTTGAAACGACTGTAAAGTGTCAAGATAGTAGCCTTGGGCTGTACTCTTAAGAGGAAGTACATGATTCAGTGGCTGAAATGATAAATCTTTATGCGTGATCTCTTCAATACTTCATGATCCAGGGTTGCAGAGGTGGGATTATAGCTACTGACTGGCATTGCTTAGGTGCTCGCTTAAATTTAGGCGACATGTTTTGCTTCCAAAGAAACTTGATCATCAGCAGAACCTCTGCAGCTCCTACAGGTGTTAACTTCAATGCCACTTACTCCTTTTAAGAGCATTTAGCTGTAATTTTACGAGTCTGTAGTAATTTTCTACAGAAAGAGGCATGTGTTCCACATGTGTTCCACCACTAACCTGCCCAGCTCTCTGAACAGGTCTAAATGCAAAGACACTTTGTACTCACAAGTTTTAAATATATATTCACTTTTAGCTTCTGTTGGGGCATCATGGCTCGCCAAAACGAGGAAATGCAGCCTATGTGTAAATTGTTTTAAGGTTGTGTGTGTTTCTGATCTTTCTGGGCCATAACAGTATCTTCTGAGCAGGGAAATGTTTGTGGCCTGAGCAGGTGGTTTCAAACCCTCTCCTAGAATCTGTGTTTTTTTAATCACAGAGGCCTGAGAATTGTATTCACAATGTAAACATGTCATTTCAAATTAGATTCTGTAGGTAAGGGAAATCCATCCTTTATGCACATCTGTGTTTCTTTTGATAGTTTCTGCTTCACACACCTAGTGTTGCACATGGGCAAATGATACTCAAGTGGCGCTACTTAATCACTAACTCACTGCAACATCTTAGCAAACTGACACTTAGAAACAACTTAAATCTAAGAAACTGTAATTGTCATTTCCTCAGGACTTGCAAGTGGTATAGGTCAGGCATTCAGCATAGATAAGAGACGTGATCAGAGGATTTATTGCGTGGAAAACCTGACTGCCACTGACCTGGTGGTTTGCAAACCATATTCTGCAGGGCTAACAGGAACACTCAGATCCTTACCAGTTATTAACATTTCTCCTGTATTTAACATGGCTTTGATGTCACTGTTTTTAATCTAAAATCCTACTGCTCAGATTTGATTACAAATGTAACTTTCTAAGAAAAAGCTATTTCAAGAAGGAGCCTGTGCTAATAAAGAACAGGAAGATTATCCACAAAGTTATAAAAGTTAAATTTCGGAATGTCATTTCTATCCCAACACTTTCATGATGGAATGGTCTTTTTGCAGCCTATCAAGTAACATTTTTAGTTTATAAACAAGTGCAGATCTACATTTGGCTTTGCTTCCTATTAATCTAAGAAAGAGAATGCTAAGGTATCTGTATACACAATGGCTCCCGTGGCACTGGCTTCAGATGACCGCTGTGATTTGCCACTGGAAGATTGTATTAAAACTCCCCCTAAAACAATAGAAGCTTTAAAGGCTTTCCAAAATGACCAAAAGGTGTTACAAATAACCATTTACAAACTATGCTATTTCTAAGGGAAAGCAGCACATTGAAGATGTGTATTAAATTCCTTTTCCACATTCAGGACTGTGAATATTATAAAAGCAAACTAACATCTCCACACATCTGAAGCTCTTACAATATAAAAGTATTCTATTTAAATGCAAAAAAAGCAAAGCTTGTTTGTAACTTTCAAACAGTTAAAGTATCTGGAGTAGATTGCGTGTCCATTTGAAGAAGTCTCTTTACAGCATCTGAGGAACCATTAATTAAAATGCTTTGTCTCTACATCAAAAACATAACCCACTAAAAGGGCTTTGCAAGGATCCACTGTTCCAGTTCATAAAGGCCACGGAGTTGGAAGCACAGTAAGTCTAAAGAGGAAGAGGATGAGGAAATAATCAGAGAAACCATGACGCTTTCACTGATGGCTAGTTGTAAGCTTATCTGTTACTGCATTCCATCAGATATTCTTGCCTCCAGAGATCCAGGACATGTGTGTGCAGATGGGCTGGCCACTGGTGTTCCATGTGACACTGAGATCTGTGACATATCTCTTCCTATGATCTCATTCACTACAAAAAAAAGTCAAAAATGACTGGTTTTATGCTTTCCAAAAGGCAACACTCACCAGCATATCCCTCCAGAAAGAAATATTTCAGTGATAATCCTTGATGTGGTTAAGTGTCAGAGGACAAATCAGGAACAGGGGTGCTGGGGTGAAGGTCCTCGTTTCAATTAGTATTGCATGTTGTACTTACCATAACCCATGCTGGAGAACCCCTAAAACACTCTAAGGAAGTAAGACAGCTATTCATATCAGTAAGGTTACTGAGAGCACAGGTCTGTTCAGTACAGATGTCCCCACCCTTCCTGTTCAACAGTGTTACAGACACAAGTAATTCTATCAGCTCCTGGCTTTTTCAGATAACTATAGAATTTTCTCAGCACCTGGACTTGGATTAATAGAATATTCATTTGACTACTATGCACCTATCGAACTGGCCACTCTTCCGAATCACATCAGTGCGTCTGTCAAGTTCAGCAAAGATTAGTCAGCCCCTCCTATTTACAAGTGAGGGTTGCCACTGTGAATGTGATAAAGTAGCACTTACCAACAATGACAGTTCTGGAGGATTAAACCTCGACAATTAATGAAGCTTGGAAGATGACACTGTTACTTTAGTGGCTAAGCATAAGTGTGCTGGTATCTGTCTTTCACAAAATGGAGGATACTGTGGTTAACTAAGAAAACTGGAAAGTAATCTAAGTGGAGATGAAAAGTACCACCTTAAATAGTAAAGACAGATTTTTGATAAATACCAGATAACTAAAACCAAACTATTAATTAGTAGTTAGAAGAGGCAGGCAGTCAGCATTTTTCCATGACTGAGGGGCAGTAGGTACCCAGTAACTCTCATTTAGCAGGACCTTGAACACACTGACTTAAAGTAATACAATCAAAGCCTCTGACATTAATTTGTTTGAACCTTCTATAAACGGGCATTGAATGGAATCGTTAGGTACAATTTCCAGCAAATATAACACCCTTTGTTTTACTCGTAAGCTTCTGCTATTGAAAATCTTTTAACAGATTTGGAACCTAGACTTTGGCTCTCATTTTCCATCAGGCAGTCTTACAGAACAATACTAACACACTTTGCACCCTTCTTCACGCTTAGTGAATTTTTGATAGCAGGATCTAGCTTCCCAATAATGCTTCCTATCTAGTAGCTGCATAACACTCTACAGGAAGTGTAAATTATTCTTCATGTTTATGGACTGTTGAGCCTTGTCTTTTGTTGACACAGGAGTACAAGTGGGCCTGAAAGAAACTGTAGTAATACTGTGAATGCTCTGATGTATAATGTAAGTAAGAAGCCTAGTCTGAAAACAAGGCTGGTCTACCTTTTATTTTACTTCAGGAAGCTTTAAAATCACACGTATGTGTAACTACAGAGGAGGTCTTGGCTATCTAAAAGCCGATCCACAGCAGTGGCATTCCTTTGCATGAACAGGAGGACAACTTGTTAAAAACAGCGATGGTTGCAGCCCAAAGATTCAAGCAGTTCAGACAGCTATGTTGTACTGAATTCCCCCGAGTGCCGCAAGACTTGTGTTTAGTGGGTGCCATCAAAGTCTTTGGTTTTGTGAACTTAACTGGCTCTATAACACTGAAAGTGGTTGTGACTGCAGGCAAGAGACTGTTTCAAGAGTGTTTATTACGCCAAGACAATGCATAAAAAACAAGACTCTTTTTAAGCAAAATGCACATGTCCAGCTGTAAGAACTGTACTTCATCAGCTGTGCTGGGATGCTCACTAGCTTGCTGTGAGCCATCATCTACTGTGCACTGCTTGGTGCAAAGAAACAACTGCTGCTCCTACAACTTGGAGCAACGCCAAAAAACGTGACTTAACTAAATGCCTCCTGTGTTTCAGATTTTAAAATTATTAGAGGGTTACTTCCTTTATGTTTTGACAGATAATAATGTATTTGTACAGGCAGCATCAGGACACCCTGGCCTGTGCCACTGCAGTGAGCCAAAGTTCCCACAGGCAAAGATGTTTAAGTGAACAGCGCATAGCAACGTGGCATCAGATTTTCCTAAATCACACTACGCTGTGAATACGCAGGCTGGTCATGGGGTTTTATTTGCCAAAGTTCTGCATAATCCATTATGGAGAGTAGTAAATTAAACTTACAGGTTAGCTTGGATTTCAGTGCGGTTGTTTTTAATAGTCATTGTTCAGAAAAAGCTGTTTTGTAGCTCAGTGCGATGGTTCTGTCATACCTGTCACTTTGTTGTTGGGCACCTTTTTGGGGCCATGCTGTTAGCTGATTCATATAGATTTACATTAGAAACATCTACCATTTCTGAAGGAAAGGCTGTACTTGGACTCCTCCTAACAGAAATGTCTAGTGGAGTAGCTCTGCTTGCTGATGTGATAATTGTTAGGATTGCTGCTTTTTAAACTCCTCCAGGATTCTAGTGATGTATTTGGTTTTTTAAATATGAAATATCTAGGTTGGTGTTTTTTCTGAGCCCTGTACAGGCCTAAATAAAAGGCCAGAATCCTTTCTCTGTTGAGAGAAAGGTGACTTTTTGCAGAGTGTTACTCCCTGCTAACGCATCTTCTGACGCTTTCTAAGAGGGCCTATTTCAGCTGTCTGTAAGTCTGTGAGCAAGAAAGGATAGGGGAAGCCTGCAGGCTCTGGAACTGTCTTCACTTAGATTACGTGTGGATGATGGTAAAAAAGCTTCAAAGAAACCAGAGTCTGCAGAAGCCAACAGCTGAGTTCAAACTGCTCTGTCCAACCTTTTGTGGTGCAAATCTGGCTGTTAGTTTTGAGACAAATAGGCAGTGGAATACTATAGTCGCTGCTCAGTGAGGACTAACTGGGCCAACATGAGCAAAGCAAGGGTTGAACACAGACAGTAGAGAGTCCCAATCCAGATTGACACAGGGTCAATCGCAGAACATTTAGTGGTCTGTGATTAAAGCAGAAAACTTATATTATGTGCATGCACATGAATTATCCCAATTTCTGAAGTGATGAATCTGGAGAAGTCACTCTGAACAATCCTGAGAAAGGACAGATACTCCTTTACACACAAAAGACTACTCTTTTCCGTACTTCCAAAAGAACACTTTATCCCACCTTTCCTATTTTCATCTGTGGGACTGTATTGCCCTAGAAATGCAGCTTTTTGCTTAACCTTAAAAAACTACCCAGTTAGCAACTAGGTACTAGTCCATCCTAACCCACACTGTTCTATGATACCAAGATGCATGGCTGCTTTAATACAGGCAGTTGTTTTTTTAAATACATTTTTCTTCCTTTTTTCAGCACATGTTCCTAAGGGAAGGCTACAGAGCTTGTTCAGGGGTCACTAACACAGATCTCATGTGTAGTTTTAAGGTTCTCTGTCTGTCAGGTTCATTTGTGTTGTGTAGTTCATGCTTCTCTGGCCTCTTTGAAGTAAGTGAATCTCCTAAGACTTAAGATGGGGCTAGACAGTTATAGGACTATGACCTTGACTCATTCTAGTACCTTCTTTCTTCACCCCTCCCCAGTTCAAGTGCTGTCTGTTTGGTTTGTCTGGTGCCAGGGGTTTTGAGATGAGGAACCAGAAATAATTTACATCTTAAAATATTTACAGAGGTCTCAGTTCCTACTGAAAGTCTACAATTTGTTTGGCAGATCAGTGTGAATGGAGTGGATAACATCCCAAGAGTTATCAAAGGCTTCATGTGCTACAAAGCCAGGTTAGTAAGTTTGACATCATGACTTCACTGGCGGTAAAGACAGAAAAGTGATGAAAGTGGTAACACATTTTGCAAACCAGTTTGTCAGACACGGCACGGATCAGAAGGCAACACGCCTTTTTTCCTTCCTTTTTAAAAATCAGGCTGTGAGATGGAAGTGATGTTAACAGTTTCCCAGGTATATTTAATTGACTTCTCTGGCAGTTATCCCAGATTGCAGGATTTCAGGTGTTACTGTATTTGCAGTAGATTCACCTGTTTCTTCTGTAGGATTTATGCACAGTTTAAGCTGGTGGGCAAACTTACACTATTCATTAAAATACATCATGCAGGACTGAATTTAACTTGATGGGAGAGAAAAACCCTGCTGGTACAGATGGAATAGATTGGAGCCTGTCAATACCGGTGATACTGTCAGTTGAGGACTCAAGGCCCTATAAACTTTCAAACCACATCAGCAGTGTACCACCAACACCAATACCTGTGGATTACAGAGATAAAAGCTCTGCCAACAGGCTTGTAAAACAAGAGCAACTACATAATTTTACTGAGTCACTCCCACAGGTTTGATTTCACAGGGTGTTGTCTTTGGTTCTTTGAGTCCCTACTGAGTAGACACAGAAATAACAGCTGAGCCGCTGAGAGTGACAGAAAATCTTTTATGCTGATGGCTTTGTGTCTCAGTCACTGAACACTTGCACTCAGACAGCTGCTGAAGCTACTGATCCAGCTATTCACTGCATAACAACCAGACAGTTCATGACCATCTCTTCAAACTGTTGCAATTTACAGTCCAGAGCCTTAGGATGAACTAAGATGAGGTTGAATAGCTCAACCAGTTGTGTGGTAAGTGACACACAGAGCCAAGGGTGGCAGTCACTGTTCCAATGGAAATGTCATAACCAGAAGTTACCCACTTACCCATAGTAACTTAATTGAAGTGAACAACGTTCTTGTGTGATGAAGCTGGTGCTTTTAATTATAAACTGCTGAGTGTTTTGGATAAATTAAAAAACCCAAGTTGTTACTCTAAATTTGTAATTCTCTTCTAGAGGAACTGGTTTTTTGCTATATTTGTAAGATCTGTACTCTTTTCCCATTTGCTGAAACAATTCTGTAGTGCTATCTTAAATTTGGTCTCTTGTTGCAAGACTGATTCATAATTTGTTAGTCAACTTGCATACCTGTACTACCTTACTGAATAGTTTACACGTTTAGCTGCAGCACATTCTTCAAGATTGGTGTTTCAAGTTCTAACGTCAGAAAAGCATTATCTTTTAAAATCAAATCCCAACCAAACACTATCATTCCTCTGAATTGCTCTCTTCTCTCTCAATGAATGCTGTGAGAGGAATGGAAAGCATAAACAATTCCTGACTCTAAAGACACACCTAGGAGCAGGGCAACCGTCCTCTTTTCCCTTGCAGGGAATCTTGTAACCAGCATCTACATTTTTTGTATGACAAGAGAATCTCTCTAATAGGCATTTTCAATTTTTGTAGGGTGAAAATTCTGCCTGAAAAATCTCCATGGAGAAACAGAGCAGTTTCATTTATTGAGATTCCAAATCATTAGGTATGTTAAGGGCAATACTATGATGCTTCCTTGGGATGTTCCATCAGCCTCCAACATGTGCCTGTGCTAGGGAATTCCTGAGCCAGAGCATCCCATTTGGATTTTATTTCCCAGGGTCTTTGAAGTCTGTGCAAACTTCTGTCATTCACAACACTGTGAAACCGTAAGTTCCAAAGCTTAACTATGTATAGCTACATACAGATGTTAACTGTGCTGCAGGATTACTTGGTGGCTGTCTTCTCTCCCAGAAAGTGTTTCCATTACCTTTTCCTTAATCCCTGTTCATTTTATTAGACTTAGCCTATTGTCCTCATTAATTCTTCTGGCTGAAGAGTTGTGGATGCTTCAGTGTAACTTCTGTCCCAAATCCTTGGTCATGCTAGTACTAGTAGTCCTTAACCTAAACACCTCACTAAACAACATGATTGCCTCCAATTCTTTTGTCACACTGGGGCAAGATGAGGGCACATAACAGATCTATATAGTAGCATTTGTTCATCCTCCATGGGTTTACCAAGTATTCCCAGAGTTTATGCACGCTTTTGAGACTACTTTCAACAAGTTTTCAACAAGTTCCAGCAAGTTTTCATACACTTGCCAATTTTAAATTCAAGGCTTAAATGAGAACAGGTCAGAGGGCAGTTTTTCATTCCCTTACCTGAGCACCCACTCCTTTAACTGATTCTCTTTCTGTAGAGGTTTCTAGACACTTTTTGGTTTTCACTGCTCTGAATAGCTGAGCAGCAGGGCCATGTTTACCAGCTCCGAATCAGGTTGAAGGAAGAGGCTACACATTGCAGTTAACAGTTCAGATGACCCTGCTCTGGCAGGGGGTTGGGCTAGAAGATCCTTTGAGATCCCTTCCAGTCACTAACATTTCTGTGATTGTCGTGTTTGCCCTTTCAGAGCTGTTTTCTGGCACATCAGTACAGTTGAGGTGATTTGTCACTGTCTGTTTATTTCTGAGGCCTTTTTACTGCCACTTCAACCCGAGACATCTGGCATGTCCCTCCTTCAAAGGATTTGTGCATGAGAATCTTTTTCCTCAACTCTGAGCAAGTGAGGAAAAAAAAAGCTAAGTGAATTTATCTAATTTTAGCTCCTGATTTGTCATCTCTTGGCCAGGTTTCACAGATAACCTAATAATTTTCATATTCTTTTCTGGTTTCTGTATTTGGAAGCAAGATTGTAGTTTCTCCTGTAGAGCTGCTGAAACTTCATAAATAGTTCACAGCTGCCTGAAACCATTTTATATTTGGACACCTATTTTTGAAGAAAGATCTGTTGTTTTTCCTCTAGTTCTTTTGAAATCAGTCAGCCTATACTGCTGAAATTACTATACACAGAAGAATGAGCTTTTAGTTTTATATTTTTAAAGCAGATTCTGTATGCTTCTTTGGACCAAAGACAGAGATGTTTCCCCTTGTGGGTCCTTCTCATGCCTTAGTGCTCCATGAAGCAGTGATCACACTTACCCATTCTATAAGGGATGACTCAAGTATTCAATTAGGTAATTCGTGTCTGCATAGAGTACCTAGTCTCTCACAGCACTCCGCAGTTACAGGGGCGCTCTGGTTCAGCAGTGTAATTTAGAAGCTTCACTCTTCTGAATTTGCGTGAATGTTAAATCTGTAAGTATGTGCACTGCTAGTTGACTGTGCTGCATGTCTGATGTAACACTAACTTTTCTTCAAGGTACAGAACCTTCTCTTAACTTGTAAAATGCTGTTTCTCCCTTTCTCAGACAACACTGTTTTATGTGTAAGCATGTTTCTCTCTGGGTCTGGCTTTCTATTTGTGTTCCCTTTTTAAGAGGGACCTGTTGGCACATATTTCACAACTGTAAGTTTGGGTTTTACCAACTGGTGTATCACTGCTTTAGCTGATGATACTGGGATTTGGGGGTTATTTTATTATTGAATTTTCAGTTTTCAAGAACTCTGGCCTTTTCAATGATTATTCTGTACCTACCAGATTCTGAGTTGCACAAGATATAGTCTTGAGTACAGAAATAATCTAAGCCACAACTGCTATTTTATAGTCTGTTTGCCATTTCAGGATACAGAGAGATCAACTTGGTGTACAGAGTATTTTCCCCCTGGTTTTGCCACTCTGAGCAGCAGCTACTTGTCTCACTAGTAACATGCTGATTACGTAAGGAAAGCTGAACTGAGTCAGTTTTCTGAAAGATAGCAAAAGACCAGAGTTAAGACAGTCTAGGCACAACGGTGTGTGTGTTTTAGTAAGGCTATACCTAGAGCTTGTGTACTCTACCATTATGATTCCCAAATCACAGATACTCTCCTCTAAAAAAATCTATGTTGAAGGTAAAAGGCATGTTGTGTGTACTGGAAAAACTCAAAGGGACAAGCATTCTAGGCACTTTTGTAATAAAGTGAAAACCACTTCAGGAGAGTGAGTATCAACACAAACACATCATGACCATGCATCACTTTCTAGTATTGTTACTACTGAAGAGCCCTAATGCATAGATATATTGTTTATACGTGAAACAAAATAGCTGGTAGAATCTTAAAATAAAGCCAGAGAATCTCTTCTAACTCTAGTGTGTATTCAACCAGAAATCTACTTATCTCTATTCCCAATCCTGAGATCATGCCATTTAAACTGATATTGCTTCATCTTTTTAAAAGAGGAGAAACACTCTAAATCTGATTTGGCCACTCTACAACCTTCTTCCAGGTTTGGTCTAAGATTTTCATACCCTTTCTGCTACTTTACTAGATCCTGAAGCAACGCTCTCTCTCTCTGTACATTTATAAATATACACACACACACACTTTAAGTGGAGGTTTTTAGTGAGTGAGTGGACACCTGGTTCACAACTTCTGACTTTCTAGTTATTTCAGAGTACACAGGTGTCCAGTTGCAGCAATAGTTATTACACAGCACTTCGCACTATTAAAACACTTTCCCCTTTCCTTTGTGCTCCAATTTCAACCATTGAAGCATTGCAGTAAGCAGACTCACCCTCTAGATTTTCCACAAAGGAGTTGGACATGAGTGCTGAATGTTGAGTCCATTTCTCTGTTGAACCTGATGGCTGGTATTCCAGGTCAGAGAGAAAACTGTCTGTGTCAGAGAAGAAGACAGACATAACTACTGACTGGACTGAACCAAGAAGTTACAGTTCACTCAACCAGGAAGTGACTTTTACTCTTCTTTTAATAGCACTAACTTTAAATACCCCATTTCATTCACAACTACTACATACGTTGACATAAGTAACTATTTATAGATTATCAAGAGTGCCTATTAAAAACAGTATCACTTTAGTTACTTTTCAGTTAGCAGCCAGAGCCATAAAGGTAATGGTAAATATTGCTGGGTGTCTGCCTTGTGGTATCATTATGCATTTTATGCTACTTTTTGTACTTGTGTTTGTTGAAAACATTTCTGCTGTGATTTTCCCCATCTGCTTTACTTACTGTGGCAGATTACAAGTGCTTGTGCTCCTTAACAGCAGCTCCCCTAAGCAAGGTAACCTCTTCTTGTTCCTGTCCTTTAAACAGAAGGAACTGTTGCTTTAGACAGCTGTCAGCTTCCTCTGTGCTTGCCAGACTAGAGCTGTACTTTTTGCCCACATACAGTCTAAAGCATTGGAAAAGCAAGTGTTATCTTGGGAGAGGTGGCTTTACAGGACCAGGGCAATGCGAGAAAGCACAAGGAAGTGGAGAATTGTGTTTCATGATGGAAAAGCAATTGCAAAACCGTCTATTGATTACTTTAACCAACAAGCATGCATTTATTCAGTTGTGATTTATCCCCTAAGCAGAGCTCAGAGCAGTAGTCTGCATTGGGTGGGTTGGTTAGTTACTTTTCTCCTGCCCGAGACAGAGCTGAAAGTTTTTAATAAATTAGGCATTAACACAAAACCACTCTGCAAACTGGCTCATTTGTACCTTCTGGCTAGAGCTACATCTTGGCTTTTTCAGCAAGGTTTCTAAGTCCTGGGAAAACGATAAAGTATATTCTTAGTGCCTCCTGAAATTCAAGCAGTTCAAATTACTTCTTCAGATAACTTCTTAGGTTGAATTGTTTAAAGCACCAAGTTACACGTATTCTAAACAGGTAGTGGAAAGCAGTATCCAGGTTTCAACAGAAATGTCCACTGCTATTTTGAGGCAAAGGAGTACATTGACAAATTCCTGACAAATAATAGGAGACTATGAAAAGAACCAACAGCAGAAAGGCTCTACAGAGGAACTTGGTCAAACTGGATCGATGGGCTGAGGCCAACTATATGAGGTACAGACTATATGAGCCAAAGTGCCAGGTGCTGCATTTCGGTCACAATAACCCCAGGCACTGCTACAGGCTGGGGGATGAGTAGCTTGAAAGCTGCCTAACAGAAAAGGACCTAGGGGTGCTGGTAGACAGCCACCTTCATATGAGCCAGCAGCATGCCCATGTGGCCAAGGCGGCCAACTGGATTCCAGCCTGCGTCAGGTATAGCATGGTCAGCAGGAGAAAGGAAGTTCTCTTGCCCTTGTGAGGCCTCATCTCGAATACTGTGTTCAGCTCATTACAGGAATGAGGTCCCCTCATTATAGGAAAGACATTGAGATGCTGGAGCATGTCCAGAGGACAGCCACCAGGCTTGTGAGGGATTTGGAGAAAAAGTCTTATGAGGAAAGGTTAAGGGACCTGGGCAGGTTTAGTTTGGAGAATAGGAAGCTGAGGGGGGGGACACCTCACTTCCCTCTAAAACTATCTGAAAGGAAAGTTGTAGAGAGGTGGGTGTTGACCTCTTCTTGGTGACTAACGACAGAACTGGGGCAATGGCCTGAAATTGAGGCAGGGAAGGTTTAGATAGGATCTTAGGAAGAAATTCTTTACACAAAGAGCAGAGAGACAGTGGAACAGCCTTCCCAGGGAGGTAGTTGAGCCACCATTCCTGGAGGTATTTAACAAACACACAGGCACAGTGCTTTGTGATATGCTATTTTGGCAGGCATGGAGGGAGTTACTCTGTGTTTTTCAACCTCAGGTATTTAGGTTTTTTGTTGGTGTGGGCACAGATGGTGATCAGAGAGGTCCTTTTCAACCATGATTAGTCTGTGATTCTGTTAATAACTTTCCCACCAGCTACAGGGTGGTGTGAGTGAGGAACTGGCATGTAAATGAAATTCCTATAGAGCTAGGAAGATAGGCAGAAAAATACCTTGAGATAAAACAAATTAACTAGCGAAGATCTTTAAAGCTCAAACTCTGACAGGAAAAGATGACAAACAGCGAGTTACTAGGTCTGTTAAGCAACAGCTTCTGCACCATAAAGCCTGCAGAGCTTATTACAGTAAGGTTTATCTGTCACTGTAGCAAGGAAGTGATTCAGAGCAAGTTTTTGGATTCTTTTAATACCAGGAGAGTTTATGAAGTTTGTGTCCTAACAAAGCTACTGACAGTATCGTGGTTTTTCTGACACAACATGTCCTGTGTAGCATGAGGTAACCCGTCTCCAGCCAAGCACCTTCTGAAATGAAGCATGCACTTGGCCCGGGCACATCATGTATGGCGTTTGTGAAACATAGTAAATAAAGCCTTCTAAAAGGATGTAATACAGCATCAAGGATACATGCTAAGATAGAACTTGAGGTACTGTTCAAAATGCCTATCTCAATTTCAAAAATATTTGAGAATAATATTGCTTAGGTTTTAGTTCAAGTGTTTTCCATCCAAAGAATGTACCACTAAATTAAACTGCTGGAATCAGACCAGTTGGTTTTTATTTTCAGGATCTTTTCCTACAGGAGTCCAGTAACTTCATTTTTTGTAGCACTGTCTGATTACAAGATTAGCCTATGTATCCATCCTTTACTACTGCCACTAAACTGGATTAGGGGGCATGGGCTTAAACTGGAAGACATTTTGGTTTTAGGAAACCAGATCCCAAAACATTCTGAAATGCATTAGCTGCATCACTACGGAAAGCAGCACAGTGAGGGTTTATGATATGCTCAGCCAACAGAAACTTAGCAGAGCTGCCTAGGTGGTAGTACTGCTGCATTCACCCAGGACTTCTTGTGTGTTAGAGGAGAGGTAGGTGAACTGCTGTATTTACAGAAGCTCTGGGGACCAGTAAACCTCAGAGAATATCAGACTGGCAGCCCATACTTCCTCAGCTCTAGGCTGCCTTCTGCCAACTTCAGAGAGAGTTGTGTCAGCTGTGTCTATGAGAAGAATCCCTGCAGCTATACCACACTGGTTGGTGCAGTATATTTAGCCTGGTTTTGACTCCATGATCCAACATGTAGTACAGTGTCAACTTTCCCCTCAAAAAAAGCTGCCAGGCTATAATTAACTGCCAGTCATCTTTGCTGTGGGGCCAAGCCTAGTCACAGTGCAATGGCAAGCTACTGAGGACATGGTAGGCTGCTTTGCAAATTACCATTTCTAGCTGTAAGACAGGTTTTAGCAATTTTACATTCAAGGCCAACTTTACTAACAAGTTCCCTTTTTTTGGGTAAAATGAGGTAGTATGAAACAAAGAGGAGTTCGGTTTTTCTGTGCACACTGTGTTTGTAGCAATAGTCTGAATACACCTGCAGAGTCACTGCTCAAGCTGTGCAAGTATTTGGGACAGCGAAAAACATCCTGTTTTTCATGGATATGATGTCACACTCTGTATTTTTGTATCCCAGAGAAGCAAACTCATTTTATTCTTTTATGTTTACCTTGTTCTCTCACACAATGCTTGCTATGTTAGATTAGCCTATCTTAAGTGTGAACCTTGGAGCTAGAAGACATGCCTCATAGGATCCTTTAACTGCTGATAGCCCCAGAGAGATAATGGTATCTTCACTTCTCAGTGTTCAGCTTTTCCCTTTTCATCTACTGCTCAGTCTGAATCTCTCTGATTTGTTCATAACTAACCTGTTCCTACAAGTACATTCCTCATTCTCTAATATGTTGCAGGTTCTGCCTTATCAGTTTACTGAATCTCAGGATCTCACTGCAGGAGCCTGTAAGCTTAGGAGAAGACCTAGAACTGTAACTGGGCTTTCCTTGCTGTCTCCACAGCGCCTGACATGACAGATTTAATATCCAGAACAATAAGGAAGGAGTTTGAACACAACTTTACTAAACAAATCAAACTAGTGTAGTTTTTAGTTTTACCAATAGGAGTATTTTCGAGGGTTCTGTATACAGTGTAGGCAAGACAACTTGTCACACAAATCCATGTCAGACATGCTGTGCTTTATTCTGTGTAATGAAACAGTAAAGAAACCTGGAAATGAAAAACCCAAACTCTGCTCCCCAAGCACTCACCCAGGGAAGGCAATACCAAACTGGAATGAAGGTAAACTCTGGGCTTGCAAATTCAGAGTGCTGCCAAGTACTAATTTATTACTAAATGTGTTCAATTTTCCATTTAGAAAGTTATCAACCCTTCAACAGCAAACATTACTTGAGAGCAACTAATGAGACTGGTCATTGGACTTGTGTGTGTATCAATTACACTTCTCTGAACTACTGGCAAGTGGTCACACCAGGTGTGGTTATTATAGCTTTACCTGCGATTCCCTGGTTTTGTCAGTGCAGAAGCAAGTCAGTAATTTCTCCAGGTTAAGCAACTGAAATAGTTTCTAAAAGCTACTAGTAATTGTGATGTAGGGAGAAAAAATAGCTTGCCCTGTACTGTGCACTCTTATTAATGTCCAAACAGGTACAGACCAACTGCCAAACCTTTGCTTAGACTGGGAGAAGTTTAACTCAGTGGTAGTATTCTATTTCCACATCTTTTTTTGTGGGTATGGAGGTTTTATTTGGTTTAGCTGGGCTGGAGTTGATCCTCATGACGTTTCTTACGGTGCTGTGTTTGTGGTGGTAGCTGGAGAGGTTGATAACAGTGTTTTGGCTGAGCAGGACTCACATAGCACCAAGGCTGTGGGCTGCTTTCCTAACATTCTCCACAGTTGACAGGGGCTGAGGAATGGGCTGGGCCAGCTAACCCAGACTGACCATATGACATCAGCCCAGACATTAAAACAAGGGGAAAGAAGGAAAGTGGGGGGGACATCTGTTGATGGTATTTTGCCTTCTGGAGCAACTATTATATGTATCAGACCCTGCTTCCTACAATGGCTGCTCACATCATCCGCTGATGGGAAGTATTTGCCTTTGTTGTCACATGCAGTTTTGCTTGTCCTTATTAAACTGTTACCTGGTATCCTCTTGTTACATTTTTGTCTGCCCTGTCTATCAGCTTTGGTAGGTTTTAATAAGACTTCTTGAAATGTTAGAATAGGACAAAAAAGGTAGCAATTTCTAATTTTGTACTGGAGTGAAGAAAAAAAAAATCTGTTTCATAAAGCCTTGTTCTTCTCTCAGCAGGTCCTTAATAGCATCAGTCCATTTCTAAATAAAGTTGATGAATAAACAGCATTTCTAAAAGGAGACCTTTGTGTAGCAAAGGTGGCCACTGACTAGGAGTCCAACTACGTTACAGTTTCTCTTTTTTCCTAGTTTCAGAATCATAGAATCACTGAGGTTGGAAATTACCTATAAAATCAGAGTCCAAATATTAACCCAACTGTCCCAAGGACACTGCTGACCCTGTCCCTGAGCTCCATATCAACCTAACATTTAAACATGTCCAGGGGTGCCAATTCAGTCCTCTCCCTGGGCAGCCTGTTGTAATACCTGGAGAGCTTATCAATAAAGATGATCCTAATGTCTAGACTTCCCCTGGTGCAGCTTGTGGCCATTTCCTGTTTGGTATATAACAGGTGGCTTACACTTAAGTCTTTACTGCAGACGCAATGAAGTAATTACTAGGGATGATTTAGAAACCCTAAATCCAAACCCACAACAATTAAGGCTACCATAGAAAAGAAAGATTAGTAAGATTTCCAATACCAAACACCTTTCACAATCCTTTCTGAAGTCAGGCCTTTTCTTCTTCCAGTCTTGTTGCTTTGCAAGTATACCTTCAGGATCTGGAAGTGCTCTCTTTTCACTAGGTTGGGCAAATTTTGTAAAGTAACAGTCCAAGTATTTAAAATAGAGTAATTGACAGCCTGGCCTTCAACATTAGAATGTCATTGCTCTGTTTAAGCAAGTGACTGTCTCAAAAAGGGAGCCAGAAGGGTAAAGAGAAAAAGACAACCTGCTGTGAGCAGAGGTGCTGAACAATGGCAGCACTTACAGACTGAAGAGACCAAGGAAGTGCCCCGATGCCTGGGGTGTATTTCCACAGTCTAACATGCCTTTAAAACACAGACACTTCCCATCTCCAAACAATGTTTATGCAACTTGCGCCTAGCACTAGGACTTCCACTGAAACACACCAAGACAATCAGAAAAGGCTTTGCAGTTAATTCCTTGTGTATAGGCAGTGTAGGAGTCAAACCCCACACCTTGGTTTATAGCAAAAACAAAGTCTATGGGCAAATCAGGCTGAACTGTTAGAATTGTGTAACTATAAATTTACAGCTGATACAACTAATTTTAAATAAGCTTTTGCTTTGGAATGAAATCTGTGACTTTGTTTTGATTATACATACTCAATTCTATGAAGAGAAGTGTGTTCTAAACATAACAAGCCTCTTCATACCCTCTCTGTACTTTACTGTAGCTTACATCTCAGTTTTAAAATATTATATCCACTTACCATCATCTAGTGTGATGTCTTGTAGTCCTATTGTTTGAAAATTCAATTCTTTATCTTCAGGTTCTGGTTTAATGTTAATAGCTGCCCCATCTGGTGAAAATGGAGATGAATCGCAGACAGTGTGGTGTATGAGGGATGGTGCTGACTTAAGACCTCCCAGTACTGGACTGTGTGCTTGAGGGGAGTGCTGTCCCGAGTCACTTAAAGCAGCTGGTGGCGGAGATGAGGCAGGTCCTGAGCTGGGAGACTGATAAGGCATAGGTTGCAGCTGGGGTGAAGAAGGTCCAGAGAGCGGTGAATGGACCAGAGGGTGGGAAGCTGTTGGGGATGGGGACGAAGCAGATGCTGGATTTGAAGAATGGTACGGGACTTGCTGCAGCTGGGGAGAACCCTGCCCCAGGGGCCGATTCATTGCAGAAGGGACAGAGCCCTGCCCGGCGCTCGGGCAGTGGTATCCCATAGATGGTAGGTGAGAAGATGACTGTACTGAATGAGCTGTGTGCACTAGCGGGTGCCCTGCTGTACCTGATGTTGACACAGAACCTGGACTTGAAGAATGGAACTGCACTGGTGGTAGAGCTTGGCAGCTAAGATTTATCAAATGAGGTACAGCTGTGTCTTGCTGAAATGAAATAGCATCAAACCCCTGGCTAGAGGCAGAGTTCATAGGAAGACCAGACTGTGCACTGTACACATTGCTAGACTGCATAGGCTGGTAAGAAGGCCTCACAGGAGGTGCTGATGTTACCTGAAAAGACTGAACCACGGCAGGAGGCAAAACATGACATTCTTCACTTGGACTGAGGTTTCTACCTTGCATGTGTGGCAGGTGGGATACTGCTGAGGTCACCATGGTGGTGAATGATGGTTGAACTGGACACACAAGGTTCCTGGGTGACGTTGACAGTAAGTCATCATGTGGATGCCCTTGCTCTGGTGAAGGCAATTGAGTTCGGATAGAATGCAGGCTCTGGATCTTGCTTGTGTGAGGCAGAGCCAAAGATGTAACAGCGGACAAATCCACTTCATCTCTGCACTCTTGCTTCATTATAACTAGGAAAAGCAAAACACTGTATTATCATTCCAACCCATAACCACACAATCGCTGTTTAGTAGCCACAGCCATATTGTTAAATGGCCTTTCTTTAATTTTCCTTCTTTTGCTATGCTAATATTTTCATTTCTACTTTATGCTTGCAACACTACCTCTTAAAAGCAGAGCTCCTCACCTACCATTTATTCAAAGGCAGTTACCTTCCCTCCTAAAACACCCTTCTTGTGCATTGTCTGATTTTAAGGACATTTGCCACCCAGACAGAGAAAGTTCAGTTCCTCTACAGCTCATCAGAGTGGGTTGCTGCTGAGCTCCACCAAAAGTAGGCTGAAAAAGAGTTCAGTACTGGGCATTAGGGAAAGTGGAATGAACTTTTACCTGGCTTCAAACTTCTCTTCACCTCTGATTGGAGTGACAGCTGAACAGTGACTACACAGGTAAACTAGTTCAAATAGCACAGGGACCAGATCCTGAGGTGACACTGTTATAAACTGTGCAGGTACAAAGCTGGTACTTGCAAGAGCAAAAGTGAGCAAATGTCACTCAAAAAGAATGTATGTGGCAGGCAAAGGAGTAGGCTCTGCTAATAGGATAGTGACCAGTTCTTCCTTCCAAAGGAAAGGGGTTCAGATGTTTTAACTACATGCACAGTTGAAACAGACAGTTTTTACTGCTGGTGAAGTCACAAGCTGTTTTCTCTCAACATGCTGCAATGTGCCCAAAGAGTATCTTTTATCTTTCTTGTATCTAAACCTTGTAGGTATGATTTAATATTGGAGGGGGAGAAAACAATGAGTCAAGTCTACCTGTGATGTCACTACCCTCCACATCTGGGATTATTTATCAAAGCAGCTTCTGAAGTTCACCATCTTTCTCAAAGAAAACTAGAACATAAATTAGTTTAAAACATCTCAAAGAAATACTTGTCTGTGTTTGTAGCACTGTAGCTTATTACTCTAATTTCCAGCTTTATCATCAGGCTTAAATAAGTTGTCTTACAAACAATTCAAAGCTAGTCTTAACTTCTTGCCAGAAGATAAAGAATGTCTGAACTACTGTCAAATGTCTACTTAAAGCTGCCTTGAAATTTGTGGTTTAAAGTTTTCTATGCAATACCTGGTGTATAAGTAAAACGTTGAGACTGGCTTTTTTTCCTCTTGCCATTGCAGAGATAAAACTGCACCTGAACTGCAGCTGTAATGGTTTTGTTATGGTATGGAGGAACTTCAAGTACGATGTTTGCCTGGATGGAAGAACAAACAAGAACGTTTTACTTATCAGGTGCCAGTGAAGCAGCTCTCAATTACACAAAAACTAGCAAGCTGGTATTTTAAAATTGGTAAAACTCAAGTTCATGCATCTTATAAAGCAGAGCAGCACTACAGGCAAACTTCTATTCAGAGGGTTTTTTCTTTTTTTAAACTCCAGTGCACTGAAGGAAATTCTTTTAATTAGACAGACACATCCTCTCAAGGATGCTTTGTTTAGCTGTCAAAGCATAAAACAGCTCTAGAGTCAAATCTTCAGTTGTCTTTTCTCATTGCTTTCACATAGCGGCATACTACATCCAGTCCCTTCAAAGTGTTTGCTTATGGCTACTTTGTAGTATTAAGGCAATTCAGAAGTATCCAGTTGTCTGCTGTCTGACTCAGCCAGCTGATACACTTCACTCAGTATCTGCCTTTCAGAACAATGAAGTAGTCAAGTTTCTCACTGTAAACCAGAAAGCTTTCTGAAGTAAGAAAAATTGTTTCTCACCCCTTGACACTTCTCCCTAATTATTTTCCCTTCTACCTCCCACTGAGGTCGTCCATCTGTGGAGAGAAGTTTAGAAATAATTCAAGCAAAAAGCATTTTCTCAAACACTTAAATACTTAAGAATACTTAAAACTTTATTTTTAGTCATAGTGAGGTCACTCAACGGACAGATAGACTGTACACAAAGCACTGAGATGCTTTTGTAGTTTAACACTGCAGAAATAGTAAGCGGACTATAGTAGGGAATTTTTTCCCAGGACCTGCTCATTACACAATTAAATTCATTCTAAAGGCAGTAGTGTGCAGTCAGTGCAGAGAGATTTTCCTCCCCACTTTTCTTAGAGCAGAAAACCCAACTTCTTTAACAGGTGGTCAAGTGTGTGTCAAAACACAAACCCATACCACTTGACTCTTACTTAAATCTATAAGAAAATAAGATACAAGTAGTAAGAAATAAGATTTGGTCTCAGCTACAACTTTAATGATTTGGTTTTGCTACTGTTCTACTAGAAGTTCAAATTAGATTTTCAAGTCATAGCAAAGATGTTGAAATTTTATGCTCTCTGTTAACAGGACAACCAGAAAAGAAAAGGAACTCTATACATTGAGACATCTAGTCCTACATTTTCAAATGTTTTTTGTGCATTGTAGTCTAAATAAAAGATGACCAATATGTAAATCCAGAAGAACTACACAACCAAGAAAGGAGGTTGAGATACTGAACAGATAAGTAGCACACACCTGAACACTTGTTAACACTAAACTTGCAACACACTCACTGTATCTGGTTATGGTAAAATAAAAAGACAAGTATTTGATAGAGTTTTTTTGGTGTTAAATTCTCTAATTTGTGTTGCATCATTACAAAACTAATGGAAGAGAAAAAGTGGCTTAAGGAAGAAACCCCCAACTTTCAGTTCTGTACTGAGAACATGTTTTAGAAATACTCCTCTGAAAAAGGAAATACTTAAAAAGAAACATTAAGGTTTTTCTCAGACTCAGAGGTTCTATCTCTTACCAACTTGACTGAAAAATGTCATCTATTACTCTCCCAAAGAATCATTTGTTGAGATCTACTACTATACCTTTAATGCATTTCAGCTCAAACACATGCCTGCAATGAAACTTATAATTCTGCTTTGCTAATATGCAGGTGTCAGCCTGTTGCAGTTCTCATCTGTGACTAAGCATTGCCTGGAAAGCTGCATTTAAGCTGCATTTGGACTCCAGAGAACAAGCAGCATAGAGTATAACCAACTACAACACTTGTGATTTCCTGGCAATTGAACACTTTGAACAGTTTGTCAAGCTCAGTGTTTATCTCCTGTACAGGGGGCCTCTGCTGCTCACATCACTGCCTGGAGCCGGGATTTGATCTGCTGGCATATGTGCCAGTGTACAGATGTAAAGGAGGCACAGCCAGAGCTGAGTATACGCTGCATACCTGAGCCAGAGCTTGAGACTTCTGACAAAGCACATCCCTTGGGAATAGCTTTCATAGAAAATCTCATGCAAATAAATATAAGACAATAAAAAGTTGTGTTTTCTAACTGTTGTGTTTCATTTGCCTGAGAGTACATTCTTCCTACACAAGGCTTAAATCATATGGAATGCAACATTAATGCCAAATACTACACTTCCATTAATTCCCATTTTCATTTTTTAACAAGGAAGAGAAAATACACAGTATGATCTGCTTGTAATTATATTCCTGAATCACAAGTACTATTTCATTAATAAGTGCCAACCAGCTTACAGTGCCCAAACTGAAGTATCAAACTACTACTTGTGACTTAATGTTTTTCTTCCTTCTTAAAGTGTCCTCCCTGTCTAAAAATCAAGCTTGGGTAGTGGGTTTTGTTCTGTAAGAATAAAAGAAGATAGTACTTACCTTGACCTTTTTCAAAAAAAATAATTTTGGATTCTGGAAGAAAATTGAATCCAGTAACCACCATTTCATGACCTCCATTTACTGGGCAACTGTTGATGCTGTACTTCTCAATCTGAGGAAGTTCCTGAGCAGATCGCTGAGCTTTGAAAATAATTGAGAAAAGTTGTTATTCACAATTTTACTCAGTGACAGTTTTTTTTCAAGATCCTCACTTGAGGAGCAAGGGGTGAGACTATGATGACAATTTATTTACATATACATGAGAGATTTACATATGTATGTCCGATTGATCTTTGGTTTTAAAATTATATTGAAGTTAAACAGGTCTAGAAAAGAAACACCAGAAGTCACGAATCCCAGCAGTCTTAATAGTTACAGCAAACCAAACTTTAAGGTTAGGAAAACTGCTTGTAAAAATACTTCAGTATTTTATACACAGAATAAATTCTGGGACAATTTCAGATTGTTTATGGTCACGTTTTCATTCCTCACAATTTCATAAGCAAGGTCTGTAGCCCAGCTGAAAGGCAACTAATGGTATAGACTCCTGTAAGTGAAATGGTTCTTTCTGAAATGAGTACTACTTTTCACTGAGCTATTACCAGCTGCCTCTGCTGGTATCCAGGAGCTACTGAAGTTGCTGTTTGACTGCAGTATTACGCTGAAAGCCTAAGACATTTGTTTTCCTCCAAACGTGCACACTACCACTGGGCAAGTAAATAACTATACACTAATCTTGGGTAATTTAGCTCTTTACATTCACCCAGTGTCAGAATGACAGTACTACTGCCACATACATAACACACCAGTATAAATGATGTATAGTTTAAAGCAATCTTACAGCATTCAACAGGTATAGAAGCAGTCTGCAGAGATAAGACTTTTCCGCTAGGCTGTGGGATGTGAACACGAAACACCAGTCGCACTCTGGTATTCTTTCTTCCAATATCTGTCTCTCCTTTACGCAGCTCTATATCTGAATTGCGAAGTTTCAAAATGCCAGCACAATCGATACTGGAGAGAGGTGAAGATACGGAAGAAAATTAATCAAACTATTGTTAAATTATACTCTAAGCATTCAGGAATGAAGAGCACTGTATTTCCCCATTACAGTATTTTAATGTCAGAGATTAAAAGATCTGTTAAGTGACAGCAAGTATAGTGTTGCAGCACTTTGTCCTGTTGCCTTTTTGAACCTTTAAATTACTGTGTGTTATTGCACATTGTTTAACCTTGTTGAGTTACTGAACAGAGAAATCATCATTTACAAGGAGCAAAAGACCTGTATTTCGCACTTCTTGAGGAAAAAACAAGAGAATGACCAAAGAGTAGCCATCAAACCCCTGCCACCATTCCACTTAGTTGTCAGTTATTCCCAGGAGACACACACACACAAGCTTGTGAGCAGTGTTATCTTGTGCGACATCATGGGTTCACAGCATTCAGTGACACTGGCATGAAGTGTGCAACCAGGAAGAGTTAAGCGGACTTGAGGAATCTATGTAAGACCACCTAGAGCAGAGCAACTCAACTGTTGCTATAACTAACAATTAAACTATTTAATACATGCTATGTGGCAACACTTGAATCATCAGGATAACACCAACAACTGCTACAAAAACATCAAGAAAAGGAAAAGGCCACCCATGATACCAGAAGCTAAATCACCACAATCAGGAAACAGACAACTGAACTGCGCGACTATATTTTTCACAGAAAAATATTTTAGGTCTTTGTAAAATCAAATAAAACCTCTACTGGCCAGTAACCCATGTGCATGCCTACAAATGTGGAGCCACACACTGTACAGCAGTATAACCCCAGAAGTATGCATGTATCTGTGCAGCAATCTCACAAGCTCCCAAGCTTCTCTTCTGCTTTGCTTCTGACTAGCTAAACCAACTCTGGACTGAAGAGATGTCTCTCCTAAACACAAGTCCTATTTGTGGAAAACAAGACTACAGATTTTTCTTTCACCCCTATACAAATTAAAAACAAGCCCTGTACCAACTGAACAGCTAATTAAGCTGTGACTTACCTAGCTGACATATTATTTTCAGGAAGAAGTGGTATTTCCAAAACTTTTGTGCTGGCAATGATTATCTCTTGACTGGCTGTCGCAACTGTTTTTCCAGTGATTCGGTGCACCTGGTAGAAGGCATGAGGTCTCAAGTAGCGATCGTCTGCTGTTCCAATGAACATCTGCAGGTTTATTGGCTTTTCACTATAGCCCAGGAGCTGGTGAAAGAGTACATGTGATATTCAAATATTACTTGGCTTTTACTGCATTTGTGTGACAAAATGTGCACAAAGTGAGGAGTCCAAGAGCAGCACTGAGCTGTACGGGTATATGGAACAGATACCTGTTCCAAATGCAAGTATCCAAAACATTCACCCAAACAAACAGATATCAAGGTAGGTAGTTTTGTTACTTCTGCAATTCCACACCAGAGCTATCCTATGCTATAGGGGCCATTTCTGAGAGTTTTTAATGAAAACCCAGTTACCAACTTGAACACCACCTACCTTCTAGAGCTACTAGAATTAGTCATCCTACTACGGAATGCAATAGCAAATGTAGTCAACTTAAGAGGTTTTGCAAATCCAAATGTATCAGGAAAAAACAACTTTAATTTGTAGCTAGAAAATGAAGTGTAAGTTACTTTCAATAAAGAAAACAATATTTAAAATTAAATTGAGTAAATGTTAAATTATGCATCTTTCCTTTTCCTAAAATATGCAGCGCAGCAGCAGAACACTCGCTGTCAAACCTGCAGCTTGAGCCAACAGTAGTAAATCTAAGCACAAAACACATTCAAACTCCAAAAAAACCCACAAAAAACCCTAATCCCACTATAAAACTTTTATAAATCCATATATTTGACTGCACCTTCTGGTACCCAGCCAACTGACACCCAGTAGAAGTGTATACATCCTAAAAACATCACAACAGCTTCTATCGAAACTGAAGGGAGGCTCGAGTTTTGTCATGTCAGTACTTTTTCCTCTAGGGAGAGCTGTTTGGTCACCGAACACTATTATGTGAGCTCTTTAAAGGACTAACACTTACAGATCAAACAAAACCACATCAACTTAACCTAATTACAAAACCAATTTAACACCCTAGTTAGCACTAGAAGAACATCCACACCCAGCAGCCAGAAGCCCCTCTTGTAGATGTCCGTTACCTTGATACACTGCTCTTGAGAGCAAGCTTCAGGTACACCAACACAGTCTGAATTTGATGATCAAGTTACACCTATGGCAGCACCCACCAGTCCTGTCTCTACTACTAGAGATTGTGCAGTCAAGAAGACAAATTTACTTTCCAACAGTAATCTTTAACTTAATAAAGACATTCTCAAAGCTTTTGTCCAAGATGCAGTCCTCAATTCACCTAGACCTCCCCTTCCACTTGCTCAAATGGAGATTCTTTCTCTTGTTTGTGGGCCACAGAACTGAGCACACTGGAAATGGAAGACCAGCTTGGAGACACACGGAACACAGAACTGGCCCTTAACAAACTGCCGACCCTGAGAGATATATGCACAGACTAAACTGCCAGCATCACAATTCCACAAGGAAAACAACTGCAAGGGGTTTCTTTCCCATGGTAGCATCAAATTACTTTAGGAGTTTGAAGAAACTGTAAGGACATCTATGAGCGCAGTGTTTACGGCCATCTTGTTCCAAGTTCACCATCCCTTTTGCTCAGAGTTAAAATTAAATCCAAGCACAATGGAATACCGCCTAAATGTGACACTTGTTAAGTGTGCCAAACTAATGCTGGAAACTGCATGAGTTACAAGGCAGACTTTGTGATCAAAAACTTGGATCACTTCCAAATAGGGTCACTGTGACAAAGCTGATTCCCAATTAGACCTATCTTTCTTTTCCTGAACAATGGCCATGTACACCTTCGCTCTAGAGACACTGGTGATAAGACAGAAAAGGGGGGAGGGAAGGATACTGCTAGTACTTTGCTGTTCTGTCTAGAAACCCAATGCCTCAAGGAAACTACGAAGAAAAATACTATAATCATAGAATCATTGTGGATCAGAAGAGACCTTGAAAGATCATCTAGTAATTTAGATGAAACCTGTGCATGTTAGCATACGGGGAAGTAAGACATTTGATAATTAAAAATGGTCTGTAATAGCACCAGAACAAACCCCGTAATGTTTCGCACATGGCTTACACGGTTTAAAGCAATGCTAATGCAGCCAGTCTCAAAACACAGCTTTGTCTCAAACTGCTGCAAAGCATTTGCAACACCAGCCTGTTAAGCCTGTTAAAAGGTACTGAAAGACACACACAGGTACATGGAATGAATTTATACAGATGGTTAGGCACAGCCACAATATACTGGTGAGGTGGCAGAGACTACACAAATTTATACTTTACATTACAGACTTATTGCACTTATTTACAGTTTAAAATAAAAATACAATGTAAAGTCCTAAAATCAAGAATCACACAGGATTGAGTCTGAAAAAGACCTCTAAAATAATCCAACCGAGCCTATGATCTAACATCACCACATCAGCTAGACCAAGGCACTAATTGCCACATCCAGTCTTTTCTTAAATGTCTCCAGGGATGGGGATACCACCACTGCCCTAGGCAGTCCATTCCAGGGTTTGATCACCCTTTCTGTGAGGAAGGGCTTCCTAACATCTAACCTAACCTTCCCCTGGCAGCTTCAGGCTCTGTCCTCTAGTCCTGCCGGTAGTTGCCTGAGAGTAGAGTTCAATCCTCTCCTGACTCTCCTTCAGAGAGTTTGTAGAGAGTGAAAAGGTCCCCCGGACTCTCTTCTTCAGGCTAAACCACTCCAGCTCCCTCAGCCTCTCCTCAGACTATGTGCAAGTGAGTGTGGCAATTCAGCAAGCTGGGGGTGGGCAGAAAAGAAAGACCACGTCTCCCATTTTATAGAGTGTGATTCAGTACCCAGTCATGGTGCACAGAAAAAACACACAGATCATGGGCTTGAGCAAGTAGAGAGCTGAATGCACAGTGTCTTCATGTTTCTAATATCCACAGCTACAGCTAGAAAGATGGGGAGTTTCACAAGCTGCAGATGCTAATAGGACAGCTCAAACCTAGAGGTAGCTTTAGCGGTTGTCAGAAACACACTAATTAAAAATTTTAAAATCCCTCAAACATGTCCCATAAATTTATGCTTCAGAATTAACACTTTTCCCTTAAGTGTTGTCTAGTAAGGGAGGTGACTACTCTAGGCATGACACACACTCCACAGGAGGGGAATCAAAAGTTAACAACACATCTATAATCAAAAATAAGGGCTGGAGAGAGGGAGCAGTGATCCAAGGGGTACAATTGCTTACAGAGAAGATACCATGTAATTCCTGTTACACAATCATTCAACACCTTCAGAAATGCCAAGTACTGCATCCTTACAGATAGCCTGGGTCCCACTATCCCCAAGGCAGCCATGGCTCGCTTGAGCACGCTCCTACCACAACTCACTATAATTTGCAACAGGAAGCCACAGGTCTCTCTGACTACACAAAACCTTCCCAGAACAAAGCAAAGCAGCACTGCCAACCACATTCCATCCCCACTGGAGACTGAACTGTCAGAGAATCCAAACTATATTCTGTCTCCTAGGAATGGGGTCAGCTCTCCCCCAGGAGAACAATGAAGCCCAAACTGCCACTACTGGGGCAAAACCTGTGTGAGCTGGGTTTGGCCAGCAGAGAGTTAATTCCCAAAGCCAGGCTAACCAGATAAAGTAGCCAATGGGCTATTCCATACCAGCTGACATTATGTGCCCAGGCTCTCTACACAGGGGCTGTTCAGGCTTGTTCCTCCTGCAAGGCATGGCAGCAGCAAGCAGTGCCTGTGCATCACCCGTTCTGTTGTTCTTTCCCCTTTTTTGTCCATCAAATAAATTCTTCTGAGCTCACTCAGCTTTGTAGTTTTCATTTATCCTACCCCCTCACCCCACCTAGGGAAGGCGGGTCTAAGTGAACAGCTGTTTGGTGCTGGGTTGACAGTCCTTTGTGGTTCGAGGGCTTTAGATAAGGACAGAAACAATTGTTATATGCATTTTTTTGTATTAGGCAGTCCATGTGCATCACATGCTAGCCCATGTGCTCATGGGGCAGTGATACATAAATCTATGTGAACTACGTATTCCCCATGTTTGTGTAGCAAGTCCAGGAGATGGACCAGACTATCCTGCTGTTATGGATGTTGTCAACACTAACAATACTGCATGGGTCACTGTTATTTACTAATACCTGTGTCAACTGTATGAGCAAGACAGGGAGGATGACCATGAGGCATCAATGGGCCCTTGTGGCCAAAAAGGCTAACGGTATCCTGGGGTGGATTAGAAGCAGGCTGGATAGTAGATCAAGAGAGGTTCTCCCTCCTTTGTATCTAGTGAGACCACATCTGGAATCTTGTGTCCAGTTCTGGGCTCCTCAGTTCAAGAGAGACACAGAAGTCCATGAGAGAGTCCAGTACAGAACCACAAAGACAATGAAAGGAGTGGAACATCTCCCTAACAAAGAGACCCAACTTCCTCAGCCTTTCCTTAACTTAGAAAAAAGGAGACTGAGGGGTGACCTCATTAATGTTTATAAATATGAAAAGGGTGAGAGTCAGGAAGATGGAGCTAGGCTTTGTTCAGTGCCATCCAACAACAGGACAAGGGGCAATGGTGTAAGCTGGAACATAGGAGATTCCACATAAGTATGAGATAAAACTTCTTCACAGTAAGGGTGACAGACCACTGGAATGGGCTGCCCAGAGGTGTTCTCAAGGGTGTTGCAGAGTCTCCTTCTCTGGACCCACCTCCAACACTCAGATGGCAGAGCCAGTGGTTCTGAATTCAAGAGAAACCAAGCAGCTGGCTTCCCTGTCAAGGGTAGGCAGCATCCACACAGGGATTGGGAAATAGACACAAATCCTCAGCCTCTCAAGGTAGGTGTGCAGGAAAGGTAACCCCCTTCAAGGAAGATGCTGAAGGTCACCCAGGCAAGTGGACCACCATGAAGAAAGGTATCTAGAACCCGAGGGAATTGTGTTGAAAGTCACTTAATCTAAGTGACAGAAAAGCTATCTAGAGATCCAGATGAAGTCCGATGCACACTGCCCATATGGTGGAAGCTCACTAAGTGCAGCACCACCACCTTTGAACTCACTGGCAGCCACAACCTGCTCTGAGATCCAGGGATGCACAACTGATTAATTGGCTTGTTGAGTTTGTCATTATGAGGGAGGCCTCTGTTCCTCTTTATAGGCCTACATCTCAGTAATGGAGGTACTGTCTCAGAAGTTCCAACAATTCAAAGAGGACATATACTACTCCTCACACGTACAGGCATTTCTCTCAGCTGTTTGGAATAGTCACCACTCTGTTCAAGAGAGAAGATGTGGAAGGTAGATACCATGGAGTACCCTGTGGTTTTACCTATATGATGTTGGAGAGGATATGAAGGAGGACAGAAAACCCGCTTTGATCCTTGCAGCTCACATAACTGGCTGCTAAGGAAAACAACTGAGAGAAGTGATTATCACAAATCAAAATGCTGCTACAGTTTCCAGTGGGAAATACCCCAGACAGAGGGCTGAACTTAGTACTGATTGTTTTGAAGGAACCTTTAAGTCACAGAATCATAGAATGTTTCAGGCTGGAAAGGACCTCCAGAGGTCATCTAGTCCAACCTCCCTACACAAGTAGGGTTATCTTTACCTAGGTCAGGCTTGCCTCATCAAGCCTGACCTTCAATAACTCCAGGAATGGAGCCCCCACCACCTCCCTGGGCAGCCCACTCCAGCCACCAATCACCCTCATACCAAACTTTTTTCTAATCTCCAGTCTAAATCTCTCCTTTCCCAGCATGAAGCCATTGCTCCTTGTCCTATCCATACAAACCCTTTGGAATAGACTTTTCCCTGCCTTCACGTAGGCTCCCTCTCTGGTACTGGAAGGTCAAAAGAAGGTCCCTCTGGAGTCTTCTCCTCTCCAGGCTGAACAGCCCCAACTCCCAGCCTGTCATCATAGGAGAGATGCTCCACCCTCCAATCATTTTGGTGGCCTCCTCTGCACGTCTACATCTTTTTTGTGCTGGGGGCCTCCAGAACTGGACACAATACTGCAGGTGAGGTCTCACCAGGGCAGACCAGAGGGGAAGAATCACCTCTCTTGATCTGCAAACCACACTTCTCTTGATGGAGCCCAGGATGTGATTTGCCTTCCAGGTTAATACTGCACACTAGTGGCTCATGGCCAATTTTTCATCCCCCAGCACCCCCAAATCCCTTTCCACAGGACTGCTCTCCAGTAGATCCTCTCCCAGCCAGTCCTTCATGTGCCTTAGCATTATCTCCAGAAGGCGGTTCCATGATTTTTCCAGGCTCAGAGGTGAGGCTGACAGTCAATAGTTACCAGGGTCTTCTTTTTTACCCTTTTTAAAGATGAGCATGATGTTCCCCTTTTTCCAGTTGCTAGGGACTAATCCCGACTGCCATGACTTTTCAAATATTATGGAGAGTGGCTCAGCAACTGCCTCAGCCAATTCCTTCAGTACTCTGGGATGCATCTCATCAGGTCCCATGGACGCGTTTACATTCAGGTCCCTCAGGTGGTCATGAACCTTGTCTTTGCTTACAGTGGGAGGCACTTTGTCAACCTGGTTCCTGTTCTGTGGCTCACTATCATGAGGACTGTGAGGATAGAGGTTGCTAGTGAAAACCGAGGCAAAAGATGTTGAGTACCTCAGCCTTCTCCTCATCAGTTGTTATTAATTCACCATTGTTTATCACCCGGGAGGGTACACCTTCTTTGACATTCATTTTCTGATTTAGATACTTACAGAATCCCTTGTGGCTCCTCTTTATATCCCTCACCAAGTTCAGTTCTAGCTTGTTCCTTACTTCAACTAGCAGTTCTCAACTCAGCCATGCTCTTCCATTTTTCTGCCTCATTTCCTGCACATGAGTATTGAAAGCTCTCATGCTTTATGGAAGGCCTACTTAAAGTTCTGCCAACTCTACTCTGCTCTTTGATCCCTGAGAATTGCCTCCCCAGGTGTTCTCCTTGAAGAGCTGGAGGTTTGTTTTCCTAAAGTTTAGGGTGCTTATTTTGAATTTTATCTGTCCCTTATCCCCAAGAACAGTGAACTGAACCAGTATGTGGTCACTGCAGCCCAGGTTGCCTTCAATCCTGATGTCCCCAATGAGTTCACTTGCATTGGTCATGATCAGGTCCCATATCACATCCCCACACATATGGCTGTCTATTGATTGTTTTAGAAAGTTGGCATCCAGACACTCCAGGAATCTCCTGGATTGCCTATGGCTCACTGTACATTTTTCCCAGCAAATATCAGGGTGGTCAAAATCTCCCAGCAGGATGAGAGCCTGTAAGTATGATGTCTTCTGGAGCTGAAGTATGAAGGCTTCATCAATAGCCTCCCCTTGATCAAGTAGCCTATAATAAACACCAACCACAAGGCTCCCTTTGTCTTGATCTCCAATTCTTACCCATAGACTCTCTGCCTTTTTATGGCTATTCTTCGGGGACAATTCTTCACATTTTATCCATTTCTTAACATAGGGGGCAACACCTACACCCTTTCTACCTTGCCTGTCACTCCTAGATAGCCTGTACCCTTTGATAGCCACAGTCTAGACGTAGGACGCATCCCACTAGGTTTCAGTAACAGGTACTATATCACAGCAGCTTCCAGTTCCTTGTTTGTTGCCCATGCTGTGTGCATTTGTGTAGAGGCACTTCACCTGTACTGCTAGATGTGTCACCATCCTCTATACCCCTTTACTTCTACTACCCTGTTGGTTCCCATTTCCTCAGAAGCCCCTGGTTCATCAGTGTTTGGCTTTGCATTTTCCATGGCTTGTCTACATGCAAGAGATCGAAGGCCCTTACTTGTCACCCCTTTCCTCCAGTCCTGATGCATCATCCTGCCTTTTTAGACAGGCAATCTCTATACTATTATCCCTTTCCCCCTTCCTATCATATTTAGAAGTGACTTTTATCAGGATTAAAGCCCTGCCTCCAGTCAGGTGGAAGAAAGGGACAAATCAGATTTAGTACTCTGTGTGAATCCAATGGATTGGCACATGAGACCCACAGGAGAGACCTTGCAGACAATGGCTGACAGTGGACCACAGTGTTATAAAGGGACAGAACCCTTCTATTTCTGGAGTGACAGGGAGATCCCAACAGCTCACTCATGGTATTGGAAGCTGAAGTGAGTCTCACTTGGGAATGAGTGGAATAAAAACCCTTATGACAAGCCTAGCAGCTCTGCATGCCCTTGGCATAGACTATTTCAGGAGAGGGTCGTTCAATGACCTGTTCAAGGGTATCAGTGGGCTTTTGGTATTGCTGCCTTAGAGACAAACGAAATGAAACAGCTGTTCACCCCACCTGGTCTTCCCAGTGACCCTTCTCTGGAGGGGCTGCTGAGAGTCGAGGAAGAACAGTTGTCTATTACCAATACAACAGCAATACTGTACTAAACTAGACCCCCTGATCCCCATCCAGAAACTCCTCTGTCAACTGTAGAGTCCAAGAGTGATGTGCAAAAAACCTCACCCTTTAACAGCTCTGGATGTGGCTTGCAACAATCCAACAGCATTTTTCCTGCCCTGAGACTGCTGTGACAGACAAAGCCTGAAAGCCATGGACTAAATGAACCCAGACACATTGGAAGGGATGCATGTGGATTACAGGAATATCTGCACATATGCATGGAGAGTAAAATAGGTATGACATAGGTGGTCTAGAATAAGGGTGAATAATGAGCTGGTTTGGCGAGCACAGGGTTAATTTCCACAGCCAGGTTAGCTGGGCTGATAGGATATTCCATACCATGCTGACATCATGCCCAGGATCTATATATAGGGGCTGGCTGGGGGCAGCAGGAAGTTCCAAATGGCAGCTGCACACCAGCTGCGTGTGTCTGCGTTTGTTTATGCAGTAGAGCCATGGTGTGGCAGCAGGGAGTACTGTCTATCACCCATTCCAGTACTGTTATTGCTATTGTCCTTTTCTGCCCTTTCCTTTTAAGTTGACTCTTTATCTTAAATCACTCAGCTTCACCTTTTACATTTGTTTTACTCTCACCTACCCTGCCTGGGGAAGGTGGGTCTGAGCTTTGTGGTGCCAGGTTCAAACCAGTTTAGACAGTGTGTCTTGGGAGTGTTAGAGGAGATCTGCTACTCAATCAACTTCAAATCAGAATAAATGACAAGTTTTGGAATTTAAAAAGTTTTCCTTTTAAACACAGTTTTAGTCTCATTCCAAAAAGGATTTGTTCTTAGCTTCACTGACAGGAGTGATGCTTTCTTATCACCTCACCTGTTTTTACACACCGGTCCATGTTGCACAGACCAAGCATTTAAGTCAATATAAAAAATTGCTAACTGTTCTTCAGTGGAAAAAAACCTTCACAATTAACTTGTTAGAACAGAATCCAGTACCTGTTGTTTCAACTAATGAAGCCACGATCTCTGTACCTTTAACTTGCCTTAGTAATGAATAGGCAATACATACAAACACACACATAGCGCCTCTATGCAAACCAAACCATTTTAGAGTTTACTAGTAAGTGCTGCAGAATCACCAACTGGTTTACACTACAAGGAACCTTAAAGATCATCTAGTCCCAAACTCTCTGCCATGAGACACCTCTCACTAGACCAGGTTACTCAGAACCCAATCTGACCTGGCCTTTGAACATATCCAGTGATGGAACAGCCTTTGGAGGCCTGTTCCAGTGCCTCAGCACCCTCATAGTGAGGAATCCACACAGTGAAGATGCATTACCATAAATCACTGCAATATCAGCCTATCCAAGATTCGCTCAGGAGTCACACAAAAACAGTAACTTAACCAGGTTGAAGGGTGAGCACCAATTCTATTTCCAATAAAGTTTTAACTCTATTTATGTGCAATCCTACAGCCACACATTTAAAAAAAAGCAACTAATTTTACTCTAAAGAAAGATATACCACTTTCCCAGGAGTAGCAAACAGCATGCTGCAGACATTAGTAAGTTATTATACACTGTCACTCCTGACCTCTGGAAACCCTCCCCTGTCACAGAATACTGACACACCACCCACTGCTTTGCCAAGGAAACTCGGCCAAGTTGTTTTTGTGTTTCTATATCGTTTCCATAGCAAAGGTCAGTGCCTGCGTAAGTTAAACTAAAGCTGGAAGGCTAAAGACTGAAGGTCACTACAGGATAAGCCAGAAAGGCTTCAAGCCAGAGCAGTTCCAGCCACATTACTATCCCACATGCAGTCAACTCATGCATGCATGTCAATACTTAGCTTAGAATTTGTACCCAGTACTTACAAAGACATGAAGTTAATGAGAGAATTTTGAGGTCATGAAGAAGTTGTATTTTGTATTATAGAAGTGACTGTATGTTCTTAGCACATATATTGGAAATTCTTTCAAAAGAAGTGTAACGTTAGAGACTATATATAGATTAACTCCATCACAGAAGACAGCAGCGTTTAACTTTGAGATTTTGTGGTGGTGATAAGAACCTTTCCACACTGAGCAAAGTGAACAGGTCACATTAAATATAAAAGGCAACAACCTGGAATAAGTGTAGTGTTTTTCCAGCATACAGGCAGATCATATTGGGGTCATATCTGACTCACATGTTATAAATTCTATGCTCATCAGAGGAAGCCTTGCAACACTCAACATGCTCATGAGGAGCATGTATTTCCAAGTATTCTAGTATTTCCAAGTTTTACTTGCCCTTCTCACTATTGTTTTTGATGTAATTTTAATTTTGTTCACAATGTCCATTTACTGATGCAGCCCAGGTCCTACTAGTCTCTACCTATACATAAATGCTACTTACCCCCAACATGGGATTTCCTAAGATCTATCACAAGACTTGACAAAAACACCCAGCAGAAAACAGAGGCTTCAAAGTAAATACAGACTTATTGGGAAATGTTAAATACTTTGATAGTCTGGTTTCATGAAACACACACACACACACACACACACACACATGTTTACTTACCCAATACCTAATAGCATCACTTAACCCTGAAGTGGATTAACAGCTCAACGTCCAAATGGAGACTGGTGTCAAGTAGTATTCTTCAGTGGTCTGTACTGAGAACGGTGCTGTTTAATATTTTCATCAATGATATAAATAATGGGATCAAGTGCACCCTCGGCAGTTTCGCAGATGACACCAGGCTGAGTGGTACAGTCATTAGGCCAGAGGGACACTGGCAAAATGGCAAAACTGGGCTAGTATGAACCTCATAAGGTTCAATGAGGCCACACATAAAGTCCTACCTCCAGGTTGGGGCAATCCTCAATATCAAAACAAGTAAGGAAATGGTAAGATTGACAACAACCCTGAAAAGAACTTGGGGGTACTGGTAGACAAAAAGGCGGACATGAGCCAACAATGTACCCTTGCAGCCCAGGGTTCCAACTGCATCCTAGGCTGCATCANAAATAATGGGATCAAGTGCACCCTCGGCAGTTTCGCAGATGACACCAGGCTGAGTGGTACAGTCATTAGGCCAGAGGGACACTGGCAAAATGGCAAAACTGGGCTAGTATGAACCTCATAAGGTTCAATGAGGCCACACATAAAGTCCTACCTCCAGGTTGGGGCAATCCTCAATATCAAAACAAGTAAGGAAATGGTAAGATTGACAACAACCCTGAAAAGAACTTGGGGGTACTGGTAGACAAAAAGGCGGACATGAGCCAACAATGTACCCTTGCAGCCCAGGGTTCCAACTGCATCCTAGGCTGCATCAAAAATAGTACAGTCAGAAGGTCAAGGAAGGGGAGACTCTACTCTGGCGAGACCCCACTTGGAGTACTGTATCCACCTATGGGGTCCTCAACACAAGGAGGACAGTAACCTTTTGGAAAGAATTCACATGAGAACCACAAAAAGCAGAGGACTGGAACACTTCTCTTATGAGGGCAGGTTGTACATGTTGGAATTGTTCAGCCTGAAGAAAAGGCAGCTCCAAGACAACCTTACTGCAGCCCTTCAGTAAAGGGAATCTGTTGAACAAGGCTGGTGAAGCGATCAAAGGGAAAGTCTTAAGGAGAGGCTGGAGGGAGTTGGAATTGTTTATCCTGGAGGAGACTCAGAGGGGACCTTATCACACTCTGTAACTACCTGAAGGGAAGTTATAGACAGGTGGGGGTCAGGCTCTTCTCACAGGCAACTAGTGATAGGATGAGAAGGCAGGGTCTGAAGCTGCACCAGGGGAGGGTTAGATGCTAGGAAGCAATTCCTCACAGAAAGGGTGGTTAGACATTGGAATGGTCTCCCCAAATCGGTGGACTCCCCATCACTGGAGATGTTTAAGAAAAGATTGGATGTGGCACTTAGTGCCATGGTCTAGCTTACTGTGGTGACATTAGGTCATAGGTTTGGCTTGATTATTTTAGAGGTCTTTTCCAGCCTCTATGATTCTGTGATTGTATAAAAAAAAATTGGAGAGGGGCTTTTTACAAAGGCCTGTTGTGACAGGACAATGGGTGATGGTTTTAAACTAAAAGAGTGTAGATTTAGATTACACATAAGGAAGAAGTTTTTTACAATGAGAGTGCTGAAGCACTAGAACAGGTTGCTCAGAAAGGTGGAGTGTACCAAGGGATGGGGTCTGCACCAAGTCAGGCTGAATGAATCACTGAGCAACTCAATCTAGTTGAAGAGGTCCCCTGCTCACTGCAGGGAGTTGGACAAGATGACCTTTAAAAGGTCCCTTCCAACCCAGTGCTTTCAATGATTCTATGAAGTGATGTCAGGGTTTCACATGCCCAGTCTTCCACACTAAAAACTAAGACAAGAAATTTAACTTTCTCCCTAAGTTACAGTTTCAAGAATTTCATGAGCTAAGTTCTATGCTCAACAATCAAACAATACTACGATACTAATGACATTCAAGCAGTGCCAAACCCCATTTGGTTGTCCCATTTGGTTGCAGCACACCCACAGTTCTCCTGCAAACCTTTCCAGCATTTGTTAGTAAATGGCCATATTTAACCAGACTTTCACTGTGGGTTTTCAGAGTCATGTTTTACCTTTTATGTGCCTTTTCTTTGCAGACTAACCAAAGATGAAGATTCTATCAACACTTTGATGCTTCTCTGCACAACTAACTCAGTGCTTACACATCACTAACATATATTAATTGATTAGAAAGTTTTTACATACAAACAAGACTCCCTAAAAATAGGTCATAATCTTGAAACACAAGCCAAATCCAGGGAAACATTTGGGATTACATCAGACTATTAACAACCCCACCTTCACCAAATGCATCGATGTTCCATACACAAATCCCCAGTTCAAACATGAAGGAAATGCACAGCTGTGTAAAGAACCATAGGCACACACATTTAGAGCAGAGGGAGATCATCCAGGCTTTTCAACACCTCAATACAAAAAGCGTCTTCTAACTAGTGACTTCCTCCTCAATAGTCTCATGGAGCCAGATGCATTTCTGAGACTTTTGTATCCGTTAGAGCAGCAGCCAAAGGCACATGGCAGTGAAGAGGGCAAAAGGGGAGTTTGGAGGCCTCATTACATAGTGGTGAAAGGAAAGATAAAGCTGTTCTATTGAATTATCTATTTTTACTTTTACTTTAAAAGACTATGGGTGAAGATACTGTATAATCCAGCCTGACACCTAAACATCCCTAGAAGGAAGGGCTCTCACTGCTTAAATTTTAGCCCACTTCTAAAGTAAAAAAATACCTTTTGGGGTTTGATTTATATTTCAGTTTAACAAAAAAATAAACCACGCCCTTTAAATGTTTTGACCACTCATTCAGACAATAGAGGTGTGACCCACAAGTCTGGAATCTTTCGGATCACACTATTAGGAGGCAATGGTGCATGGTATTGAACAACTAGACAATTTCCTTCAGATGTTTCTCCATAGGCATTTGCTTAGGAAAGTCACTGTATGCCACTCAAAAAGAAGCCAAAAACAGCTGGTTTAAAAGTTGAGGAGTTACTCTGCCCAGCACACCTACCAACAGCAGTCCAGGAAGAAAAGCAAAAGTTGACAAGAGGTCCAAAGGGACAAAGGTGAACATACTTTGAAACCAAAGACACACAGTGACTAGCACCAGCAGTAGAATTTATCAATTTATCAACAGTTGCATTTTGAAGGCTTGAAACCAAACCACATATATAAAAACCAAGAAATGAGGGTTCAGACTGAAAAATCAGACTGACCAATCTTCCTGTAGCTTTTTTGGAGGGGTTTACTTTTCACTGCAGCACTTCAGTCATGACTTCAAGCTCTACAATCACTTCAAAACAGAGCTGACTTTCAGTCCCTCTTCCACAAGTCCCCATAAAATTTCAGAGGCAGTTACTGTTTGCTTGTCAGTAACTACACGTGAGTTAAGTATTTCAGTAAACTATGTTTTACTCAACTTTTTGGTCTTACACCTTTCTTCAGTAGTAGTCCTGCAAAGTTGTCTGTATGGATCACACAGTGCTTCTCCTCAGCTATTACCCTAGAAGCAACTATTGTAAGAACTTTGCCAAAATCAGAACGATCAATGAATGACTCCACCCTTAAACCCTTCACAGTACAAATACAAACTTCTGGTACAGGCAACTTTTTAATAGCTATTACTGCCCCAAATCTCTCTTGCATGCATGAGCTCATCATAGATACATCTGATCTACTCTAAATTATCCTTACAACCGTTCACATCTAGAATCAACTCCCAGTGTCCTAAGGTGGCAAGACAGACACTCGTCCTTGTACACAGAATGGTGGTGACAAGTAGCTGCTAGAGCTAGCTCAACAGTCCCTTTGTACATCACACTGTACAGCCATTAAGACTACCCTGTACATCACCTTGAACACTAACAGGAAAATGATAAAAAGGAATATTAGTTCTTGCACACAACACTGCTTATAATGGAATTTACTACCAAGAAACAAGTAACTTCAAAATAATTAAGAAAATTCATAAAAGTGCTGAAACCAAAATGAGTAACAGGAACACAGTATACAAAACAAACTAGTCAGATTCTTTTAAAAAAGTCACTTTGGATCAGAAAGCTAAAATACAGAAGTAAAACACACAACTAACCCTGATAGATCTCTAGTGTGTCCATCTGTTCTAAAGTACTTTTGGTTTTGATCATGAGCATTACCCAAGTCAAGTCTCACAAAGAACCCTAACCATTTTAGGTAACAACTTATCCTAGCAAATTTTCACTGTAAGTACTTTATTATGCATACTCTGACCTGTGAGAAGGAGGGAAATACAAACAAACAGTGATGGATGATTCTCCATCAAGAGTCAAAGGAAATCTAGAGGCTATTTGTTTAGAAGGCTTCTTAGACAGGTACAGTGGTCTAAAGTAAGTTCTCTAACCTACTCAATTAGAAGGCAGTGCTATGAGGCTTTCTGTAACTCCTGAACATTAAATACAACATTCCCATATATTTTGGATTATAACAGTCCTATGGGCCACTGTGCTAATCATTCTGCCAAATGATTTAGTGCTTCCCTGTGAGAACTGTTAGCATTACCTTACAGACTCTCTACCAAGGTAACAAACTATTCCAGATGACATACCTGGAACATACTCCCAAGAAAGTCCATGCTCAAATGGCAGGGATCTGCTATTCAGAGCATTTTTAATTAAAGCCAAAACAATTTCATTACATAATTTGCTTCTTTAAAGTCAATGGACTTACAAAACTAAGCATGATGCTCTCCCTCCTTTCCTCACAATTGGAAATAAGCTGATTAAACATATGTACAACAGATGATGCCTAATTTGTCAGAAGCTTAGTCTCCTAGGAACAGGTACAGTACAGTTCTAGTAAAAGATTAATAACATGCACTAATAGATGAAAGGCTTGAAGCTATGTTCTATCTTAGAATCTTTATTTTAAATAATGCATCTGGTCCATGTGCAGAACCACAGTGGTTTCAACCAAAGCAATAGTGCAGCAAGCAAAAGCACACAGGCCTTCAGGCTCCCGAAGCAGCAGTAGTTTGGCTTGATTATTGTTGTAGGCCCATTACAACTAAAATATTCCATTCATCCATATCCTTCCTTGCTGTGACACTGGTTAACATAGTTACCTCACACACACAAACCCCAAGTACATCACTGAAACAATCACACACATGGAAGTGACTAGGATAAACATAAAACCACCAAACAGAAAAGCTGTCAGTAACAAACGGTAATGTCAATTATGAACTGGATTTGCATGGTAAGGTTCTAAAAAGGCTGGTAAAGATTTTACTTTTGGATTTAAATCAATTCATTTTCATCTGCTCACAGCTCTTCAGTATTTACCTTTCACCAAACACAGCCCTTAGCACACTTTTTCCTGCAGGGAGTTAAAAAGTTCATACAAAATCAATGGTTTGTTTCATAACAATTCTCTTTCCCATCAAGCACAACAATTAATTTCTAATCCAGCCAGAAGAGATTAAATTACAAAATAGAATATTGATTTGCATTAGTATTCACTGTAATTTAGAGAGGCACAGTAAAACCCAGAGTTTAAGCATGACGCTGTCCGACACAAATACTGTCCTCATTGTTAAACCACCATTCTTGTCATGGCAGGGTATTTCTAATACAAATAAACAGTTTTTAACATCACTAGTGTCAGTCACACAGATCACAGATCTGTTTAACTTGCATCTAGTATTGCAGCTTAGAAACATCTAAGTATTCTTGAAAGCTAAAAGAAAGCTTACATACATTTGTGAAATAAGAAATACAAAGTTTCCTTGATAAAAATATTAGTGCAAGGCACAGACTCCCAGGGGAAAAAATAAAAACATCGGATGCAGTTTACAAAAGCTTGGCAGAGACTTGCTCTGTCAGTTGTGATCTCTGACTTCAATGATGTACCAGAGGTCCCAGTGGCAGCAGCACCCTGGCATGTGACAGCTCTATCTACTCGTTCTCCACCAACTAAAGCAACACAATGGTCCAGGTGACAAACTGTGCTCAGGCAACTCTCAGATTCCAGCCTAGCATACACATCCTCAATATTCTCTACATTTCCGCATGGACTTCCCTTACCCCTGACCCTGTGCTACAAAATCTGGTGGGTCTTGACAACAGCAGGAAACTGGAGCTGGTCAGGCCATGGTACTGTGATGAGAAAGAAAACATTCAGCAATTTTGCAGGGAGCATGAAAGTTGCATGAAGAACTCAGACTAAGACTGGAAATGGATGGATATGGGAAGACAACAGGGAAAGAAGATGGGATACAGACAACCAGTACTTTTTTTGAGGGGGAAAGGAAAGAAAGTCTTAAGGGATAAAAAGGAATTATCAAAAAGTTTAAGGTAAGCTATCAGAGAAGAAACAGTTTAATTAATGAGCCCTGAACATGACAGAGTCAGACTGAAGAAATTCATCAGATGAATTGCCGGGACATTTCTTAGGAAAACAGAACAAAAAGCCCAAAAGCATTTAAATTCTCCTGCTGCATTTTTATTTATATAGGTACAACTTTAGAGCTGTCCCAAAACAGTTGTAACTACAAAGCATGGCAGAATTTACTTGCCACAGAAGAGCAGTAAGCTATGGTATAAGCAGGAGAAAGAATAGAGGCTAATCGCAACAGTCCTATTGGTACTTTGCATTTGGTCACAAATAGGAATGAGTTACTTCCAACCAAAGAAATAGAAGAAATACACCAAATATATTTTAAATGTATAGACCACTATATTCTGATTGACATTTTGCTATAAAAGAATAGGAAATATCCTGAATTTGGGGAAAGAAAAACCCTGCTGTAACACAAATGTTTCAGATAATATATTCCCCCATATTTGTTTTATGAAGATATTAACAGTTGTCAGATTTGACTTAAAAATTAACAGCTAAAATCTATGCTAAGCTGGCTTGCATTTAAGATCAAGACCATTAAGCAAGACTGAGGCAAATAAGTAAAGATGCATATTTTTGTCACATCCTTGGGTAAAAACAAAGTATTAAATAAGAGACACCTGTGATCAGAACCTAACTAAACCAGAAGTTTTTCCAGCACAGCAAGATACTTGTTTACAGATCTGAACTCCCAGAGAGAAGCACTCACAGCTTGTGTGCACAATTATACCCACAAAACCAAACCTGCAGATCTTTCCTATCTTTCCCTTCACAAAGGGCATATTGGCAAAGCTTTCTTATGAAAGCCAAGCCTAAATTACCAGGAGCCTGCACTGAAGTCAACAATGAAAGATGGTTTTGTGATGTATTTAACAATGGACTTTAGATGTCATTAACATTTGGCATTCAGTGTTTAGCACTAGGTAAAAGAACTCAGCCAAAGCATCCAAATAAGGGTGAGGTACCAGTTTACCAACACAGTCAATGTGCCACCATCCTGTTGGCCACTACCACTACATTTTCTTGAAACCAAGCAAAACCAATCTAGGAGACAAAGCTTGCAGGATTCTAAGACAATGCAAACTAAGTTAAAAAAAAAAGCAAGCAAGAAATAAATCTTGCTTACCCTTACAGATAACCAATGTAACAGTAATAAAAACTAGGCACTTTATTCTTGATGCTATCAGTGAACTCTATGAAGAGTACTCAATGAAGATAGATGACTAAAGTTTAATTTACTCCAAACACTTACGTGAAAGATAACAGAATTTATGGTTACCCTTTCAGAGATAACCTAGTGAAAACACAAACTAAAAAGGCATTTATAGTGTTCTAAAGCTGTCTCAGTATCAAAACAAAGCTTCAGCTTGACTTCTGATTCAGAATAATCTATTGTATTTCATTACAGCTCCAAGTAATCTATTACTGTTACTTTTCTCATCTGGCCCCAAGAGTTAAAATTCCTCAAAGTTCATGCTGAATACACTAAGTAACACACCACTGTGCTGAGAATCCATTCACAAGCATCCAACAGCAAACAGCATTTAATTATGGCAGGCAATGAAATTGTCCCAAACTATGAACTTTAAAATATCTAAAACTACTTTTTCTTTTCTATTAAGAAGCTACATTTAAGGGAGAAAAATCTTACTCAGGAAAGACTGCAAGCTTCACACAAGCTAACAATTCACGCCATAGTAAACCAAATTCATTTAAAGCTATCTTCTATTCCAGAAAGCCAGACTTCCTACCTTTACTACAGGGTGTCCTCCAGTAGATGCTTTTACTGCTCCTCTGCTTCCTTCTGTTTCATAGTGAGCTCTGTGATGAGTTTTAGGCTGGACTTCTATTTTCAGCTCACACTGCCCATAATGACTTGGTAAAGGCCAGTCAAGAGGTGGTAAAGATGATGTGCTGCAATCAAGATGAACATACTATGGTTAAATCAACTGTCACATGGCCACAGCACAGATAACAAAGCCACTGTAAAATACAAACAATGAAGTAATGTTCCTAACAAGTGATCAAAAACTGTTACTGGAAAAGTCAAATTTCACAGATGAATGAAAATTTTCAGTCAAGTATTTCTTCTGGGGTTGTTTGAGTGTCATTTCTTCCTTCCAATACCTGATTAAAATAAAGAGGTACTGTATAAGTGTTATGCCAATTAACACTGCTAACAGAAGGACACAGATGCCAACAGAAGGAATAGGTTTACTTTACAAAGGAAACCAAGATATGACATTTGAACAGACAGACAGCTTAAGCAACAACAGAAATGAGCATAGTACTGCATCTATTCATTACTACAGAGTCAGTGATAAAGATTAAGGAAGATCCACCCCAATACATTACTATCACGCAGATAGATCTGCAGTCGCTGCGGAGCACTGGTTGCAGCAAGAACCACCACCTGCAGCAACTGGGAAATCTTACACAGCACACCCACTTGTAGGTGAGGTCTCCAAATATTGCTGCAAAGGGGTCCAGATTTATAATATCAAACTGGCAAGTTAGAATGACTTGTATATTTCTTTGGGCAGAAACACTTGGTGATACCCTCTGACCACCTGAGACCAGGGCTTGGACAGTGCCCAAATGACAGGTGGAGCAGTTCCCTAAAATACTTTTGCACAAGACACCTGATCAGCATAAAATACTCTAAGATGTCTTATCTAAAGCACCCTATCAGCATTAAGTATCTTGGTTAAAGCACTTTATCAGCATGTGCTACATTTTGTTTTAGCAAGCTGTACCAAAATAAGCAGAAGTCTCTAAATATCTACTTTGGCTAAGATACTAACATTAGCTTCTAGCATTAGCCCAATACTGACTAACACAAAGGTTACCGATTGTAAAATATTAACTGCAAAATGTACAGGGTTAACCCATAGACTGTGGCTTGGGCCTATTTTCCAAGCCCTAGCACTTCAATAAGCACCCTGCCCTGCATCACCTGTGCCCTGTATAATGCCTTGTAATTTTTTCAAATCCTCAATTATGTCAGCAAGCTAGTTCAAATGTTGTTCAGTGGGCACAGTCTAAATTAAACCTGCAAGTTATTAGGTTTCTACTATGCATCATCTTCCAGCTTGCTGGTTTTGTTTTCCTCAGATTGGTAATCACTACATGTTAACTACCATTACAATGAGCATTATATGATAACGCAAAATTTTAAAACTCATAGGACATTATGCTTAGGCAAGACTACTGCAGACACCAAAGTACATGTTTATCCTATCCACAGATTATATATACTCTCAGAGAACAAAGTCACTCGAGGGAAGAACAACATGCAGTAACAGAAGTAATATGGAAGAATCTCACAGGGAAATAAACAAGATATATCACCACTCATTTCATGCCTACTCTTTTACCTCCAAAGATTTATAGACTTCTGATTCTAATAAGATGAACAATCACGTTCGAGTCAGTAATTACCTGGTAGAGCAAATTTATGAGCATTTAAGAATGAGCATTTATAGCACTGCATACTAAACAAAAACATTTCAATAAATATAAGTATCTATTGAAACAGTTTGACTACCTTACTCTGACCAACAGGGAAAGCAATATTAGGTTTTCAAGAGGTGGACAAATACTGGTTTGTATTGTCATCTGAAAAAGCTCGATTCCATTTCTTTCTGCTTTACAGGAAGTCAGGGAACCTCCCCCATCAATCCAAAGCCAGGCAAATTTCCAGAGCTATGAGCAGGTCCAAGAAAGAGAAATGATACCTTCTGGAGAATTTAGCTAAGACCTATAAAACACATCCACAGTTGAGAAAAAAGATACAAGTTTGTACTGAACAAAAAGGGAACCAAAACTTCTGTCTTTAGCAAGTATCTGGATGGAGTTGGGCTCAGCCTGCAGCACCATACATCTTCCTTTTACTACAAAAAAAAAAAGCAGCCACTAAGCATGAAAAAGAATAATAAAAGTCACTACTTGCTCTCCTCTTTCTACAGAGGACTCACAAGGCTGTTATCTGTTGCATGAAGTATTTCTATTGTGATCTTCAGGAGAGTGGTACAGTTAATACAGTATAAGTTTGATCACCTGAAGCACCTTTCTGGGAGTGATGGGAGGAACAAGAGTATTTCCCTTTCTTCTTACTGAAAGGAAAAATGTGAGCAATAAATCATCTTCACAAACACTCAGTATACAGCAAAGACTCTTCTTCCCCTGGTACACATGTCTGGTGGCTGGTTCTTCTACAGCAATGACATTTCATAGGAGCAGACTAGTGATGCCAGCAAAGAGGGACTGACAGGAATGCAGCATAAGCCCAATCCTTCCAGATACTTACCACAGGCCAAGATGTACTGCCTAATGCTACTACTGGCTATCAACTAGACCTTGCCATTCACTGTTATAGCTACTGAAGGAGAAGAGGAATCAAGTCTTCAGTCTGAAAAAGGAAAGAAAATGCCAGGATTAGAAGATACTAAAAAGAGCTTAAAAAAAGAAATAACACAATTTTTTTCTTTAGCCTTTCTGGAAACCTTTTTCCTTCCCATGTAACCAAATACTAAATGTCAAATTTGTTGGTATACACAATGAAGAGATAGGGTCCCTTGGAAGCCTTGGTATACCATGCACACCACAGACCACATACCAATTAAAAACAAACTCAGCCAAGATAAAAGTATGTATTGCTTGTGATTACTTTCCATACAGCCTCTCAGAGAGGTTTACTCCTCCTGCAAGCAACTAATTAAAAAGTGGCATAAACTGAATCCAACTATTATCTCCTGAAAAAATATTTGGAATACTAGAACAAACGTGGAGGAAGGAAAACAACCAAGTCCTAAGATTCTGTCATTCTCTGAAATCAAATAGAAAATATCAGCATGAGAAAGAGAACAAGTGAGCACACAACACATGTGCAGATACTCAAACAGATCAAAAAAATTGGAAAGCTTTCAAAACAGTTCTCCAAGTAAGTGACATAAAGTGATACAACCTTTAAGGCTGTGCTGCAGTTTTTCTGAACGTAGCAGTCTAGAGAATTACAGCTGTTTCCCTCTGGAGTTCGATGCTGGATACTCAAGTGACTTTTCCTGTGAATATTTTCCTTGCTATAGCCACCACCTAAAACTTCTCAGCAGCAGTAGAATATTAAGTTTCAGGGTATATTGTCACACACCTTTCTGCCCTGTGCAATTTAATGTATTTCTGCTCCCACATCGCCTTATTATGTTTTTTAGACAACTGCTGTAGAGATATATCACTGATTCAGTCCAGTGTATGATTTTATTTTGTTAGGTAAATCTTCACACTCAAAAACTTCATTTAATAGAGTCTCAGTTGTCTATACAGCTTCTTCAAACAGTATACATGGGAGCAAGGCAGAGTGAGAACTTTCTAGCCAGCACTGTCACCTTCTCAAACTTACATGAACCCACAAGCTTGGGCACTAAATAAATTGAAAAAATATCAGGATCAGTGTACAAACACCTGAGGTTTTTCCATACTATGTAGAAATCAGTATCAAACAAGAACTGTGTCGGCAATTTGCATGTATTTCGACTATTTCAATATCAAACAACACTACTTCTGTACCATGAGGCTGGATACAGGAAAGTCAGTGAGAAGCTGCTAGCTTCACTGCATTTAAAGATCTGTTTGCAAGAAAACACTGCCCAGTCTACACTATTAAGGGAGGATCAGAGTAAAAAAAAAATTATACAATTTTTAACTCACCACTATTGTTTTGTCAGTTGTAAACTCTGCATTGAACTCAAGTGAACTGATTATTCTGAACTTAAAGAATTTGAAAGTTTAGTCCTGCCTTACTCCTAAAATACCTGGAACATGTTTAACAGATCAGTTGCTTCAGAATTAAGCAGAATTTGGGTGTGACAAAGACGTCTCTTCGCCATCTTACACACATCATGATAGTGTTCACATTATCAATAAAGTCATTCAACTCTACATTCAAAACCCAGATCATCTCAGATCATTAAATAACAAGTTCTTACTTAAACTCCTTCACTTTTCAGGCTTCATGGGGCAAGAACACACTCCACAAGTTTCATTATAAAATTCTACCTAGTTCATCACCAAATTACATTACAGTCACTTGTGACTTAAGAGAAATGCCTGTGAAAGACTAATTTAAATGAGTAAAAATCTTAACAATGCAGTAACCCATTAGCAAAGCACTAAGTCATATCAGGAAGCAGAAACAGTGACAGCAATTCTAAAACTTTCATTAAATCCAATCTTAGCATTCTGTTGAAACAACACCAATCTGTAATCCTACAAATGTTCTTCAAGTACTACCAAGAGTTTTATAATCTGTTTAACCCAAGCCTCCAAAAGCTCATACTCCTAAAACATCAAGACTAAAGGCTTCAGAAAAGAGCCACTATTAAAGAAAACATGGAAGTAAAGAAATTCTTCAGCAGCATCCTTGGTAGAACCCACTGCAACTCTAATTATCACTCTAGCAATAAGTTTATCAAATGTTAATTTAACAGGTATCTTCTTCCTCTGTAACTATTATCTCTAAAATAGAACTGATTCAGGCAACACAAATCAATGAGGAAATATCTCACGTTCAGCATTAGGACAGCCAAATGCATTCATATGGACTCCGGTGTTCAAATCTGTAAAAGTCAGGGCCCAGCTCATGGGTTGAAGCACCAGAAACAAGACTGCTTGTTGATATCTGACTAGGGCCCCACAATGGTACATGCAGGAGAACAAAGCTTGTAAGAATAAGCCAGTTAAAAACTTAAACCAGTTACCTTCCTGGGTAATTCACTGGACAAACAGCTGCAGCTTTGTGCAGACACTAATGCAGCAGCATACATGCCACTAGTTCTGTCTCTTTGGGACTCCCCATTTTTGAACACAGAAGAGGCCACAGAACTTTGTGGCACTCTGTATGAACATGTTCCTGCCTCTTCGCATTCACTAATCCTAGTCCTAACCTTTAGAAGATACTTACTAGGATATCAAGATGCTTGTCAAAGTGCTGGTTGAGATTCAGAGATATCCTAGAGTGATTCTTATACTGTTTACTTACAGCAAAAACAACATTTTCCACTTAGAGCTCCTCCTAACATGTCCAAAGAGAAAAAGCTCACTGACCATACAATGAATATTCCACATCTTTTTCTCATCCCAGGAGAAACCAACAGAGATTAACCACCAGCACACTGCGTGACAAATCAACGTTTCAACACAGCAAACCCTCAAGAATCTCAAATTGTAACTATGATCCAGAATGCTTGAAGAGATAAAATACTGCTGTGGTTGCTCTTCACTACCTAGAAAAATAGCACCATTTTCTCCTCTTACTTTTGGAATTCAGGATTTCAGGGCCATTCCAGTTGCAACAGTGGCTTATCAATACATTCTAAAAACGTTGTCCGTACTCAAAAATCTCACTGTTCTACTACAAGTAGACCAAGAGCTACCTGTGGTTTCCAAACTACTGATAGAGTATGCTGCCAAGTAACATCTATATTCTATTATCTCAGAACAAAGTCAAAAGCCAAATCACATGTATAGGACAAAGGTCCCATATCAAACACCACCTGAATGTCTCTGGAATCATTAATCGCATGTAAGTATTAAAGTAGTAGCCTTAATTGTTAAAATAAAAAAAAAAAAGGCTATTGAAAATTCTCTTTTGTTTGTCTCACTTAAGTGGATTCTTATTTTCAAAGTCAGTAATTCACAGATATTTTCACTTAAAAGTTATGCTAACATACCGTGATTTTCTATTTATGACAATAAGATTACAAGTACTTAATGAACTAGGTTTGTTTATAGTTAGACCAAGATTTGTTCTCAAAATTAAGGCCAAAGTCTCAATAATTAATGTTACATAGGACACAACTGTAAAGGCTTCTCTTTACCTCCTGGACTTCTAGAAGAGGAATTTAGACATGTGAAGCTACTTTTTGAAGTATTCAATCATCTACCACTATATTTAAACTATGTTTTTCTATGAGACTAAGGAATGTTGTCAGCAATGTAGTGCCAGAGGTAACTGCCAGATAATTGCAGGTAAAATGCTTTCAAGTTGCCATGAAATATCCGCCAATAGAGATTCCCAAGATATAAATACATCAAAGCATGTTTGTTCATCATCACTTGAACACAGAAACTACTGTCACTTCTCAGTGCTCTGCACTTGTGACTCAGCAGCCTTAAGGCAAACATTGGTTTATACCAGTATGTTTCTTTTAAATCAATGTCTAAGCCTCTCACAATCCCATGAAGGAAGACAGTAAAAAGAAAACTTGATTTTAAGTTTTTTGATCATTAATGCATCTTGCTTGCAGAACCCTATCATTTGTTCCCATTAAGTACTTGAGACATTAAATAAAAACTGTTTACTAGCTCTCAAAGTATCTGTTTCCTTTAGACACAAATTAGATTCTCAAGATTTATTTTCCAGAACCTAAAACTCACTGTTCACTAGCTATTCACCTTAAGTGTTGTCCTTTTTTTTTTGCACTTTCTAGAAACTTGACAACTTATGTGATTGTTTCAGAGGAGATGGACAAGAGCTACTACATACACAGTAACCAAGAACAATAATTTCTGTAAAAGTAGTATACCTATAATTCCAAAACACTATTTGCTACTCCATCTTCCCAATGCAGCAGCTTTGTACTCCAGGAGGCTGACTGGAACCTAAACAAGAAAATTTTACTAAAAGGGATCAGTCTTGAAGAGCCGCCCAATGTCACATGGTTTCATATCTACTTAACCAATTACCTACTGCACAGAAACATCAAGTTTCAAAGATTTAAGAGTACAGAGAAGATAATTTACATGAGCACTATAACCCCTTTCAGATGGTGCCTCAGTGTGAGCAGGCAGATCAAATTTAGATATTTGAATATGAATACATTGTAGGAAGAAACACTGTCTCTGGTATTCTAGACTATTTATACCTTTATAGCACATTTGTAAATTGTTACAAAGGTTATAAAATGAAGGAAAACATGATCAAGAATAGACAGGTAATATTTTATTACAATTAATATATTACTATATATATAAAAGACTAAATTGATATTCATATCTAACTATGACAACTGAGGTGCTCACTTATAGTCATTGTCCTATATTTAAGAAACAGTGGATCTTTCTGCATTTAATTTTTATTCATAAAACATAAAAGTCAACACAGCTTCCCTATAACCATCAAAATTTTACAACATTTCAGGGCAGAACACAATGTTTAGTGTACCAAATTTGCAAACTCTCACAGCACCTATGGAACAGGCTACAACTGTGAAGAAAGTCAACACTTCACTGAGAATACAGGTGCCAATGCAGCCATTTCCACTTACTCAGTAGTCAGGCTACATTTTCAGTAGCCAATGTATACAACTTAATAGTTTTATCTAGATTACTTTTGATTAGGTGTAGTCTTCAGTGTCTACTGCCTGTTTGTCCGTTTTATATTCAGATTACTTCAGAGTCAGGCTCTAAGTAAAATCCTACATTTTAAAACTATTTTTACTTCTACATGGAAACATTAATTTTTTAATTAAAATAAAATTGAGAACTCATCCCCATTACAAGAGGAAGGAGGTTTAACTGAGTGGTGTTCTGGTCATTCCACAAAAGAACTATTGCACCTTGCCACATGCCTTCACATTCCTGCGATTTTACTCCTCAGTAGTGTTCAACTTCTATGAGGTAGAAGGCTACAAAAATTCCAAGTCTGGACTGCTCAGTATCCTACATAAACATAATAATTCCTAAACAAAATAAAGGAAAAATTGTTCTAGTTACAATTAAAATACTCTATAAACTGAATTAATTTCATTAACAGATAAGTAGACTGCAACAGAATTTAAAAACAAAACCAAACTTCAATATAATTTAAAGCATCAGTAGCTTCAGATCTGCTAAAAGAGAACTTTGCAGTTAGCAGCTTTGTCTCTTTACTGTTAAACTTCACCATCAAAACCAATTAAGTAAAAGATGCAAAAAGGACATTGCAGAAAAAAAATACCACCACTCACTAAAACCAATACATACCTGGAGAGATATTAAAATCTCTAGTTAGAAAATTATGCAAAAATGTGGCAAAATGACTGAATAAGCATTCTTTAAATATATTAAGTTATTAATAACCTAAGATTGTTCACAACTCCTAAAGAATTCACACATAACTTCATTTTAACACAAATTTTGTATTAATAACAGTTAAGCCTTATATGTGACACTGCTCCATCAGCAGGGAGGATACATTCAGCATTAAAAGTGCAAATTTCACTGTGAGAACTCAGATAAACACCAAAATCTATCAGACAGTACCCATTAGAAGGTACCCTTCAAGAAGGACTTGAAGCTACAATTCCTTTATCTTCCATTTATTTCAATGATGTTTCACTATACCCAAAAGCATTTGGTTATGTTTCATTCATGTGTGATTGTAGCTTCCTTCTTTGGTGCTCAATAGTAGAAGTTAGAGCTGAATTTTCTTGATTTCCGCCATTACACTTTGCAATTACACTACATTTTGTCCTTAACTTTCAGGACATAAGCTCTGCCTTTTTCAAAATAAAAACATGTGCACAGAGAATCCTACCTTATTTCCCTTCTGCCAAGAATGAGGAACTATATCCTTGAAAAAAAGGAGATCTTACTTTAACCATAATTATGTTAAAATCCATATAGACTATCACAGCACTGACCCTTACATGCGTAACACAGCATTCAAATCAAAGGCTTTGTTTTAGATATTATTCTGATGTACCTTTTGCATCTCAAATACTGTGCCCAATTATAGGCCACTAAGTTCAAGAAGGACGAGGACACTGAGGGGTGACCTCATTCATGTTTATAAATACACAAAGGGTAAGTGTCAAGAGGATAGAACTAGGTTCTGCTCAGTGCAGTCCAACAATAGGACAAAGGGCAACAGGTACAAGCTGGAGCAGAGGAGGTTTCATGTGAACCTGAAAAATCTTCTTTATGACAACAGTGACAGATCACTGGAACAGGCTGCCCCAAAAGGCTGTGGAGTCTCCTGCTCTGGAGACATTCAAACCTGCCCAAACATGTTCTTATCTAGATTATCCTGCTTTGGCAGCAGAGTTGAACTAGATGATCTTTCGAGGTCCCTTCCAACCCCCAACTCCCTGTGATTCTTACAAAACTTGTCCTCCCAGTACCTTCCTACCCTTTATTTATAAAATCTAGCAGAGCAAGAAAGGCGTTCAGGAATCAGTTGAATACTGTGATTACTTGGGTCAAAGTATCTGTCCATCCAGCAGCAATGTTGGTTAAGGAGTTCTCATTTCTATTCCACCCACTGCACTGCAGAGGCAGAGTGGTTCTAGAAGTTACATGGTTAAAAACATCACCTAAAGAGATATTAACAGAATGAGAAGGAAAGCATATTTTACCTCCAAACCAAACCACCCTTCTGAACCTCTACAAATCGTCCTGATAGGAAAAAGGCAAGTTAAGACAGCACCACAAAGGTGGAAATACTCTTGGAAGTATGACCCAGACATCAGTTCTTTCCAATTTCCAGTAGGTCATGCACTTTTTAGTCTCTATTCTGTTTCTAGAATTCTGTCAGTCCACAGCAACAAGTAAAACCAAAAGTAATTGAACTCCTTACGTCTTCTGTGTTCTCAGTTTTATAGTCATGTAAATCATGTCTTCAGCTATATTAAAATATGAACTGCTCAGCTTAGAGCAACAAGTGGAACTGCAAAGTGTACACAATCTGTAGACACTGCGTTGTTTAGTTTTGTGTATGTATGCAAGCAAACCCTATTTAAATAAAACTCATCCTGTGTTACATCTACTGTATGTTTAGAAGAAAAAGCTTAGTACTTGGTGTTTTCATTTATCTTTTCCACATTTTATCATTTATCTGCCCATAAGAAGTTTTTTTTAAAGAAGTCTTAATGCCTCATTGCAACATAAGCCAAATCATCTAAGATGTGTCAAAGGGGAAAAACACAATGGAAGTACTTTCTAATCACTTACCGAAATATAGGAGTGTGGCCAGGCTTTGGTTTGTTCCAGGTAAAGTGCGAAGGAACTGAAAGAAATTGGTCTGCAGGCAAATCTTTTTTCAAGGTGTGCTGAGATCCTGAGCAGTCATCTACTGCAGTTTCAAGGGATGATAAGTTACCCTGTTCTTCAGGACAGATATCAATTTTTCCAGATAAAGTGGCAGTCTGATCCTCTGAGGTCTTTCTTGTTTTTAGAGGAATATCAGTCTCTGTGCAACACTGAAAGGGTGAAAGGCCAGAATTAAGGCCTTGTACATTATGGATGGAAGCATTTAGCCACGTGTCTTCTGTTATGCTTCCTCTGGGAGAATGGCCAGGTGATGGAGTTGGAGAATGGTGAGGAGAGAGAGAACCAGCATAGCAAATCTCAGCACTGGAGTGTCGTCGTTTCCCACAAGGGGACGTAGGTCTTGATGAGGGCCTTGATGTTGGTCTAGGGCTTAGCCAATTTTCATCTGTAATACTAGTTCTAGGAGAATGACATGGAGACTGTCTAGGTGACAAGGTGTGCCCAAATCCATAGGGCTGTTGCCAAGACTCATCACCAGGACCTCTCGGAGAGCCACCAGGAGATGCCAAAGGAGAGCCAAGGGTAAATCGAGCAGCTGCTTCGTTTAGCTCCGAGTCTACGTCGTCATAAACATGGGAAATAGACTCACAAGAGGAAGCATCTGAAAACCAACTTCTGGATGAAATGCTGCTGGCAGGACTTGGACTAAGGGATGACTCCCTATATGATGGCTCAAGAGGAAGATAGAGATGGTCCCGTGAAGGCCTTTCCATATACTCATTTTCATTGCCATTTGTGTGCAATTCATCATCATTGGGTTCAATGCCTTGGTGACAGTTGGGTGAAATGGATGTAATTTGAATACTGGGGCACTTAAAGTGTTTGGGTCCACCTAGTGGACTGTATTTGGATTCTGGTACCTCACAAGTTCCTTCATAGTTCTTATGGCTCTGAAGTCTTGTAGGTGGTGTCAAAGGAGAGGAGTGAGACTGCAAACCATGTCGAGGAATACAAATTGGCTGATTTACAGAGGATGATGGCTGGTCTACATTAAAGATGTATATGGATGCACAGTCATCTGACTCAATGTCTGAAAGCAAAATTTTAAGCACAAAGAAAAAAGAAAGAGGAACACAGTCAGAATGCAATACTTGAAAAAATGCCATAAACACAATCCTTTGCTCCCTAGGTATGTTTCCAAGGTACATATTTTTCCCATTACACTAGCCACACAAAGCTGAATTTTCCCCAGCCATATTTGAATGTACCAACAGCACAGTTCTGTCATAAATCTTGTTTTCAACCAAATTCCAGAGTTTATACACTTATTCAGTCATTGTAAATGTAGCACACACAGAAAATGGTTTTAGAATCTTGAAATTATCTAAGCTACATCACTCAATTCAAACTTTAGCTTTCCTAATCATAATCCACAATTTAACATTCCAATCATAAGCCATTAAAATTTAATCTTTGACATGATTAGGATGATGATACTTCCATAGCGCACCAGTTAATACTTGCAAGCACCAGAACATCAACTGCATACACAGCATTTATATCCTTTAATGCTAGAAAGCATTCAAACTTCAATGAAAATTATAAACAACTAAAACATCCAAACTGATGTATATATAAATAAACTATAGTTTAGTGACTACATAATAAAATAATGATAAGGGTAAGTATGCAGGAGATCTTAGGTAGGGAGCTCACCAGTCTGTCATCTCCTAGCAGCTAAAGCAACATGTACTTATGTACTTTAACCATCTGCACTAAACCCATCACTAATATTTAACACCATCATTAAAATTACAGGTTTTAGTGCTTTGTCTGAGAGTTTTTATTTTTAGAAGGATCTTTTTCAGTAATAGGGACATACTATGCATTAATCTTCACACATTTTACACTAAAATACTCCTGTAGTATTAGATAACATGTTCAGTCAATTATTTTCTGTAAATACAGGTTAGATGACTACATCTCAGCTTTTTAACCAGTTTCTATCCTGAGTATCAACAGATTATTAATATTTGTTTTAAAATTGTCTCTCTCATAATAAAATAAAATCCCAGGCACTATTTTAGACCTTTCCACAATGAAAAAAATTCTACCTTAATGGAGTTACTTCATTATCAAATTGACAACAAGTATTTAGAGCACTACAAATTTAAATCCCACAACTGTATAGGTTAATTTCTAAATAGGCATACACTGAAAGGATCAGGACACTCAGGAAAAGGTAGATCATACAATTAATTCACACAAGCTCATTATATTCAATGCTATTAAAACCATGTTTCCCTGGCCTTCCACTGGGACAACAGAAATGTTTGAAACTTTAATTAGGGTTCACTCTTTCTGCTGTTTCCCATCAGAAAACATGAAATGCAAACAGTAGTTCATTGCAGATTTTCCATATTTAACAGTATACTTATGTGCAAAGCCACAGATGTCCTTGTTTCCTAATTCAGTATCAGAAGCAGAAGTGATGGGAGGACAGAGGTAATCCTAATAAATACAATTACCCAGCTACTCCAAACTTGAGACAAAACAATTGCAAGTATTTTGAAGCAATAATAAAAACATTACAGAAAACAAATTGGAAGTGTTCAAGCGTCATGTGTAACCATTTACTGTCATTAACATGTATGCAGGAAGTTAATGCTATACTCTGACCACTGCAAAGATGTTCTTGCTGTAAGAAATAAGGCAAGACATCTTAACACTAAACAACTTGTCCACTTGCAATGTCAATGGGATGCAAGTATCATGGGGCTGAGGTGGAAAAATTAGACCAACACAGAATTATCAACACCAGCTGGGAAGAAGTGGCATACAGATTAAAAAGGCAGGGGAGTACTATCCTGATTCAGGTTCCTCTGGTCTCTCTCCACAACAATCAGTTTCTAAGGAGTTGGGTGCACTCTCTCCCATTCCACCTCTCCAGCTTCACATACATGCTCAAAGAATAGGAAGTCAGAAACCCAGAGTAAGAGCTATGCATCTAATGAACAGCCAGTTCCACAAGCATGCTTAAGACTTCAAAACATATTTTTCCTACAATCACCCAAACCATTTGCAGACACCATCAACAGATTTGCTAACACAAACACCTCCCCCTTACAGTCATGTGTTAAAATAACCTGTTGCTGATTCAAAGGACAACACTACAAAAACCTTTAAAAATAGTGTCATGAATGGGAAAAGTTATTTGTGAATAGCCTAGCAGAATTAATAACTGTAGAGAATCCCATCTGCAAGAGCCCTATAACCAAGTGGAAGGCAGAGATAAAGATAACTTGGGTGAAAGAAATGGGAAAAGAAAAAACCCAAACAACTGTAAACCAGTAAAGACAGAGGAGTGAGAATAGCTAAAAATAAATAATCCAACACAGGACTTAAAGCAAGTAAACACAAAGAAAACTCACCAGATGACAAGTACAAGGCAAGAAAGAAGCACAGAGAAGCCCAGAGCAAAAAAATGTTACAGAAGGCTGGTTACTTACATCCAAAAAAATCCTACAGGAAAGTAGTAAAAGTTGGCTGTCATGAGGCCTCCACCATAAATATGTAGGAAATAAGCATTTGAGAAGTGGAAACTAGATCAGATTAGTAAGGTAGAGCATAAAAAACAAGCACATGTGAGCTGGACACTTGATAGGACAGACACAGCAAAATGCAGAGACCCAGAGAAGCTGGGCCATTCACATCAAAAGCCCGCCAAGACCCCAAAAAGACAGGTGTACTAAATTCTTTTCTAAAAGTCAACCAACATTTTTAGCTATTTGCTAATAGCAATGCAGAGTAAAGAAAACTGAAATAAGTAAGTTTAAAAAGCACTGAAGGGGCAGTAAGTTGAACTTCAGTATTATTGGTTAATTTGTTCCAGTAAGTATTTAGAAGGAAAAGGAAAAAAAAAGTCCATGTTTGCAAAGAACAAAACTACATCAAATTCTTGCAATGAAAGGAGATGTTCTGGAGAGCTAACATAGGAAGGCACTCAGCATTGTTTTAACTAAGACTTTTAACACTATCAAGCATAGAGAACACACTGAGTCTCCCCCACTTTGCTGAGATCAGCATTAAAGTCAGCCCATTCTCTATAGCCACAAAATGCATACAAGCTATGTAGAGCTGCACATCTCCACTACCATCTTACACCAGGCATCTGTGTCACTCTTAGGAGAAACTAGGAGATCTGTTGTTTTAAATGTTTGTTTTCTACCATGTGGAAACATAAGCTTCTGTTCAGTTTTAAAGCAAAGCTGGTTCATCCCTTACTAAGCTGCTAACCACACTTCAACATAAACTAAATGAAGACTAGAATTGAACAATATCCACAACAACTGCTCCTGAGGTACATCTTGCTTGTTGCTCTTTGCTGTATTGGACAGCACATTCAAGATGAGTAATACTTGCCCACCAGTTGCTCGCTCCTCAGCCGTGTACTAGCACACATGAATATGTGCAGCTGTGCAGTCAGCCAGAGCTCTTCACAGAGGGAAGGTCAACCACCCAATGTCTGAAAACAAGCCCTGTACCAAAATTATCCAAACCACTTTATTATTCTAGGTTTGTAAACCAATAGCCAAATGTGTTCAGATAATAGGACAATAGAACTAAGTACGTACAACACTGCCTATGTTTGTAAAAATACTACTGTGCAAACAGGATCAAGAATCAAGTCCCTTAAGTAGCCTGAGGAAAGACTTAGGGTTGCCACAGACATGACATGTGTTCTCAGGCAGGATATATAATCTGTCTCCAGCCCCCCAGAAAAACAGGCAACCTCTCCTGTTTCTCAGTACTGTCATGACAATTCACGTTATCTTTCTGAACACAATATTAAGAATGCCACAGAAATATCTGTAAATAAGAACAAAAGGTGCATATAGCTCCTTCTCGTATCTCATTATCCTACTGCTTTGAAGCAGTTCATGTACTTCTTGGAATGAAAGAACCCCACGCAAGTCTTCATTTTCCTTTTGTTCAATTAAAAAGGCAATCAGCGTTCTTGTTGGTACACTACCTACACTAGAGCTCTATAAGTGGATATTTAATGCCAGTTTTGCACTGGAAGCTATAAATTCTCCTGAGACACTTTCTACAAGCTTAGACATCAACTTTTAACACAACCTAAAAAAACCACTAAAAAACACAAGAACGTGTAAGTTCGTAAGAAGTACAACTGAGTTGGAAGCCATGACCAATACACTCGAGTCCTTCTCCTCAGAACTACTCTCAATCCATTCACCTCCCAGCAAATATTTGTGTTTGGGACTCCACCAACCTACATCCAGGACCTTGAACTTGGACTTGCGGAACTTTACATAGTTTGCACAAGCCCAGTTCTCAAGCCTGTCCAGAAAACTCTCAATGGCCTTCCTTCTCTCCAGCTTGTTGACCAACCCACACAGCTTGGTGTCATCAGTAAACCTGCTAAGGATACACTCAGTGCCACTGACCACATCACCAAAGACGTTAAACAATACTAAGCTCAAAACACACCCCTGAGGAACACCACTCACTACCAATCTACACTTGGACATCAAGCTGTTTATCACAACTCTGAGTGTGGCTATCCAGCCAATTCCTAATCCACACCTCTGTATTTCAGCGACAAGGATATAATGCAGGACATTGTCAATGCCTTGCACAAGTCCAGGTAGATGACATCAGTTGTTCTACCCTTTATCAAACAACATTCTAACCATGTCATGAATGCCATCAGGTTTATCAGACATGATCTGCCTTTAAAGAAACCATGTTAGTTGTCACTAATCAACTCATTTTCCAGGTACCTCAGCAAGGTTTGGAGAAGAATCTGCTCTCCGCTCTTCCAAGAGACAGAAATTCAGTTTAACATGACCCAGTAGTTGGGATATTAGAAACACACTATGGCCTTTGTAGGTGGTTCTTAAAATTACCTAGTACATCCATGCAGTCACTAACACAGTATTCAACAGCCTGCAGCACTGCTGTTGTGAAGATAAAGTACATTATTTTGTTCAAGCAGTAGAATTTGTGAAAGGACTGCAGCCCTTCAATCCCACAGTATCATGCCATGACAGAAGAGTAAGCACTCCAGAACTGCTGTGTTTTGTCTGACCAACAAGATGATGACCGATCATAAAGATAAGTGAGGACACGATGCAAATACTGATTATGTAGCTAAGGAAATTATGTGCTGTAATTGCCAGCCAAAAGTTTGGGTTTTTTTAATAAATGTCCTCCAATTTATCTCCCACAACCTAAGTAGTCCTTTGTGGGAACAAAGCAAATGAACGCCATAAAAGGTGCTCCAGCTATTCAACTAGTTTATGCTGTAAATCTCCACTTAAGTACCTACAAGGATGCCCTTACCTAACACCAGTGAGCATGCTGATAGCAACCTGCTGCTCTATATAGCCACTTCCAGGTACCTTGAAGCCAGCACTGAGCAGAAAAGTGTCCAAGACAAGACCGTGAAAGTAGGGCCATAGCAAACAAAACAGGACAGGAGTGTGCAAGAAAATGAGCGTTTAGTTCCTAGGAGAATCTGATGACATGGGCCTGGTCTACATGAAAACTGGCAGAAAAGGAAAACAGTAAGCAATGAAGAGAAGTCTGAGTAGGGAGAGGTTATGCAGCAAGAGGAGGGGAGACTAAAATGGGGACACGACACTATCAAACAGAACATAACCCAGTACTGACGGCACCTGAACGAACTAGTTTCACAACTACTCGTATCTCAGCAATATTGCACTGCTGCACTTCTGTAACTGTCCTGCAACAAAACAAAAGGGCAAACCATTCTATAGCAGGCAGTCCTATCATATCATCAACTCTGTACTTCAGCCACTTTTCTCCAATATATTTTATAACACAGCTTTAATGTTGACTTCAGGTGCACAAACCCCAAAGGTTGTGTATATTAGACAGCAGGTATGAGCCAGAATGACAGTCTGAAACTTGCCTGTTTTCCCAGCTGCTCACATAAACAGAATCAGAAATACTACAAATTCACTTTGCTAAGGTTGACACAGTAAGCACAACAGGCAGAAACAGGAATCAAACAGCCAAATTGGGAACAGGAGGCTGAAAAGTTGAGCACAAATGTCATTTTTCCCCAACAACCTTCAGAATGATCCCCCAAATGACAAGGAAAACCATACTAGCATGCCTCACATCTATACCACATGTGAGCTCTGAAACTCTGTGCAGAATCCAGAAAGCATAGCTTGCATTCATTCCAGCAGGAGCAGAGGTTTTACCACATGCTGTATCAAACAAGACTAAGCTTCTGCCCTCAATAAAAAAATACAGGTAATCTGAGAGACAGTAGCAGTAGCTCTCAAAAGCCTAAATGTAACAAATTACACTGATGAAATAGAGAGTCTCTGCTCTACTTTAAAGAAGCTATGCAAAATACAAAACAGTGATAGAACAGTCTCAGTGGTTCTTTGGATTATACTGCACACTCTCTAGCAGCCTTTTCGTTGGAGTACTGTAATGCCAAATAATACTGGTCAAGCATTATGCAGCAGAAGAATCTTTTAGGTTAGGAAAAACATTTAGATCAAGTTGAATTACAGTTACTTCATGTCCTTTGTGTTCTTAATTTAGGGACCAACTACTAGAAAGCATCTAAGATACAGAAATAGCTGTAAATCATTACAGCCTTTATTACAGGCCAAAAAGCAGTGAATCATTGCCACTTAACGGTTAATAAGTGTACTGTGGTATGAAGATACAAACAACTGTCAAACAACTTCATTTAAGAGGTAACAGTTTGTGCCTAGTCCCAACTACAATCACAATTCCTCTCCCTTTCCAGAACAGTACAAGTGCTGCTGGTCACTAAATTTATATTTAAACAGTCTTCTCACTTTTTCTGTTTACCAAAAACAATACAAAGGAGGTTAAAATCTGCAATTCATAATTTCCTCCATGAAGACATTCACTAAACAGCAAATTTGGTTACCTGCCTCCTGCAATCTTGAATGGAAAACGTCTTTGTCTGAAAGAGTTAAGCCTAAAGAAAAAAATTCAAACCCACCCATCATTTTTTCTATATAAAATATATAGTTTTTAGAAGTGGTAACTAGCCTTCAAAATGCAGATTGAGAAGCCATTTTTAAAACAAGCAATTGCTATTTTTAAAGTATTACTTTGAATAATACAATTTTTACATTTCTGGGAGTAAAAAACTACCTGTGAGTACCTGCTCGTGTTTCTGCCTATAAATGTCTTTATTGCATCCCAAAATGTTTTTGTTTCTGATTAAACACTAAACAAATGTAATTCAACACAAACCAAAGCCAGAATCCTGTTTTCATGAATTGCTGCTGAAAGATTACAGGCTTGTGGTCAGATCCCCATAAAGTTAACTCTTTTCTCCTTCGTGCAGGTACATCACAAATGAGAACTGGGCTTCCCAGAGAAAACTGACAAAGCATCTTCTGTCACTATGACCCTGCTTTGCCTGAGAAGTTCATACACATTCAGTGCCATGAAGACACTTAAACAGAGGAGCCTCGTAAACAGTTAAGTTCAACTGTTTTGTTAACTCACAAGCAGGCCACAGCCCACCCCAAGAGCCTACTTATCAACCCCATCTTTATTTCTCTGGATTTAAACTGATCTTCTGGAATGACTTTGAAGAATCACACAATTTTTAAAATGTTTTATTTTGCCAGTATTTCACAAGAGTACTCACAGATGAATGTCTTAAAGGTAGGAAAGAACACTGGCTTATCAATAAGCTTGCTCCTGCCTCACAAATCTCCTTAGCCTTAACGATCATTTTGCTCATCTTGAATTCCACTGTCATCTGAATCCCACATGGCATGCCTGGACAAATGCAAGGACTTGGATGTTGTTTCACAGGCTGGGCTGCCTGCCAAGTCCGCTCCACATACTTCCCCAGCCCAAGAGGGCAGCTTTAGGCAACAACTCCTGTATTTACGTTATTGCTCTGAGCAGACAAACTGCTCAGACCAACTACTGTGACCCAGGCCCAATCTACTCTAATTTCTCACTCATTCACAGCCACACTACTTACTTGCAACTCTTTAGGTGGGGTATGATAAACAGCTTGCAGCCGGAAAACACAGATAAAGACTGCCAAGTTGTAATCAGAGAGTTACTTTTCACTCTGAAGGTATGTTTATATAAATTCTGATTTACAGAAACATGTAAGACAAAAGCATCAGCACAAGTGATTTTGTGACTTTGTAACTCATGTTATCTCCCTGCATCCCAAGACTTGGGATTCATTTTCATTTGTATTCAAGATGGGATTCATAATTCAGATGGGATGAAAAGAGAGACGGTAAGGTGCAGCTACAAATCCACACACAAAATATGTGACATTGTCAAACTAGGGATTTTTCAATGCTTGCACTACATAGTGACTCTCCATGTACGACAGTGATGTGAGAAGCATACGTTAGTTGAGGTACAACCACAGCTGCTTCACCACAGCACACAAGAATTGAGTATTTTTTCAAACAGTCTCATCATGGTTCAGGCTTCAAGACTTCATTTAGCTAGTATGCTGTGAAAGAAGAACACACTTAATGCGTCAGCTTCCCAGCATTCCCACTCTAATCTGTTACTCTCAATAGCCAGGCAACTGTGACTCCATTGATACCAGACTGGACTTTAATACACTTTTTCCTTTGCCTCTTCATCTGTGTTTGTTATCTTCAAGTCACAAGGTTCTTGTCACAGACTCTCTATTTCTGGTCAGATGCAGCTGTTTACTTTTTCCTCCTCTGCATCAGCAGATTATATAACCACAACCTATGGCCGATTTGCATTGTGTCCCTGTATATGAATCTTATGTGCAAACACAGCACCCATTAGCTTGTAAAATACAGTGACAGCAGCTCAACTCTACCCAAGCAGTGGTCTCTATCACAATAGGTATAAATGCTTGGTATCTAATAAATAAGCTAAACAATTTTGCTAAAAAGGTACTATTTACATCTAGGAGGAAAAAAATATAACATGGACTCAAGCAATTTGCCCATTCATTCCTTTCTTAAAGCTGCACCAGCTGATCCCAATTTTAACCTACATAAGCACTTCTACAGCAAACATTTACAGTCCAGATAGATTTATATGGGTGGTTCAAATTATGCCATTACCATTCTCTCCTACACACTTACAGAGGCAACTAAATCTAAACAATAGAAAAGACTTCAGAAAGGAATACAACTTCAGATGAAGACTACAGGTGCACAAACTGGTCTGTTAAGACAGTTTCACCAGATCACATCTCATAGTTTCTCTTCCTCAGCTAAGGAAAGCAAACTTTGTAGTGTTTCTGGATCAGAAGTATGTGTACACAGAAAGAAAAAAGATTCACCAAGAGCAACCCTCAGTCAGCTCACACCTCAAGTTCACCATTATGGCCATCATCCAGCCCTTCATTTTCCATTCAGTGCAATTATGAAAGTACTCTTTCCTATCACAACTTTACTTGCTTAGTATTGCTTACCTTAATCACTACCTTGGGAAAAAGAATAAAAAGTTCAAGCACATTGCACACTTCTGTAAACCGCTTTGAAACAATCACTGACAGCAATGGCTGTCAGGAGCATGCATTTCAGAAGTGAAGAACATCACTTTACATATTAATGATCAAGGCAAAGCTATACAGACTAGTATTGGTGTTCCAGTGCAAAACACTGTGTTTAAGAAGTTTGCTACACATCTAAAATAAATAATGCATACCTAGTGCCAGGTGTTTGCTACAGAGAATTTGGCCTAGCTGCTGAGAAAAAATTCAGAGCACATAATTTTCTCAGCATACAGAACAGATCGGCAGTAGGTAACTGTTGAGCAGCCCAAGCAGCTCACAGAGGAAGGTGGTCAAACACAAACTCCCAAAAGAACAGAACAGGTATTACTTTGTAGCTGCAGGGGCAAAATGTGTATTTCAAGCCCGATACTCAGTAACAGCTTGAATCCCTAACAGATTCAAACCAATAAACTAATAGTCCTAAACTAGAGGAAAACACCTCAAAAGAGCAATATGGAAGCTTAAGTAAACTATAGAACAAATCCAGACATACCATCCTTACCCAGAGCAAGGCTTCACTTTGCAAAGATGTTTTGAATTGCCTCCAGATTAAATCACAGAACTGATTTTTCATACTTTTCATAGCGTATTTTTCAGAAGAGAGATTCTGAGATTCCCCTGTAACAAGATTACTAATTTATTATTATTACTTAACCAACATTAAGTCCTGGGAAATATAGAAAATCTCTTTTCAGCTTGTTTCACAGTTTACAAGAAACTAAAACATATTTGAACCAGAAATCCAAGGAGGGTACTTCTTTTAGTGCTTTTAAAGCATTTGTATATTGGGAACCAAACACACACAAATCATCAAGGATGTTCACTTATACTGAAAGATAATGTTCATGTCTCCTCATCTACTTCATAACCCAAGAACAGAAGGTGAGTGTTAGTGCCTGTATTTTGTCCTTAGAAGACTTGATGAGAAATAATAGGAACATTTTAGACAGGATTCTAAACCGCAGTATCAATATCTCAACTGTAAGGACTTCCTAAGTGAGCAAGTAATTTTCTGGGTGTTGGAGTTTGCAGCCTGTAATTTTAAGACAGCCCTCAATCCACATACCAACAAGAAATGTCTTGTTGCTACAGAACTGTACATGACTTTGAATTCTCAAATTAGTATTTTATACCCCAATAACTTTTAAAAGCCCTGACCTTTCTAAAACTCATTTTTTAAAATAAAAGATGAGCTCTTACAACATTCAGTTAAAGTATAGCAGCTTTCACTTGCTTCCCTTTTGGAAAAATGTAGTGGTAAAGGAGATAGAGACATTGGTAGAAAAAAAATACAGTGTCACATATTGAAAAAAATCTCTTAATTTAAAAGACTAAATGTGGTGGCACCTCAAACACATTAATCAACAAAGTTAGTTACATTACCACGCTTTTGTTGACTGTTACAGGACCTGAACAATACTGTAATAACATACAGACACCTAGGCATTTCAGATGCAACTGATAACATGCAACAAAACACAACCAGATGCTGCTGCGACTAGCCAACTTCACAAGACAGACTGCAACAAAGAGGTTTGGGGTTCACTTCAAAAAGCTACACTGCACCACCTTTGGGCACTGGAGACTTCAATTGCCACAAGGCGAACATCATTAATACCTTATATCAACCAATAAGACAACTTCTTTCTTCTCTGGGACAAGGATGCTAAACTCTTGGGGAAGAAGGCAGCTTTATAGAAGACACTTACTACCCAACTTCCACTTAAAAAGTCACAGAGGAGCTTTCTTTACTATGTCTCATTTGACACCCACCCGAGCCAATTTTTACTTTAGTTCTCAAGTGTCATGATATAGGCTCTCTTCGATGTCAATTGAAGTATGCCACAAAGATTGCACTATTGTACTACAGACTTTCAAGTACCTTGAAGCCCATTTTCATTCACATCACTCTGCAGCAGTAGCTACAACATTCAGATCAAGTACACAAGCACAACTGCAGAACATGAGTCTCAATTTCTGCCACTGAGCAAAATCTAAGTGCATTAGTCATCCTGCAACCCACTGAAATTGTCCTTATTGTCCTTTTAATGTCATTAAAAAGGGGTCTACTGCCTGGGCTTTACATTTTCTAATTAGTTTAAAAATAAAAAGTATATCAAACTAAGCAATAGCTCACTTTATCTTGCTTTTAATTAAGAATACAGTTAAAGATACAGACATATATGTATGTACATATAAACAACACAAATCCTCACAGCAGTGTCTCCAAATAAAAGAAGGTGTTAACAGATTCACATTATTTACACCAGAACTAAGTGCTAGGTATTTTTCTTTCTACCTTGGAGCATAAAGCAGGAAAACGTGTGTGATCTTCATGATCACAGAAGACTTAATATTACCTATTTAAAAGTTAGAAAACTTCCCCTGGGACCTACATGCTTTATTATTAGCACATCTGAGAAAAAAAAAATCCTTAACTCTTATTCTGCTGTACAACAAGCATCACTGAGAAAACAATACGAGATCATACTTTAGGGAGATAGGTGAACAGAAACCTGTTATAACTAATACACTTGAAATAGAGGAAGGGAAAAATATGACTTCCAATATTTCACTTCTATTAACTGCAATTCACACGTAAAATACATGTGAAGAATTAATAGCCAGCTCTAGCAATCCTTCCAACAGGATACATAAAGGCAAAGACCTCTTCTAACCCTTTCTACTGAAGAACACATCTGTGCACAGCAGGCAACTTCCAGTACTCCACAGAACAGTAAAATTACTGAGTTACAAATGCATGATTTTTTACTGAAAACTGCAACAAACAAAGTGGTTCATGGTTCACATTTTCAAAACTGCCTTAAAGATAATTTTCCATGTCTGGTAACTATCTACAGAGTAATATCTGAACTGCATATTAAGAAATGTTACTGAAGTGCAAATATAAAAATGGATCGAGTACCACTAGCCTTTTTATGTTTCTGATCAATTTGTTTCCTCATTTTCATTTATTATTGACAAATGACCATAATTTAAACTGTTAGCTTTATGTGAAAAAAAACTAGAAATAGGGATGTTGTAATTATTTTATTGTAATCTATTCACATTTCCTCATTGTTTTCAGTACTCTAATGCATTTCTTTGGCCAGCAGAACTCAGACACCCTTCCTAAAAACACCCATCTGCTACTTCACTAAGTCATAAAATAGGCAAAGAATATCTTCCATTAGCCAAATGAATCTGTAAACTAGATCTCAGTAGCTGAAGAACTAAAGATTCCATAAAAAATCCCGAATATTCACACTGCATTAGATAGACTGTATCATAACACTACTTTCCTAATCAACTTTTGCAGACAACAAAGTCCAAGAACAAAACAACATGGCTGCATGATTTAGCCTGGATCCAGTGGTGCTTCAGAGCTAAACTACCATCTATCCAAGTTCGCCTTAAAACAGGACATAACCAATTAATGCTTAGTTCAAGTATGATCGGAAAAAACCCCACCAAGCCATGAAACTGTGGTAGAGCCCCACGTCGCCCAGCTGGCTCTAAGCTATTCCCCACACTGCCTTTCAAGGGGAACGGTTATTTTCTGCGGTTTAAAGGAACAGGAGGGGTTTTAAATGGCTTTCAGGCTCTTTTCTAAAAGCCGAATAAAATGGAAGCACCCCGAGTTGTGTGTGTGGACATGGGCATTCCCCACACCCGGTCTGGCCCATGCACAGGCATATGCACAAAGTTAGTACCAACACACTGCGGGGACTACGATGCTTTCACCGGGCAGGGTGAAACTTTTCATCGCGGGAGCCCCGAACAAGCCTCTAGTCCAGCCCCGTTAGCGTCTTGCTGCCCCCTCCCCACCACGTCCCGATCCGAGTCGTGTCTGGGAAAGCGGGAGTGGTCTGAGGAAAGACGGGGAACTCTGGGGAACGGGTCCAGGAAAAGAGGAGAAGGGGAGGGTCCGGGAAAGGATGGAGAGGGGTACGTGAAACGATGGAGGATGATACGGACCGGCAAGACCGGGAAAAGTCATCCGAGCACCCAATCAACACCCTAAACACCCCCCTGCCTCTACCAGGTTCTTCCCCCCCACCAAGCTCCCGCGCTTCGGGGGAGACTCCTCCCGTACGATGCGATTTTTTGGGTCTCTCCTCCCAAAGAAAGTTGTGACGGCGGCCAGTGGCCCCGCGGAGCCCCGGCCCGGCCCCGCTCAGAGCCGGGCAGCGGCCGCAGCCCGAGGCGGGGAAGCAGCCCTCTCCCCGTCCCCCCCCGCGCCTTCCCCGTTGTACTCGCAGGAAAACAGGAAGCCGATTCTCCTCTCTACCCTCCCCCGCACCTGCAGGCCCCAGCGGCGGCCCGGGACCGGGCTGCCCGTCCTCGCCGAAGATGAGCCTGAAGTCGAACTCGTCGGTGGTGCCGTAGTTTGCCGTAGTCATGGGTTTGGCCGGCGAGGCTGCAGCGAGGTGGTCGTTGCCGGACTCCTGCCGGGCTGTGGCGGCGGCCGCCGTCCCTCAGGGCCGCTTCATAACACCGGATGGCGCCGGGGACGGGAGGGGCGGGAGCGCGCGGGGAGGCGGCGGAGCGAGCGGTCGCTGAGGCGCCAGCGCGAGCTCTCTCTCGTGCGCGGGCACAGCCCGTCACTCAGCGGCCGGCCCCACCCCTCCGCGGCGATTCCCACAGTTGGTCTCACTCTCACGCCGTGACGTCAACAGCGCCTTCAACCCTGCTGAGGCCGAGCGAGAGGGGCGGGAGAGTCTTAGCAGGTCACGTGCAGAGGGGAACCTCACCTCGCCCCGCCCCATCCCGCGAGTGCTGCCGGGGCTTGTAGTTGGTTGGCCGGCCTGGAGCGGGGCGGCCAATGGGGAGCGGCCAGCTGGGCAGCAGGGGGCGGGGCCGCCAACGACGCGCCCTGCCACGTGTCGGCCCGTCAGCGGCGCCGCCTGTGCGTCCCGGTGGGTTCGGGCATCGCTAACAGTTTGGTAGCTGGGCAGTGCGGGATGAGGTGTAGCAAGGCCAAGTGCAGGGACTTACACTTTGGCCACAATAACCCCCCGCAGTTATAGACTGAGTGACTAGAGGCTGGAGAGCAGCCTGGCAGAAAGGGACCTGGATGTACTTATTGGTTGACAACGGGCTGCACAGGAGCCAGCAGGGTGTCCAGGTGGCATGAAAGTCCAATGGCATCCTGGCTGGTATCAGGAATAGTGTGGCTAGCAGGACCAGGGCCTTAATTCTCCCCCTGTAGTGGGCACTGGGGAGTCCTCCCCTCGAGTACTGGGAGCAGTTCTGGGCCCCTCACTTCAAAGAAGAGATTGAGGGGCTGGAGCAAGTCCAAGAGAAGCAACTAGGCTGGGGAAGGGACTAGAGGGAAAGTCTGATGAGGAGAGGCTGAGGGAGCTAGGATTGTTCAGCCTGGAGGAGACTTACAGGAGACCTTATCCTTCTCTACAACTACCTGAAGGGAGGTTGTAGTCAGGTGAGGGTCGGGCTCTTCTCCTAAGCTACTAGCGACAGGATGAGAGGGCAGGGCCTGAAGCTGCCAGGAGAGGGTTAGGTTGGATGTTAGTAAGCCCCTCCTCACAGAAAAGGTGATCAGACCCTGGAATGTACTGCCCAGGGCAATGGTGGAGTCTCTATCCCTGGATGTGCCATGGTCTACCTGATGTTGGGGTGTCAGATCATAGGCTGAACTTGATGATCTCAGAGGTCTTTTCCAGCCTCAATAATTATGTGATTCTGAGGTGAGGGGTTAGGGGAACCAATTAGCCACTGGGATGTGTCTGAATTGTGGGATGGATGGATCAGGATGCTCTGGCTGCACAATGAGATCCATTACCTGTTGTTTTGCCTTTGCATTAATTTTGAAAGGCAAATAAATAGGTAAAAGAAACTAAAATTTAAATGGGAGCATCTGTTCTGCCTTAATTGGCTGATGCACCTGAAATCTGCACTGTAAGAAACCCCTGACTGACTCAATGAAACCATTGCTGGGTGCTGTGAGGTTATTAAAGGGTTAATCATCAATATTAAGGCAGATTTTGAGTTTGTGTTGAAACCTGGGCATTTGTAGGAATTAAATTGCTACTGATAGTTTGCTTCTGGTTACGTGATATTAACATTTATTTATATTGTCTATTGTGAAACCAGAAATATTATTTTTTAAAGGACTTGATTTCACAGAGTCATGGAACAGTTTTGGCTGGAAGACAACTTCAAGATCATTAAGTCCAACATTTTTCTATCCCTAGCACCACTACTAAACCATGTCGCCCAATGCAACATCTACCCTTCATGACTTAGTTGCAAAATTGACTGGAGTTACTGGGTCACGATACCATGGGCATGTAGAAATTACAGGTTTATCTGTTACTATTGTTTATTCATAAATATCTAATACAAACTTTTTCCATGAGTGGAATTTTTCTGCATTTCTTGCTGTTTGGACAGACACAAACAGGTATCTCATAATCTCGTGCCTGCATTGGTATCTAGAAGTTCTCTCTAGCGTGTGGAGGAAAGCAAGGGACGAAGGGTAGCATGAAGAAAAATATGCCACAGTTGTGAAAATGCTTGCTCCAACAAGCTTTTGAGAGTTCAGTTAATTTAATCTTTCTGTGCACGGATAAGGAAGACCAGTAATCTATGATGAAGAAAAATCAAGCTGAAATGAAAAGTTATTTCATGACCTTGCAATTCTATTGGAAAGAGAAAGCATCAAATACCCTGTAGAACTTGGGACAGGAGTTTGCCCAACTGGAAATGGGAATCTGGTTCCAGTGCCCAGAATATAACGCAGCCATATGCTTCTCTTTCACTTAATCTTCTCATGCACCATCCCTTGTATCGTGAGTTCCTGCACAACACTAGCAGTTCTTTATGTAAAATAAATGAGCAACTACAGCTACTGTTCCCATTATACTCATGCTCTTGTTGGGGCAGGCAGCTCCTGAAGGAAGCTTGAACCTTTATAAGAAGCTCACATGCAGGTAGCCTGTAGCCTTTTTTACCTCTAAATCCAAGGTCATGTAGAAAGACAAGCTGGAAAAGAATCTGTAATTGGATTAAGCATGGCTAAAAAAATCTTGCCTGCATTCCTGAATGAAGACACGGCTACAATGGACAATTCAATAAAATAAATAAATAAATAAATATGGCCCTTAGCAGCTAATTTTTGTCTAAAATCTTTTGAATACCCTTTCACACTTTCAAAGCAGATATTTTTAGAATTTATCTGATTGTTAAATAATTTCTGTGTTGGACTACAGCATGCGAAGTAACCATAGCAGTTTCCTGTTCTGCAGTACCAGTAGTCATTATGCATGTTCCCTGGAGAAAAATCCAACCAAACTTCTCTCTATAAGGTGACATTTGAACACAAATAAGTATTTGATCCATGTTCTTTGATCAGGTGCACAAACTTTATTTCTAATCTGTATGGTAAATTAAAAACAGGTGTGTTATTGCCTTATTCCTCTCCCTTAACTGTAAAAGAAACCCTTTATCTCTTGTTTGGGACAGTATTAAGAAAATTATGATATATGCAGCTGATGAGGCATTCCTTTTATCTATAGCTGTCAGTTAAAAAGAAAATAAAATCAAATCAAGTAATTGCTGGTGTCATGGCCATCTAGCTAGCAAGGTAAGAACTGATGGAATATGTACAAGATAAGGTTGCACTGTAAGAAGTTATTTACAGTAATCCTAACAAAGCTTTTTACATTAAAATCAGGTAAATCTGCCTTTGGGTTCAGAAATTCAGTTTCTTGCTAGCATTATTCTTTCTTTTGGTCTTCTCTTCTCTGTATTTTTCATTTTCCTGTCTCCCATTCTACTGCAGCAGAACATGCATCTGAATCTGTAAAAACCACCTGCAAAGCCTTTCTATAAAGAGCTAAAGAGTAATTGGGGCATGACTATATGGCTGAGAGTGAGTTGGCAGAAGCCCTACAATGATTGACGTGAGCTTACATCAATTTGCAGGGACTTAGGTCAGCCTCTGTGCTTGAGGTCAGCAGCAGGGATGGCTGATTTGGAGGGCAGGTTTTTTTTCACTCGTGGTTTGGTGAGGAGGGGGTGCTTTTATTTATTGATTGAATACGAATAGGTGGTTTCTGCCTTTGCTGCTTTTAGGCTGCATTATTGTATCCAGATGGGGATACAGCCCAATCTGCTCAGAAGCTGGAATTGCTGCATGTACCTCAAGAAGGAATATGCTTCCTGTGGTATTTGAATCCTCTCCAAACTGTGGCTATTTTCTAGGCGTGTTGTGACTTCTGGCTCCAAAAACCTGAGGACTACATTGAACTGTATTTTATTTTCCACACATAACCCTATGCTGGATAGCTAGGAATTTATGGTCTGCAGCCACATCCACGATCTGTATTTATGTTGGAGTAACAGGGATTCCTCCCCCCTTTCCATGAGCAGCAAATGAAACCCAGTCGTGCAGCTGCAGCTGGAGCAGCCGCTGCAAGCGGTGCAGTCAGGCATTTGTTCTACAGGGTTCAATAACCCAAACAGCCTCCAATTACAAACACAATGCACAAGGTTGTATTTCTTGTGCTTGATCTCATTCCTGGTTGTGGTTGAATCTGGACTTGTTTAGCAGCCACACACATCAGTGCAGCAGGTAAGAAAAGCTTCTAGAATCAGCAGATAAGAGTTCATTGGCTGCAACTAGATGCCTTTTACAGCTGCTATTGAAAGAAAAGCTCCAAACTGCAAAGGAAGTGTTTTGACCAGTGTAAACGTACATGTGCGTGCTTAAACTAATTTGCAAATAGCATACAAATGCAATTATTATGGTTTTCAAAGCACATCCAGTTTTTAAGCATGCTGAATGGTGTTATGGATGAGAAAGATCCTATTTCAGCATAGAGGCTGTGTTCAGGAAAGTTGCATTCAGCTGTCATATAGGAAAGGGGCTAGTGTTCTGTGCACAAGGTCGTTTTAAATCATTTCCTTTGCTAATTACCAGTGCTTGGGTGAAATGTAATACTTCTGCCATTGAGGAGTGAAAAGGAAAACAAAAACAAAAGTAGATTGCAGAGAAACTGGGAAGTTTCATAGGAAAATGAAGCAGTAAAATACATGGTAAGAGAAGAGTAAAAGGGAGTAATTTCCCTGAGCCTCTAAGTTTTCACTGAAAGACTGCAGTCATCCTTTCAAGACTCCCTATGCCATGACTGTTAATTAAAACACTCCTATCTAGACCTCGTGTGCAGTATTTGATCAATGGGGCATGCGCAATAGTGAGATTACAACGTTAAGGACAAACAATAGCCTAAAAGGTGTATGTTGACAAAAACATAGCTCCATAAAAACTTAATGAGGCCACAGGCTCATTTACCGTTTTTATAGTTTTCCTCAAGAAGTTTCATCACGTCCTGAAACTTAACTGCAGTCACATTAGTGCACTTTAATATATTTTTCTTCAATATATTTTTACATTAAGCAATCACTGCTTTGCTTTATTGTTCATTTAACAATCTGTCATGTAAAGCAGACATTACTTCATAAAGTTTGCTGCTGGTTTATATAATGTTACAGATCACGTTGGAATTCTCCTATTTGGAGGTTATGGTCACACATTTCAAAAAGAATGGAGGGTCTGGAAATCTGTCACTTAATTGCATCATTCTCTTCACAGACTTTATATTCACAGTATTTTGCTCTCACATCATCAAGTGAAAGCAAAGTAAAATTACCTGCTGGGCCCTTACTGGTATCAATATATAAGGACACTCCAGGCATGAGTATTTACTTCTGAAATGATGGCTTATACAGATACCTTAGAGCCTTATTACAAAGCCTAAAGTGGTTTGTGAGTGAAATCAGATGGTAACTGAGACTGCTACTGGTATAAGAACAAACCTTTTTAATGGTCAGCTTTTTTTGATACACATATTCCTGTACCGCTGTACGAAGTCAAAGTGGCTAACTTCAGTAAGAAGGATTGTCAGCCTTGTGTAGATCGCTGTTGTCCTTGGCTCTGCTCAGAATAAGCTATGGAAAACTTCAAAGGCTCCCTGGTAGTTTGGATCTTGGACTTCTACGTTTTCCCTATGGAGCTGGATCAGCTTTGCAGTTGTTAGATCTCAGGCTCACACCATTTACTTAGTTTGTGCCTTACGAGGTTTACAGCCCAACATCTCCATATGGACACACCAGGTTTCAGCTGGGAGGTAATGGGTTGAAAGCAATTTCCATTGCTCCACTGTGGATAGTGCTTGTGTGGGTTTTTTGCTGTGACCCATTCCAGAATAAAGTCAGCCAATTGCTTCACATTTATATTTTCCTTTGCATAGGAACAGAGGCAGCGCTTTTCATTAGCAGCTCTTGTCTCTCAGGTTTTCAGTTGATTGAGTTTCCGCCTGGCTTGCTGTTCATATTGCATGTAAGAGGGTTGATTCTTCTTTGGCAGAGCAAGGGCGGGCTGGGATGTTTAACTATTTGATTTGGTCAGCAAATCAATCCTCACTACAGTCAGTCATCTGGTATTATGCTACTGGTCTCAGTCCTTATCTTTCTATCCTAACTCCTTCCCAAGAATAGACATAGCTGCATCCTCTGGCTCCTCTGTCAGACTGGATTGGGATAAAGGTACTGCAGCATATTAAACATTTGTAGAATACTTTCTGTAAGACAAAACGCAGAAAGGAATACCTAATTAAATACTAACTTCTTATTCAAGCTGGAGAATGAGCTGTTCAATTAATGAAGCAATCCCAGCTAGCTCTGGAAAAATATTACTCAGTAAATGTTTGCCTAAATGCAAATTAAAATGTTTGATGTGCTGCTTGCTTCTTTGAAGACCAGGTCTCATTGCTCCCAAACATTAGGAAGAAATAATACCAATAAACCACAGGAAAGTAACTAATGATAAACTACAGAACAAATACTTTCAGCTTAAGAAAACTGGTAAGAGAAAAGGCTAAACTTGTTTAAGTCAACATTAAGACATTTGATCAGGAAATAATTCTATGAGGTCTTTACCAAAGGTCAGTAGAGTATCTTCCCATTACAAAATTAAAATTGTCTACAACAACTGCATAAATCATGACATTAACAGTGGCTTGTGTTACAAAAGAGGAGACAACCATTCTAAAGTATGATCCACCACTCAAAAGTCTGCAAGTATTTTTTCTTGAGTACTTCATTGTGTAACATCCTTCTGAAGCACTGAAATTGCTTCAGTTGGACAGACTGAAGATAAGTGTGCCTTTATCACTTAAAATGTCCTAGTTTACAGTTAAAGTGTTCAAGACTGCACTGGTTACTGATAAAATAGTAAACTATTCATTTTGATTCTTATTCACTTTCATTTTATTTTTTTATGAAGCATTTTCTGATACCAAAGTCTCTTGATTGATCAGAAGGGAGCCAGCAATTCCAGAATCTGTCATTATGAAATTGCTCAGCATGCAGTGTTGGACTCAATGATTATTGGAAGTCCCTTCCAACTCCTACCATCCTGTGATTCTGTGTGATTCTGTGTTCTCTAGTCTTGTCTTTGCTTGGAAAAATGTCCTAGTAGCAACATCCATAAAGATTCTAACAATTAGGAGGCAAAGAAGAGAAGAAAATGGAGACTGGTCACCACCATGATAAGGTTAGTTGATTGGTAACAAGTACTTTAATATCCCTAGATGAGAGACACTTTATCAAAAGTTAAAGCTATTTAGGAAAAGTAGAATGGAAAAAAAAATATATATAGCATCCACAACGTAGTAGAAACACAGCAAGATGTTTGGTACTTTAAAAATCAAGTTCCTTAAAGAAAACCAAGTGGGTGACAAAGATGCTGAGTTGACAACACCAAAGTAAAGCAGTGGGCACGCAACTGAACTTCAGTGAGGGTAACTCGGGTACCTTCAAGCCACAGTAGAAAGACTGATATTTGCAATAATGATGGTAGAGGTGTCTTTGTTCTGTTGATACCTGCAGTCTAACACAGCTAAACTGTTGATTTGAAACAGATTTTGGTCAGAAGTGATTTGGAACAGCTGCAACCAATAGCCTGAAGATTAAACGGTGCCATGTACTTCTGCAAACTACCTTCAAGGCCTTTGCCACAGATGCAAGGCTAACAAACCAGCAGTGACTGCTATGAAACAAGTGTCTGGATAAAAAAAATGCAAAATTCTTGAAGATGTACAAAATGTCATATCTATTCTATGATACAGTATGTTCTTTTGTGGGGACATAATACATAGATACACAGACACACAGATCATTAGGGGTTGGAAGGGACCCCCAGGGGTCATCAAGTCCAACCTCCCTGCTCGAGCAGGATCATAAAACCTGAGACAGATCACACAGGAACACATCCAGGGGGGTCTTAAAATTTGTCTCCAGAGAAGGAGACTCCACAACCTTCTTGGGCAGCCCATTCCAGTGCTCTGTAACCCTTACGTAACGAAGTTCTTCCTCATGTTGAGATGGAACTTCTTGTGCTCCAACTGACACCCATTGCCCCTTGTCCTGTCACAGAGCACAAGTGAAAAGAGATTGTCTCTTTCTTCCTGACACCCAGTCTTCAAGAATTTATAGACTGTTACTAAGTCCCCTCATGACCTTCTCCTCTCCAAACTGATCGCAGGTCTCTCTATCTCTCCTCATAAGGCAGGTGTTCCAGTCCACTCCTCATCCTCATGGCCCTCCACTGAACTCTCTCAGTTCAGTCTCTGTCTCTCTTGAACTGGAGAGCCCATAACTGGACACAACATTCCAGATGTGGCCTCACTAGGGCAGAGTAGAGAGGGAGAAGAACCTCCCTTCATCTACTGGACGCACTCTTCTTGATCTGTCCCAGGATTCCACTGGCCTTCTTGGCCACCAGACCACATTGCTGCTCCCTGGGGTGCTTGTTGTCCACAAGAACTCCAAGGTCCCTGTCCACAGAGGTGCTCCCCAGCAGATCGTGCCCCAGCCTGTACTGGTGCTTCTCATTACTCCTTCCCAGGTGAAGGGCTCTGCACTTACTGATATCAAACCTCATTAAATTCCTCTTTGCCCAACTCTCCAGTCTGACCAAGCCTTCCTGAGTGGCTGCACAGCCATCAGGTAAGTCGGCCAGATCACCCAGCGTAGCGTCACCACCAAACTTGCTGAGGAGACACACTACCCCATCATTGGGATCATTAATAAAGATCTTAAACAAAAGTGGAACCCACACAGATTCCTGAGGGACACCGCAGCTAGATTCTGTGCCATTAGTCACCTCTCTTAGGGCTCTGCTACATAGCCAGTTTTCAATTCAAATCACAATGAGGTCAATATAAGGTTTAAAGATGCGTTTTGGATAAAGATAATACAATAGGGGAAAACTAATTTTAAAAGTTGATGAACATTTAGGAAAGGAAAAAAAAAACAATCCAGAAAGCAATAGAGAAGTTCCAACTGGTAATTAATCAAATCACATGGAAAACAAGCTTGAATACTATTGTTTTGCCTATTCTCACTTTTATAGACTAAAAGCCAAGCAAATCATCAAAAAGATGGATATTTCAAGGTATCTACTGCTGATATGATATCTACTTCTATGATAAACAAAGAAAACGGGCTGTAGATGTAAGGATTTTAAATGTAAACATATAGAAGAGGAAGATGTTCTAAGAGGAGAGTCACGTGAAGGGATGAGGAAGTACACTTGTCTGTAGGCACCACTGACAGTGCCCTTCACACAACCACAGCAGGGAAACTGACGGGAATACGTGCCTTATGTGCAGACTCTTCCCTAAGACAACAGGGTACCAGACTGAAATCCAAGCCAGGACAACAGAGGACATTTTCAAAAGATTGCAATAGTGGAATAGAGTTAGTTTCCTTTCTAGCAGCTGGTGCAGTGCTGTGGTTTGATTTTAGAATGAGAATTTCCCTGGTAATGTACTAATGGTTTCGTTGTCACTGAGCAGGGCTTACACTAAGTCAAGAACTTTCCAGCTTTGCACACTACCCCACCAGTGAGGGGCATGGGGGGCATAAGGAGCTGGGAGAGGGCACAGCCAGGACAGCTCACCCCAACTGGCCAAAGGGCTATCCCATACTATGTGACATCATGCCAAGAATATAAACTGGGGGGAAAGCTGTCTGGGGGCCACTACTTGGGAACAGGCTGGGCACTGGTCAACAAGCAGTATGACTGCAACACTGCCACTGTCAATAGATGTTCATGGCAGAGCAGCTAGTGATAACAGGCATCGGGATGATACCAGCCTATTTCCTATGGAAATGCCTCTTTTCCGAGACTGATGCAATCTGCAGCTGAACAATTCAAAACATTTTCTGAAACATGTAAAATAAATACTTCAATCAAGGGAGGATCCCAAGGAATAATGTGTTGTAGAAGTAGTGAGCACAACAGCAATATGCATTTGGTTAAGTTCCTCTTAAGAGAAGGAAGTTATGGGTTGGAGCAGTTAAAGTGAAAATACCTCGTGAGTACAATTGAAAAAAAAAAGAATTAGTTAATCCATAAACTCACTAAAATTACAGGTTTCTAAACAACAGGGTAGAATTAAATTTGTTTTTCCTCTAAAAATATTTTAAAGTATATTATACAGGGAGGCACTAATATGGTCATGAAAATATCTTCATGAACTAATAAATTCTTTTGCTGAAATAAATGTACTCAGGGCCAAGAAAAGGTAAAGTCTCTGGAATCTGCTACTCAATTTCCATTTGAATAAAAACACATCCATCTTACCCAATTTTGCTCAGTTAAAAAAAAGAAGAAAAAAATCCATCAGCCATGAAGAGGTTTCTGCTGGGCAGGGATTCAGCAGGAAGCAGTCAGAGGACTGTCTGTACCCACAAACAACTACAGTGCTAGACTTTGCAGCATGTTGGTAGCATTAAGCTGTCCTGATGGCTTTGACATGCTTTTACTCAGCAAAAAATGCTGAAGAGAACAACAGCTGCCCTTCTTGGTGCTGTCCTGCAGGCAGACTCTAATCCTCTGGGTTTATACAGTTGTTCAAGAAGCATTTGGAAAACTTTCCAAAACCCCAGAGGCACCAAAGAGGAAACTGCTTGCTCCAAGTTTTACCGATTTTAAGAAAAAAGTGTATTTGATACCTTTAAAATCTTTACAGTAGCACCTTCCAGAACAAGTCAATGTATTAAAGATCTGTATCACAGAACACAGTTTTGTATTTATTATCACAAAGGGATGGGTGTGTGCTACAGTATGGCCATAAACTGGAAATGAATCTTTTCCAGTCAAGACATGAAAGTTATTCATCTAGCAGCTTCCAAAGCTGTTAACCCAGTTCAACTGGCTACTACTAGGCTCCGACTCTGCTTTGTACAAAAAATTGTGAAACAGACAAAAGATCAAGCTAAAAATAGTTTCAACATCAGTATTTATATACCTTCAGAGTATTAAAAACAGTCTTCCTCAACTGCTTGGACCTTTCCCTCATTGGGAATGCCCTAACAAATTATACAGATGCTGTCGTAAAATTGATTGTAAAAGTTTAAAATGAAGTTCTAAAATTGGAGTAGAAAACAATCTGTAAGCCAGGAAATATTACAGTAAAACTTGAAAGAAATCCAAACCTGTGAAGGCATAGAACTTCTTGGTATAGTATATCTGAGCAATGTTAACTCCTTCCTGTAGCAACCCTTTAGCTAGAAAATAAATCTGATCCATCTTTTAATATTGATTGTCATCTGGGAATTTACTTTGTGAAATAGCTAAAGCTCTGTTAATTAAATGTAAGATCAGCTCACTTTGTGAGGCTCAATGTCAGGAAACTGTAGCTATATGTGGTTTATATTGCTAGGAGAATCACAAAGAAATATCCTAAAAAGAAAGGAATGGTTGCTAACAAACTGAACAAGACCAAAGGTGAAGTAAGAACATGAGGTTATGGGTTGAAGTAGTTAAAGGGAAGATATCCTGCAAATACATTTCAGATAATTATTTATAGAATCACAGAATGTTAGGGATTGGAAGGGACCTTGAAAAATCAACCAGTCCAATTCCCCCACCAGAGCAGGATCCACAGGAACACATCCAGGCGGGGCTTAAATGTCTCCAGAGAAGGAGACAGCACAACCTCCCAGGGCAGCCTGTTCCAGGGCTCTGTCACCCTCACATGGAGAAGTTTCTTCTCATCTTTATTTGGAATCTCCTGTCTTCTAGCTTACACCCATTGTCCCTTGTCCTATCATTGGATGACACTAAGCAGAGCTTGGTTCCTTCCTCCTCACCCCCACCCTTTCCATATTTATAGACATTAATGAGGTCACCCCTCAGTCTCCTTTTTTCCAAAGCTAAAGAGACCCAGCTCCCTCAGCCTCTCCTCATCAGGGAGATACTCCCATCTCTTCATCATAGAATCATAGAATCATTAGGGATCGGAAGGGACCTTGAAAAATCATCTAGTCCAATCCCCCTGCCACAGCAGAATCACCTAGACTAAGTCACACAGGAACAGATCCAGGCGGGTCTTGAATGTCTCCAGAGGAGACTTCACAACCCCCCTGGGCAGCCTGTTCCAATGCTCTGTTACCCTCACTGGGAAGAAGTTCTTTCTGATATTTACATGGAACCTCTTATGTTCCAGCTTGCACACATTGCCTGATGTCCTATTACTAGTTGAGCCTAGCTCCATCCTCCTGACACCCACCCCTCACATATTTGTAGTCATTAATGAGGTCACCCCTCA